>NW_004624784.1:7672108-7684135 GCF_000247695.1 Heterocephalus glaber | reverse complement strand
ATGATGAATGTCATTATATTATATACCTAAAATGTACCAATAAAATTAATTTTTTAAAAAATACCATATTGTTTTTTGAAGGACTTTTAGTCTGCTTCCATGATTTAGCTATTATGAATTATGCTATTATAAACATGAGTATGCATGCATCACTTTAATATGATGTCATTAACTCTTTCAGAAAGATGCCTAGTAGGGGAATAGATGAGTCAAGTGGAATTTCTATTTTTGGTTTTCTAAGAAATTTCCACACTGATTTATGTAGTGGTTATACTCGTTTATATTCCCACCAACAATCCAGGAGGCTTCCTTTTTTACAAATGTTTTTCACTTGCCAGCTTTTGGTATTATTTGATTTCTTGGTGATGACCCTTTCTTTCTGGAGTAAGATGAAATTCAGTGTTATTTCAATTTGCAGTTCTCTAATGGCCCGTAATGTTGAACAGTTTTTCATGTATTTATGGGCCTTTTGTATTTCTTCTTTCTAGAAGTGTCTATGCACTTCACTTACCTATTTTAACTGGGTTTTTTTGGAGGGGGATCTAATTTTTTTTAGTTCTTTATATATTCTAGATATGAATTATCCATCCGAGGTATACCTGGCAAAATTTTTTCCCATTTTGTAGGTTATCTCTTCACTCTGTTGGTTGTTTCCTTTGCTACACAGAAGGTTTTTAATTTAAAACAATTCCATTTTGTTGACTTTTGATGTTATTTCTTGTGCAATTCAAGACTTTCATGACTTGAAGAGTTTTATCTATTTTACCTCCCTGCAGGTTAAATGTTTATATTTCAATATTTAGATTTTTGACCCATTTTTATTTTAGTTTAGTACATGATGACAGATACGGGTCTAGCTTCAATCTTCTGCATGTGGATAACCAGTTTTCCCAGCACCATTGTGATGGTTGACTGATTATGTCAACTTGAGTAACAGATTTGCAACTACATTGCCTCAACAATTCCACACCCACCCTAGGACAGCTTACCACCTGGATGGTATAAAGGGGAAATGAAGAGGGACAGATCTGCCTCTGTTTCTTCAGAAGAGCTCCAGTCTTCACCTTCAACTTGGTCATTCTGGCTTCCAGCCCAGACTCCTCTTCAGCCTTCCAATGAGGCTGATGGATCTGCTCCTGATACAGACACACACAGGACACTGTAGTGAGCTCCAGACTTTCAACTGAATCCTTCGGTCTCCAGTGTGCAGACAGACCCTCTGCACACTTCTACATATGACTCTGTGAGTGGCTGTTATAAGCCAATCTTGTAAATTCTAATATATTTGTATATCTTATCTTGTATCTGTTTCTCTAGTAAACACTGACTGATACAACCATTTACTAAAGAGGATATCTTTCCTCGAGTATACTTTTTTTGCTCCTTTGTCAAAGATCAAATAGTTAAATGTGCCTAGGGTTGATTCTGCTTCCTCTATTCTGTTCCATTGATTTACATGCCTGTTTTTGTGCCAGTACCATGCTGTTTTTCTCACTTTATAATATAACTTCAATTCTGGGATTCTGATGCCTCCTGCCTTGCTTTTGCTATTCTGGGTCTCTTCTGGTTCCATGTAAACTTTAGGATTGTTTTCTTCTACTTTGTGAGAAATATGGTTGGTATTTTGACGACGATTGCATTAAATCTGCATATCAGTTTGAGGAATATGGCCATTTTGACAATATTGTTTCTGCCTATCCAGGACCAAGGAATATCTTTCCATTTTCTGATATCCTCTTTGATCTCCTTTTTTCAGAGTACAATAATTTTCACTGTAGAGGTCTTTGGCTTTCTTGATTAGGTTAATTCCTAAGTATTTAATTTTTCTTGATGCTATTGTGAATGTCATTGTTGTTCTAATTTATTTCTCAGTGAGTTCATTATTGGTGTACAGGAACACTATTGATTTTTTGTGTTGATTTTGTATCCTACTGCAATGCTGAATTTGGTTATTAATTCTAGAAGTCCTGTGATGGAATTTATGGGTCTTCTGTAAAAAGGGTCATGTCATCTGAAAACTTAAACCTAGTTACAGAGGAAAATCATAAAGATCAGAAAAGAAAGTAACAAAATTGAGATTTTAAAAAACAATACAAAGAATCAATAAATTGAAGAGTTTATTCTTTGAATGAATAAACAAAAATAGATAAACCTTTAGCCAAGCTTGCCCAAAGTAGAAAAGACTCACATCAATGCAATTAGAAATGAAAAAGGCAAAATCAAAATGGACACTACCAAAATTCAGATCATTAGTAACTATTATGAAAAATAATACTCCAGCAAATTTCATCCCAGGGATGCAAGGGTGGTCAACATATGCAAATAATAGATGTAATGCACCACATAAACAGAAGAAAGGACAATATCACACATTCATATTAATAGATGCAGAGAAAGCTTTGACAAAATCCAACATCCCTTCAGGATAAAAACTTCAAAGATGATAGGTATAGAAGGACCTTATCTCAATCTGATAAAAGCCATTTATGACAAACCAATGGCCAACATCATATTAAATGGGAAGACGCTGAAAGCTTTCCCTCTAAAATCAGGAACAAGACAAAGATATCCTCTATTATTACTCCTCTTTGATGTAATACTCAAAACATTAGCCAAGCAATCGGGCAAGAAAAAGAGATAAAAGGGTTATAAATAGGAAAGGAAGAAATCAAATTATCATTATTTGTAGATGACACGATCTTTTACATAGCAGGCTCATTTTCAGAAAAAGCTCTCTCTCTGTTACTCTCTCTCTCATGCTTTCTCACTCTCTCCTTCCCACTTTTGCCATGTTTTTGTTGCCCTCCCCGAGTCTCTCTGGTCCCTAGGACAGAGTCCACCCAGCAATAATCCCTGATCTGCAGTTGTCACACCCTGCACAGTGTAGGGTCCAAAGCTGGGGAGAGTGGTGGGAGATGAAGAAAACTGAAAAAATAGCAAGAAAGAAAGATACATACCAAGATTATACTTGAAAGCTGGGACCAGGTGGAACCATAGCATGATGAGCTAATGGCCGCCTGGAGTCCAGCATGCTCTTTTTTCATAGTGTAAGACAAACAGGAAGAGAAAGTCGGGTAACTCATGCTATGTGGGCTACCTGGTCTAGGCTGAACGTAGCGTGATTGTCTCATGATTGGGGCATGCACAGAAAGGGAACAAGGAAGAAGGACACATAATGTAACTATCTCCTGGGGCTGTGCCATCCAGGATCTACAATCTTAGTCAAATCTTAGACTGTGTCTGTTTGACTTATCTAGTCTATGGAGGAGAAAGGGAGTCAGGTGAAGTGCCATCTTTAGGCTTGGCCCATGGCATACAGTGACACTGAATCATAAGTCTGGTCACTGTCCCAGTATATGGTCATGTCGAGAGTTTGGCTTCAAGAATATATTTGCTTCCATCAACTTCCCTAGGCCTGTGACTTACCCTGAGGAGCTGGTGGAACAATCTTTCTTTGTCTTGCCTCTAAAGTGAGGATAATAATTGAATGAGTCTCATAGGGTTATGAGACTTAGCTAGGTTAATCCCAGGCAAGAAGCTTAGAATAGCACATGACACATGCCAAATGCTCAATGTGTTTTAGCTCTACTTCCAATAATCCATCCCTTTTCCCAAGCAGGAAACTCTCGCCCCTGTCTTGGGAGGAAGCACTTTATAGCCCTTTACTCCACAAGATGTGAACTCCTGGCTGCCAGGAACCTGCTCCTGTCCTGGAAGCCAGTGGGCCAGCAGCAAGGGCCCTGGGGTTGTTTTGTGTATGCTTCTACACTATTTCTAGCCACAGAGGTTGTGTTTTATGTTTGAGGTTGGCCATGCATTTTCCATTGACTCTTTTCTATTTTTATCTGTCCTTGGAGAAGGTGGAGGGATGGGGCTGTGTTTCACAATGGGCCATAGATTTGCATACCACCCTGACTCTTTATCAAGCTCTGCTGCTAGTCCCACTAAGCTGTATGTACCACCCAGCATCACATCACTCCCTGCAATGAGTTGAGAGCAGATCACCCAGAGGAGGTGAATCAAGGTTTTTCTCTCTGATTAAGGGGCTTTTTTAAAATTGACAGGTTTGGATCTGGTAGATGATAACTGATCCAACACAAGCTCAGCTAATGATTCACATTTCACCCTGAAGAAAAGGTTGTTTCTGACTCCATTCCCTGCCTTCTCTGCCTTCCTGCACCACTTCTGTCAGAGTCCTATCCAAGCCACTTCAAGGAAGCTAAAGTCACTATGGCTCACCCAAGCCTAGCTGACAATTGGCTAGCTCTCTTTCTAAAAATAACACCCTCCAGTCCTCCTCAAAAGTCACTATCATTTAGTAGGAACCCAAATTTTTCCTTAAATTCCAAATATAAATGGCTCACTACTCAGCTATTAGAATGGCTAAAATAAAAAAGACCATGCCAAGTGTTGTTAGGATGTAAAGCAAATGCAACTTGTACACAGCTCTGATGGGAATGTGAAATCTTAAATTTACACCTACCATATGACCCAGCCATTTCACTCCCAGATATTTACACAAGAGAAATGAAAATAAGCAGGACAGCTGTATGCAAATATTGACAATAGCTGAACTTGAATGGTTAAAAAGTGCAAAGATCCTAAGTGCCCATCAGCAAGTGAATGTCCAGATGAATTGTGATATGATTATACAATGGACTACTACTCAGCAATAAAAAATACACTATTGATACATCAACAACATGGATGAATTTCAAAATAGATATACAGAGTGAAAGAAGCTAGACCCTCCCCTCCAAAGGATTATATTGTATATTTCCCATTTTTATGAAACTCAGGAGAAGGCCAACCTATCTATAGTGACAAAAAGCTGAAAGTTTATTGCCTGGGAGACAATATGGCAGTAAGGAGGGACAAGTGGGTGGTATTATGAAGGAACATGATGAAATTTGGGGAGTGGGGATAATCATGGATATAATAATCTTGATTGTGATGATAGTTTTACAGATGTATAGATGTATTAATTAGGATCCAGCAGAGAACCAGATTTAATATAAAATATGTTTAGAGTCTGGTGTGAGTCTATGTCAGAAAGCCAAAGGATCTGGGTTGGAAGGCTGAAGAGTTTATTCTTTTATTCACTGGAAGCCTGAGGGAATTGGAAATGAATGTCCAAAGGCAATGGCAAAGCCTGGGGCTCCTCCAAAGAAAAACAGGGAACACTTTCTTTTTCTTTCCCTTTTTATTCCATCCAAGCCACAAGCCAATTGTTTGGTGCCACCCACATCCAGGATGTCTTCCCTCCTTAGTTTTTACCCTACATGTCAATCATATACAAACACATGCAGAACATGCTGCATGGCTCTTACTCAAGTCACGTTGACATATCACAATTAATGATCACAATACATATGTCATAATTTATCAAATTGTACAACATAAATAAATTCAGCTTATTGTACCTCAATTTTTAAAAAAACCTAAATGGCCCACCAGGGAGGAATTGGCCTGATCTTAACCAGGAAGTCCTTGAACTGAAGTCATCTCACACATACCACCTCATGCACCATTACCACCAACCACCAGGTGACACCAATCCCAATTACGCACTTTAAGTTCCATGCTGACTGCCCTTAGGTCACCCATCTATAAAATAAATACAGATTTACAAGAATAAATTTACACAAATTATTTTGATTTTTGTAGTTTCTGTTAACACCTAACCCAAAGACTTTGCATAAAAGAATCTGTCTCTGTGTTATCTGCCTGCACTTATTGACCACAACAGGTAAAAGGCAGGGCTGATTCCTGGGAGTAGAGATGCACACGTGAGGAAGACCAAGTGAAAATAAATATAGCACATTCCTGTCACAAAGGTCACACGCCATAATGGCTGGGAACTTAGGCTCGGCATTGTGAAAGCTAAATAAATAGCTTGGTCGCAACAAGAAAGACAGCATGTTAACTGAATTTTTCACTGTCCAAATAATTAGTCTGCATCCAATGGACACACAGATGTTAAAACCAAATCCTAAATTAGTGTAGTGTTCTCCAGGAGAACAAGCAGAGCCATAGTAACATCCCATACAAAGGAGCCTATCACCAGTTGGGTTCAGGGGGTGGATAAGGAACTCCACAGGGAGACACGGTGAAGGACTCAGTAGGTCTGATATAGGTGGGAAAATGAAGCAGGAAATAAGCCTGAAAGGAGAGGGGCATGATCAGATACTGTTTTAGAAAAATAAATGTAGAAGATGGATTGAATCTGGATGAGACTGAGTTCCAGCTGATGATTAAGAGGCTTTTGCAATCATTTAAGATATGGCTGATAAAGCAGTGACCCTCAGAGAGGAAAAATAATCATGTAGAAATAAAAACCAACAAAATGTGATTAGATTTTTCTACATTCCCTTTAAGGGACAAATGAAAGTAGAATTCATCTGACATTTTAGTTAAAAACAGTATCAAACTTTATTCATTAACTACAGAGATATTTAAAAATACTTAAAATATCCTCAGGGAACAAGGAAGAAGAGAAAGAGGATAAGGGATAGACAGATAAAACAGAATTAAGTCACTATAAGATCACAAAGAGGGAAAGTCGGGTTAAAGAAATTTGGAATTATTCCTCGGAATAACAAAGGAAGAAGAGATTGAAGGCTTTAAGTAGAGAAATTACCTGAGTTGAATGTTGTTTACATCATTTTGTTGCTTATGCAGAAGATAAATTCAAAAGAACAAGTCTACATGGAGGTACAGCACCAGGCTCTCACTATAGGGCAGATGAGAGATGAGGACTTGAGCCAAAACACTGAGATTAGGAATGAAAAGAAGGATATAGTTTGAAAAACTGTTTAGAAGATGTCTTGATAGAACTTTATGAGATAATTGAATTAAAAATATGCTTATCATGTCAGTCACAGTTTCTGTTGTTCTGGCATCCTCTATAAAAGATAAAGGTCCAGTCCATGCCATTCATGGAGCAAAAGAGAACACATTTCACATTACATTGGCCTGATGCTGCTATTCCAGCTGCTGCTGGTGGGGTGGGCACCTATATGAGGGAGGCTTTGAAATAGGTTGATGGGTGCCTTCCAATATGGCCTACTTCCTAGGAACCTAAAACAATGATTGCAGGGGAACAAAGGTTATAAAAAGGAAAAGCAGAGGTCCACATGACATCAAGGTGAGGCCACAAGAAAGAAGAAGTAGGGCTAGAACCATGAGAAGTGACAGCAAGCCAGAGGTATGAGGATAATCTATGGTTTAGAGACAAGATATGGGGTAGAGGAAAAGAACAAGAAAGTTAAATATCATAGATGAATAGAGTAGAAACAATGGAGTCACATTAGTGGCCAGGAATTTCCACAAACTGAAGTCTTGAGGTTTCTAGAGCTGCTCTGGGTCCAGTTTTGCTTCTTATGAGGCCTAACTCATTGCCATTAGATACTGGCCTTTCCTTCTGCCTAAGTATCAATTACATAAGTAAGTGGAACATGTCTCTGTTCCTCAGCAACTTAAAAATGTAACTAGTAAGAGGTGAGAAGAGCATTCAAGCATGTCCCAGGTTTTAGCTCGGTTGAGCAGGTAAATGCTAGCGTCATTAACTGAACCCGTAAATCTTAGAACAGCAGTGAAGTGAGACAGAATTGAGGATTCTTGGGCATCTTTAATCTGGGATAATGACAGGCCTTTCAGGTAGAGGCATCCAGCAGAGTTTGTTTCAGAGGCGAAATGTGGGGGAAAGTTCTAGGCTATAGACAGAGATTTTATTCCAATCAGCATAGGGAATTAGTAACTAATATAGTGATTGAGGATGAGATCAACCACAGCAAGTGCACACAGTGAGAAAGGCAGACGCTGAGGTTGAAACCTGGAAAGTACTAATATTCCAACGTTAGATGGAGAAAAGCAGAGTCCCAAGTGAGCCACAGCAGGATTGGCCAAGGGTATCCTGGGAAAGCATAGCACACAGAGAACAAAAGAAGAGCTTCATAGGGGCGCAATTGGAAGTGTCAAATGCAACAGAGTAGTAAAAAAGACAAAAATTGAAGGATCTATAAATTAGAAAAATACAGCAAAACAACCTTTAATGAAAAGGAACTAATATGCACACCCATGTTTATAGAGGAACAATTTGTAATAGTTAAATTTGGAAACAGCCCAAGTGCCCATCAACTGGAGACTGGATAAAGAAGATGTGGTCTTTTTATAAAATGGAGTACTACTCAGCCATAAAGAATGAGAAATTAAAGATATTTATAGCTAAGTGGATGCACATTGAGGCCTGACTCTTAAGTGAAATAAATAGGACACACATGTGTAAATGCCAAATAGCTTCTCTGGTGTGAGAAACTGAAAGTGTAAATAAGGATTAAAATGAATAATTGATAATGTGAAATAGGAAGAAAAGGGGCAAAGAGGTAGGGGAAGTTGGCAGGGTACTGGAAAGGAAAGAAGGGAAAGGAAAAATTATGAGATAAGAAATAAATAGAAACAAAGCCTTTGCAAATAGGGAGGAGTGGAGGAGTTGAAGGGAGGGCAGGGGAATGCGGAAAAAATAAGAACCAAGATATACCATGTAAAGGTACAAGATTCTAATGATGAACGTAAATGTATTGTATACCTAAAATGTACCAATAAAAGAATTTAAGAGAAAAAAAAGAACTAAAAATTGCACCAAGATGCAACAAATTTAAGACTTCCTCTCAAAATGTCCCAGAAAGGGCTTATGACCAAAATAGCGGTACCACTATCTTGAGAGACTTCCTCCTCTATAAACTCTAAACTTAGGAGGGAAGTGTATGTGTGTTGTGTGTGTGTGTGTGTGTGTGTTTGTATTTCAAATACAATATTAAAAATATCTATGAAAACAAAAAAGAAACTAGAGTCAAAAAGCCAACTGGGCAATAGGACCGGAAATGAGAAGTGGCTTCTGGGATTTTAATCCTGCAGAAAATCAGGAAGCAAACATGACTAAAAGGAGCCAAACATGGCAAAGGAGTGGAGCCTGTCTTCTACAAAAACTAAGAACCTAGTCTGAGTTCTGCATCTAAAAATGGAAACTTGAATTGTGATCAGAATGGTACTTTTTTCATGTGGAGTGGGTAAGAAGGGGAGAAAGCTTGAAAATTAAAAATATAGAAACAGATATGACAACTCTCAGTTAAACATGGCCATTAGAATGTGTAAATTTATCTCTTCACCTTCCCAAAATTCCACTAAAGTAAGAACAGAGAATTAAAAATGCTATAAACTTTCAAGGACAAAGAGAACAGAAGATGAGAAATAGCATCAAATGATGAATGATGAGAAGAGAAAACATTAACAGACCCGAGAAAGCTGAATACTAAGTACATGCAGAGGAAGATGTCAATGTCAAACTTGGATGCAGAACATTGGAAATCTCCATGTTCTGTAGTGCCAGGAGCTACAGAAGGTAGGATGGGGCTTAAGGGTGAAAAAAATGGCTTGAATGAAAGTGAACAAACTAGATCCCCTGGTACTCTCCTACCTCTTATAGAGCCAAGCAACAGCCCTTTCCCAATCCAGTATGAGACAGACGGTTCATTCTGTGGTGAAACAAAACCACAGAGACTCCATATTCAGGGAAACTAGACCAACAGAAGAGTGGAGGACAGATTCATAATTAAATCAGGATTTGATGAAGGTGAGACTCCCAGCTTCCTTTTATTGATAAACACCAAGTTATAATGCTAGGTGAACAGATTCCAGACAGGAAATTGGTAGAGTGTTCTCTGGGAAAACAGAACGTCCCAAGAGAACAGATACTGACATTTCAAAATAAAGTATGAGGACTCTTGCTTGACCACCCACTGAAGCATTAAACATCACCCATAGTGGAGATCTCTAGGGTGTCTGGCTTACAAATAGGAAGAGACAACCAAGCATCTCCAGACCTTTCAAGAAATCTATTGGAATGAAAAAAGGAGACCTAATCAGAAGGAAAAATGGAGACAAGAGGAGAATTTTTTTAAAAAACTAATATTCCCAGAGAAATATAGGAAGATTATATTCAAGATACGAGAACAGGCAATGATAGGTTGCTATAAAAAGGTACATTCAGAGAATAATAAAAAGGTCTTGAAAATTTTAAAATACACATATATTGTAACTGAATAGAAGAAAATCAAAAGAGCAGTTGAAAGGCAAAGTTGAGGAAATGTCACAGAAAACAGAGCAAAAAAACTAAGAAATAAAAACCAGGAGACATGAGATAAGATTAGCCCAGGAGGCTCTGGAAATATCAAAGAAAAAGAAAACAAGGAAAAAAATACTTTTATTATTATTTTTAAATTCCCTCAAATAAAAGCTAAACTTTTCCAGAATAAAAAGTTGCAGCCAGCGGCCAGGGATTTAGCTCAGTAGTTTCGCCACCTGCTGCACAAGTGCAAGGACCCAAGTTCGATCTCCGGTACCAAAAAAAAAAAAGGTGCAGCCTGTATCTAGCAAAGTATTTTTTATATACTATACCAATGCACATCAGTTTTTTGAACTTTTAGAACACCAATGGAAAGGAAAACTGTCAAAATCCTACATAGAGGAGTGATAAAATAGGTCACATATAACCTATCTAGAATTAGCTCCACTGGCAGCTAGAATGCAACAGAACACTATCTTCCCAAGTCAGAAGGAGAATTATTTCAGCCTAGAACCTATACTCAAACTATTAATCAAGCATGGAATAAAGATAATTGCAGAAAACATGGTTTCCAAAATCTTACTTCACATGTCCCCTTTCTCAGGAAGTGACTTGAGAAGCAATCTGTCAAACAGAAGCAAAACAAGAGAGGAATCCATAAGATTCAGTCCACAGAGTGACCTTCAGAGGAGGGAGGCAGAGGGACAGACCCACTGGGGGAAAAGAAGGGTTGGGGCAAAGGGGAGACAGGGCAGATAGATGTTCCATCCCGGGGGGGCGGGGGGTGCAGGTTTTTAGTGTTTACATAGAATCAGATCTATGCGATAGAGAACTAAATAAATAAAAATATAATTATACATATCTCAACATGAAATGTAATTAATTATATGTATCTCAACATGAATTATTTTCAAAACTCAAATTAGCTAAAAAGCCAGCCATACTATAGAGCAATAGATTACAGATAGGATATAATAACTTTTATATAAGTTTCAAAACACAGAAATACTATATAGCATTTGTTAATATATGTAAATTAAAAGTGTTTAAAATAGATTGGAAGGATATAAACTTGCATTTTATTTGCTTATGAGTAAGAAATAAGGAAAAGGGGAGCGAGGATCAAAGACAGAGAATCTATACTTGAGCTGACTATGTTCTGCACTTCAGTAATTAGGAGAGGCAGTATAGAGTGCTGATTATTAGCTCATGTTCTGCAGCTGCCTTACTATTTGTATGACCTTGAGAATACTACCTAACTACTGTATTACTTATCTCATTTATTCAACAATGTCACTCATTAGACTGAAATCATAGAATTATTGTGACAATTAAATGGGTCAATATACTCTATAACATTTAGGATAATGCCTGATACATACTATGTTAGCTTTCCCATTGCTGGGATAAAATATTCAACACTCACAGCTTAAAGGAAATACACTTTTGATTTTGTTTTGTTTGTTTTGTTTTGTATTGTTTTATGGCTCATCGTCTGAGAGATTTTGGTCCATGGTAGGCTGGCTACAAAGCAGAAACCTCATGGTGGAAGAGTACAGGGGAAAAAAGCTACTCACTTCATGATGGTTAGGAAGCAGAGCACAGACGAAGAGTACCAGAGTAGAAGGGGCCAGAGATGACATATAGTCCCCAAAGTCGCACTTCCATGACCTATGTACAGCCACCCAGAAAGTGTGCTTTACTAATCCCCTAGGTGGTTCTCAAGTTAATTAAGTTGACAATCAAGATTAACTGTCACACTCTTCTCTGAAAACTATGGCACTCTGAAAAAAGAGATTGAAGATGATATCAGAAAATGGACAGACATCCCCTGCTCCTGGCTAGGAAGGATTAATAGAGTGAAAATGGCCATACTTCCAAAACTGCTATATAGATTTAATGCA
>NW_004624784.1:7654764-7670624 GCF_000247695.1 Heterocephalus glaber | reverse complement strand
AATGGGGAAAAAATAAGAACCAAGATACATCATGTACAGGTATAAGCACCCAATGATAAATGTAAATGTATTGTGTACCTAAAATGTATCAATAAAAGAATTTAAGGAGAAAAAAAGAGAGGAGGTTTTTGCTCATATTTTCAATTTACCTCTATTTTTACTAATTTTTTATTTTGCTCTAAATTTGACATATCATGCTACATAGTCTTATACAAAATAATTTGTCCAAACTATACTGTTGCCCTCACATTCAAGTTTCCTATTTTCCTCTCCTCTTTTGACCTCAGACTCCAATATTGGAATTGGCTCCAACATGTACAGGTTTATCACCTGCCTTTCATTAAAACCACTCAAGCACCAACTGTCTAAAAGGAAAATGCCATTCCAACTTCCCTTCAGAGATCCACCAAAAAACACATGGGCTTAAGGTACCTGGATTTTCAAAAAGGGTCTCAGGCAATAAGTAATAATGACAACAAAATATGAAATACAGGTAAATACCAGCTACACTTCACAGGGTTTATTGCAAACCCCCCCCTCAACTTTTTGTTCTTGTGATCATCCAAGTTATCTTTTAATTTTTATCAAGGTAGTTTTAGTTTTAAACTACAATTTCTTGTGGGTAAATAGGTATTCTTTATTTTTGTTCTATGTCAACTGAACTTGTCAAAACCTCATCAAAAATATTAGCAAATGCAACTTTAAAAATCAAGGATTATAACTGGCTTTGTAAACTTTTCACAAAAGTTCAAGTGGATCAATTCTATTAGGCCCTTAACAAGTATGCACTATTTACTAAGCTCTAAAAGACAAACTCAAATAAAAGATACTTGAAGTAGAATGAGTTTTGGTTTTAGCATCATATTCACCCAGTGTCAGTTTCAGTAACTGTCAAAATAAGTTTTAGCCATTTTGTCTTTCCAGGAAAAAACCCGATTCCTTACATTGTCCAGCAATTGCTGTGACTGTAGTTTGCATTTGTCATAACTGACCGACCTCAAGAGAGAAGGAATGTAATCACTTTCTTCAGGGTAATTCATGGGTAGGACTAATGAGGTGCACGTGGTGTGAAGCATTACTTTCTCAAATCCAGACAAGTTGACCAGTTACAAAAGTGCCTATTTGGACTGGGTGAGACTGAGTCCACTCCATATTTATTTGTTTATTCCAAATGTAAATTTTTGTTTTTCTTTTTTGGAGGTGGTATTGGGAATCAAACTCAAGGCTTTACAAATGCTAGGCAAACATCTACCACTGAGCTACACCTCAAAAGCTTTGAAATTTTATTTTCAGACAGGATCTCACTAAATTGCCCAGGCTGCCTCAGACTTTCAATCCTGCTTAAGCCTTCCAAATAGCTGAGATTACAGGCAAGAATCACTGCATGGGTTAGCTTTGTGTTTATTTTTTAAGAGAATATTCACATTTACTTTCCCTAGACACTTTTATTATTTAGGATAAACTACTGAAAAGCTAAAGTAGTACAACATCCCATTTCACATAGTTAAATCACTGAAGGTAAAGATTTGGTTATCTGTTTTGTGCACTTAAGAAAAGAAGACACAAGTGTGTGCTTCTTCCATAGGAGTCAACAGCCTCTCAGAGTGGAGGGAACCCAGCGATGTGAATTTACTTCAGGCTCCCTTTGGGCAGGTTCAGCCAGCTTCCCCTCATGGGGCTCAACTTCATGAGAAGTCCCTCCCCTAATCCAATAATGTCCCTTTTCCCACTTCTCTTTAAGAAGCTGAAGAACTTAGTTTCTTCACTATGTCCCAGCCAAGTCTTCCATCATCTGTCTACTTCACCTCAGCTAGGCTCAACTATGTCATGGTATAAATCTGTGACAGGCTTCAGAGACCTGTGGCCTTGAGCCAAGATTCTAATGTGACCCAGTTAAGAAAAAGAGGGTATAACTGTCCTAAAACCACCAATCCTAAAGATGAACTCTTAACCGTAATTGTCCAGGCTGTGGACAATTTCCTGTTACATTTCAGAACAGTCATCTTTTTCTAAGCCAAGGGATGGCCAAAGTTAGTTACTTAGCACTTTTAGTTGAACTGTCTTGGAACTATTTCAATTAGGTGTTTTTAACATTCAATTTAAAAGTCACCTTTCTGAAGTATTAATTTATTTCTGGGACTCTACTCTCTGAAAGTCATTTTAAAAACTCATTTGGCTTGCACTAAACAGTGAAAACCAAGGTCGTAACTATCAAAAAAAAGTTTTCTATAAAAACAAAGATTAACCCACACATGTTAAAGTCATAGCATAGCACTAAATCTTCACTTTGCTCTTTGAAGTCTTCTTCTCTGTCTTAAGTTTTCTACATCTCTCATGCAACAACCTTGACAAAATGTTCTCAGAGACCCCATTTTTTCCTTTGCTTCCCAGACACTCCTTTGAGAGTATAAACCTGGTGGTGGGAATTTGGTGCCAATCATACTTCTGGCACCAACTACAGATTGTTTGAGGACTCCAGATTAGCAGGAAGAAATCACACACATGGTGAGGTTAGATTAAGTTATCAATATATTTAACCAACAATACAGAATCTTATCAGAAGTGGCCACACAGCCAGAGCAAATGAGGCAGATCTCAGCATGGTTTTCTGTACCCTCCGGAGCCTTTAATGAGCAGGGACATTACACAGGCAAGTCAGGGTCTTGACAGATCTGAGAAGCTTATTTCTTGCATGCTCTCATGTACTGTGCTATATGGTAGAGAGAGTATGTGTCTATTATTAAGCCATTGTTTCACAGTGCTACAACTGCCTTCTACACTCCACTTTGCAAAGGTACCAGGACTCTGCAAAGTACATCTCTGCTTTACCAGCCAGCATCTGTTAATCTCTGCCAATATTGGGATCTGGAAGGATTCGGGAAGGTTAGAAGGAGAAAGATTACTCCTTCCTGTCCACTTCCATTTCCTTTCAGTGCCATGCCCATGGTGGTACCTCACTTGAAAACCTGTGGGTAATTATGGTAGAAGCTGGCTCCATCCTCCAGCTTTTCATGCTCCCAGAATAAGCCTCACTGAACCTCTCGAAGGTACCAGCACCATTCAGGTAAAGTCCCTTCCTCAGAAACCTGCACACTAGATTTACAAGGCTGAGGTCTCTCCTTTGAGTTCCTGAGGTATTGGAACCAGCCACACAGAGCCTCTCCTCCAAAGGTCTGAGCCCAAACAACATAGGATCCTCCTCAGAGATTCTGGGGTCTGATAACCCCAACTGCTCCCATCCCCAGAGTAGGGTCTAATTCACATAGTTACTTCCTGTGTTACCTTAGCACAATCTTGTTGCTTTTTCAGCCCTGAAATACCTATTTAATCAATTCCCTATATCCAATTTTTCCTGTAGAAATAACTAGCTTGACTTCTGGCTTACCAGCTGACCACTAACTGACATAAAAGTACATTCTTTTATTGCTCCTGAAGCCAATGTCAAGCATTGTACCATTCACCATTTCCCAAAGTGTATCTGGGAATCGGTGATGGAGGAAAAGAAAAATTATTTCCAGACATCCCAGACCAAGGATGCTAGACCTTGATCAGTTGGTAGGGAAATATGGTAATTGAGCACATATATAAGGAAATACCACTAGAAAATTCCTAGCTGCCAAAGAACTCCTGATATATTAGAAATCCTTCACAATCGTGGAAAATATCCAGCTTTCCACATCCCTTACGAGAACACTTTTTTTGCCATCTTGCCCTCTATGCACATGCATCTATTTTCTCCACCAGCCCCCATTTGCTGATTTCAGAATGAAAAAAATTTGTAAAGATTAGAGTTATAACCACCCAGCGGGTATGTGCCTTCTGACTGAAATGAAATGAAATGCAGCATTTCTTAAAAAGCCAATTATTTCCAACCTGTTCCATTAGAGTCAAACATGTTAAATGAGCATGTAACATATTGACTTTTGTGCCCTCTGGCATCTGGAGCCATAAATGTCCTGCTTATCATAATACTCATCACCATAGCTCTTGCAAATCAGGACCCTCCCCAGGAGAGCACTCATGCCCATTCATAAGTCAGGATAGCAAGGAGACAGGCTGCCTAATGTAAGGGGCACTGGTCTGTCCAGCCCTCACACTTCTGGCTGGACCAGCTGCATGACAGTGAAGAAGCCTCTCCACCTGCATCTCTGCATTTGAAGAGATGGCAGCTATCCCATGAAGCCAGTGCCGTTCTCTGTAAAGAGGAAATCAGCCTGCCATGGAATTGCCCAGGCACGGAGATGGCCAGAGAAGCCCTGATAAAGCCCTTAAGATTTGGAAAAACTTGAGATTTGGAGTTAGATTGACCTGAGTTTGAATCTTGGCTATCTAATTTACTCATTCAGTACAACCCATTGGACAAGTTATTTAACCACTCTGAGCCTGTTTCCTTCCATGGGAAAAAAAATAGAGTTGATAAGGCCTACTTTACAGGTTTGCTGTGATGATTAAATAATGCAATGTATATAGAGCTGCTTATACTGTATCCAGCACATTGTAAGCACTTGAGAAATAATAGCTATTATGTTTTGTTTTTTATAAATGTTAACCACCTAGTAGATGTTATATTACTATAGCCCTGTGCTTTCAGTGCATCACTTCAACAGCTCTGCTGTGGGTATAATGAAAGCCAAAAGGCAGAAAAGTAAATTTCACAAACTCTTCAAAATGATCATTTCCTAAGTCCCCTCTGGAAGACATATATCCTTACATCCACTCTGTCCCCTAAAACTCCCTACCATTCTCTTCTACCATTCCCCACTCCCTGAGTAGCTCCTAGAAACAAGTGGAAATGAACTCCCTGAGTTCCTGCTCTCATACCCTCTATTCCTGACAAGTTTCCTCTACTTCCTGCTGTCTGCTGGAGGAATCCCAATGGGTCTGCTCCTGATGATCATCTAAAGGCAGAGGTGCTATTTTCTCAGATCCAGCAGGGAAAGCCATGGGCATCCCACAGAGATGTGTGCAAGACTCTCAGCTCACACCCTGAACTTTTACACAGGTGTGGCATTTGGGATTCACCAGGAAAGCTGCATAATTACCTAGAATGAGTGCCATCTGATTGTTCCTTTCTCTGCAAGTGCAATCTCTCCTAATAACATCATCCAACTGAATGCCTCCTAATTCTGTCGCAATGCATTTTAATTATCGCTTCTTCTCATGTTGGTGAGCTGTTGCTGGAGTTTTTGATTTGTGATGGAAAATAGGGAAGCCATAAAGTATTTTGGTGACAGCTCCCTGATTAGGCAGCATTGCAGCAAAACAAGTTGTCACAATAAAACTGATTAATCAAGTTGTCAGAGTAAAACAAATTAATGCCGCCAAAACCTTTGCTAGAAATTACCTCCATATCTGAGAGTATTTGAAGGATGGAGTCCTTCTATTAGCAGGAACTTTCATCTCATGAGCAACTCTTCCATGCCTGACTTGGGGTCTGAGTTGGGTCATTTTGCCTGTATCTGAGGAGTAATTTAAAAATCAGAGACATATTTGGAGAGGGCAGTCTCTGACTTGAATTTTAGAGATACTTCATTTTTGACTGACAGGGAGACTATTAGTACCTGCAATATAATCTAGTAGCCATAAAAATTTAATGCAGGGTAAATACAGAGGCAATTACCTACAGTCCTACCATGATCTGGATTTATTTTTTGATTTATTAAGATGTTTAATCATAGTCCTCTTCCTGGAAGGGCACTTTGCGGTTCTTCTTGTATATTTCTCTGTCTCAAGGAAAGACTTCACCATGTCAGAGGTGACAATGACAGGCCTTGTCCACCATGGTTTATTGTTACACGCAGTGTGATGTTTGGCTATTCAGATTCCCATCCTTCACAACCAGAGTTGATTGGGCAGAGGTGAACATGACCACTTATCCTAGTACAAATCATGAGCTAAGCCAATTACATTCCATCTCAATATTTTAACTAGGAAATCCTAATAGAATGGGAAATCAATCCTAGAGAGCTGAAAATGGAAGAGTATCATAAGATAACTCAGAGCCATTAGGGTCTTGACAAGCCAAAATTATAAGAAAGCAAAAGCTTTGAGGTAGAAAAAGATTAAGAGTAGGGCTGGAAGGGCCGGGGATTTAGCTCAGTGGTTCAGCTGCCTGCCTCGAAAGTGTAAGGTACCCCCCCCCCAAAAAAAGAGAGTAGGGCTGGAAAAGGTCAGTGGGCAAAAATCAAATCAAATAAAATAAAAAAGTCAGTGGGCAGCAGGAAGAGTTCTGATTGGTCACCTTAGAGTAAAATCCTCTTCACTTGATAAAGTGGGGATGCATGTCCTTTTAGCAAATACTAAAACAAGCTTGGCAGAACTATCAGGACAATAAAGAAGAGAATGGGTATAAAAGGGGTTTATATGAGAGTGAATGATACTCAAACTGTTCAGCAGACCAAATGCCACCCAGTGTAGCATGCCAGAGCATAATTCTTGCACATCATCCCTGAGCACATGTCCCATTACTGTGGGGCTCTCATAGACTGGCACCAGTTGCCAACTTCTCCAATTACTTCAGCTGTGGAAGAAAAGGCTAAAACACAAAACATTGCCACCTGCATGTCCCCAGTAGAAGCTGATCATTGTAATGGAGAGAACAGATATTTGTTGCAGAAAAACCAGAGTTCAGCAGTGAGTCAAGGCCTTAAGTCATTAAGCACACCACCTCTTTCTCTGATATTAAAATATCACCCTTGAGAGCCTTTGGCTGCACTGCTTTTGAGGGCAGAAATCAACATATTGCCAGGAATATTGCAGGGAAAGGGTGATGTGGAATGGAGGAAGCTGAAGCTATTATGATCAAGAACTAGCTCAAAATAAAATTCTAGGCTCATCTTTGTTCTTCGAACTTTCTGGAAATAAAAGGTCAAAACTTATACAGATGTGCAATGAAACATTATATGAGAACATATAAGTTTAAAAGGCTGAATTATCAAATATCATATGTTCTGGTTATTTTAAGTAATGTCTTGTTTTTAAAAATAATGAAGCAACTTGTTTTAAATGCTCAAGAGAATGAATAATATCTCAATGCTGTTGTGCAATTCAACATAAAGAACCCACACAGATCCCCAAAAGTAGATTTGGCAAATAGAAGGTGCAAGGTTAACTCAAACTTAATTTCAAAATTAGAGTAAATACACCACCTCCTTCAGAATGGTGATGGGAGTTTGGAGTGAAGAGAATCAGAGTTTAGGGAAGTTTAAAATTACTGAAATCTGCACAATTCTTTACAGCTTATTCTACTCTCTTACCCTTATCAGTTCATTTTGGTTCTCCTTGGAACAGCCCCATGTGTTACATACTGTCATCATCATCATCATCATCATCCTCATCATCCTCCTCCTCATCATCATCTACACTTTATGGTAGAGAAAACAGGTTCAAAAAGATTAAAGAGGGCTGGGGATTTAGCTCAGTGGTTCTGCTGCCTGCCTTGCAAGCAAAAGGACCTGAGTTCGATCCCCGGTTCCAAAAAAAAAAAGATTAAAGACTCAGAAAAGGGCAACCCTTGTGTCACCCAGTGCCTTCCAAGCCATGTGGGCAGGGAATTTCCCAGTCCCCCCAGTGCAGAAGCCTGTCTCACATATGCCAGCTAGGACCTCAAATAAAAGGTGCTGCCAGCAGCCAGGCCACAACTCCAGTAGCCTTTAACTCTTCCCTAAGTGACAGCCTGTGCCAGCCTGGAAAGTCAGTGCCACTGAATCCCACCTGCCCAGTTCTACCCCTTCCAAATTCAGCTCTAAGAAAATTGCAGCCCCAGGCACCCATCCCCATTCCCACACTGCTCTGCACCTCCCCACATTTACCCTGCCTTCCCCACAGCCCTCCTGCAAGAACCTTCTTCCCACTATGAAAAATCTGCCACAACATCCTCCAGCTTTTCTGAAACACTCCTCTACCTCCTAGCTTAACTGTACCTAAATGTGTCCCCCCAAAAAAGGTCCCTCCTCAAAACTGTTCACATTTTTCAGTTCCTACAGTTTTCTGAACATGATCTGTTGTTACTTACCGCCTTGCCTCTTCCTGTAATGCTCTTCCTGCCACCCTATGCCACCAAGTCCTATCTTACTGGCAAGCACTAACTCATCCACAAAAGTAACTCATGTCTCTTCTCTGGGCAGCCTTTTCTGACCACCTTATTTTGTCATAACTGTGTCTTACATGGATTTATTTCATAGACTAACGATTTCATTGCAGTCACTTGTTTACATATCTTTTGCCCCTATTACAGTAGGAGTTCCAGAGGGCAAAGATCATCTCTATGTCCCCTGGCAGTGCCTGAGGATGCCAGAGACTGGGAGGAGAGAAGGTAAGCAGGAATTCTCTGCTGCTGTTCTGCCCCTGTGAACAGTGGCAAAGGCATTAAGCCCAAGGAGCACTAAAGGGGCTAATACCAGTATCCACTGTTTTAACCTTTTATGTCACTCTCACATTTCTTGTGCAATAGGAATGAATTACACAATCACTTAGTATTAGAGAATGGAAAGGAAGAAGACAGAAGGGGAGAAGAGGGGAAAGGAGAGAAAAGACAGAAAGGGGAGGAGAGAGGGGGGAGGGAGAGAGATCATTTTGAAGATGAAGAACTAGAAGCGCAGAGAAATAAAGGAACTTGTACCAAGCCATCCAGCAACTTAAGACAGAGCCCAGACTCCAAAACCAAGTTATCTACCACATCATCCATTGCTCCTTCTGTACTCATAGTTCTCATTACACAGTATTGGAAGCAGAGAGTCATTACCCTGGACCTCATTAAACCCACAGACCTGGAACAGGTGTGTGTATACCCAGATATCACGGGAAGGAAATTTTGCCTCCTTTTCCAAGCCCTGGCCTTGGACTAAGACAGGCCCAGGCTCACACCCAGTTGGTACCACCCACTTTCCAGTGAAAAGATATAGGTGAGTTAATCTCCCTGAACCTCAAATTCCTCACCTATATATATTATGGATTTGATATCTTCTGTCAATGTTGGTGTGAAAACAGAAAATATGGTCTATATTGAGGGTCTTAGAAAGGCTTGGCATGTATTAGATGCTTAATAAATACACATCCCAAATTTGTTTTGAGCCATGAGAATAGGCATTTTGAAGGATTGTTCTCTTGCAAAGGAATTTTAAAGTCCTCCTTAAAAGCACTCTGCCAAGATATATATATATATATATACTCCCTGACTTACATAGTCTTCTGTTCCAAAGGTCTTCCGTATTTTTGCCTAAGCCTAAATGCTCCTCCTTTAACACAACAATATTTCACTTTCATAAGCTCTTTTCTAAACTCACTATCAACTAAAATAATTTTCTTGGTTCACACAGGAAAAATTTGATTATATGGAATGGAAGAGAGGCTTTTTGGTTACCTTCATAGCTTTTTAGTAATTTAATTTTCTATGCTAAATCAGTGTCCTGCTATTTATAAATTGATTCTGTTCTTTTGCTCCCAACTGGTTTACTTTCCTGCTTTCTTTTATTTTTCATTAATTTAGTTTGTCTATTTGTCAAAGATTTATATGCACATAGTTTAAAGAGTAAATAGTTCTATAAGGCTGATTATTAAAAACATCATGTCCCTTTACCACCACTGCAATCTCCATTTCATTTCTCACTCCCTAGAGGCAAACATTTTCAACTCTTACCTGATTTTCTCTTTCTATGTCAGTCAATAACATGCCTGTATTGTTACCAAACAAAAAAGCAAAAAAACTCTTCTGCAATCTACTGGGTCATCTGGAAGATAAAGATTTAACCCCTCTTTCTCCTCTTCCTGGTCCCACCACTACACTCCCAGTTTCCTATGCTCCTGTGCTCATTCTCCTCACAGAACTAGAAGGTAAAATTGCTTAGGTCTGCATATACAGACTCTACATAGTGTCTACATTGCTACTGTTGTAAATATTCTTCCCAGCAGGCACTTGTATAACATTATTGCTTTCCATCTCTGCATATTTGGTTTCTCCTGTACTAAATAATGGTCTTGATAGTTTTATATGTATTTATCACCAATGCAACTCTAAGCATTTGCCCCATTGTGTAAGCCTCTTCTCAATGCATTCATGGAAGGGAGTCTGTCAGTGTCATTTTCTTGAGAAATTTCTCTGGAGTCTTCTGGCCTACTCTTGTCTGGACAGGTTATTTTCCAGTCCTACTACACAGCTGTCATTTCTGGGACCTCGTTTTCCCAATATGCTAGATACTTCCTGTACCTCAGCCTTGTATTAGAAACCCTTTCTTGGATCCCATGTCTTTTTTGTCTTCGTTTCTTTCTTCTCGTCTTGGTATAGTACACAGTTTAGTAGCTTCATAGGAAAAGATATGCATAGGAAACAAATGTCTTGAAGGTCAAATGTATTAAAATGTCTCTACTACACCTTTATATTTAATTGTTCATTTGAGTATATAGTTCTTTTTTTTATTTTGAGTATATAGTTCTTGATTGAAAGTTACTTTCCCTGAAGATGTTGAAAGCATTGTTTCATTGTGTTTAAGCATCTAGCATGGCTGTCTCTAATGTTCTGAAATATTCATGATATTCCTTGGGGTAGCACTATTTCCCTCCACTGTGATCATGCTAGAAATCCATGTTTTTCATTGAGTTTTTACTGCCTAAATATAGGCACCTAATTTTTGATGATTAAATTTATTTTAATATTTAAAATTTTATTTTTAATTATGTTTTAATTTTTGATGATCATTTTTCCCACCTAATTATCTATTTCTTCCTTTTAGAGTTCCCATTATTTGAATGTTGAATGTCCTGGAGGTCTTTTCCTTTGCTTTGCTTTGCTTTGCTTTGCTTTGCTTTGCTTTGCTTTGCTTTGCTCTGCTTTGCTGTTTTCCCCCTATTTTCCATCTCTATCTTTTTGCTCTGTTCCAGAAAGATTTACCCAACTTTATCATCATTCATTCATTCATTTATTTCTGTTAAAGATGCTAGAAATGTCACTGTAAATAGAAAATATACTCCATGTCCTCACTGATATTACAGTCTTTGAATTCTACTATTGAATATTTTATTTCTGCTACCAAATTTTTAATTTCCAGGAGCTGTTTGTGATCCCTAAGTATTCCTTTATAGCACCTTGTACTGGTTTTGGCTGCTCTAAATACTCTTAGTTCTCTGAGAATTCTGTCAGATTTTGCTGAAATTGTCTTCTTCCTACACAATTTCCATTTCCTTCAAGTTACTTTTGCTTGTTTTGGTTCATATGTTTTATTTTACTTTCCTCAAATATTTGGATATCTTCTTGCTATGGTTTATCTATGGTTTGTCCCCCACAGGTTCATGTGCTAGAAGCTTCATCCCAAGTATGGTGATGTTGCAACATGGTGGAACCTTTAAAATATGGGGCCTCGTGCAAGGTAATTAGGTCATGGGGCATTGTTCCTAGAAGGCCATGTTGGTCTTGCAGAATGAGTGAACTCCACAAGAGCAAGTCATTATAAGAAAAGCAAATCTACCCCTGAATCTTTCTGGCTTCCTGTCTCACCATGTGATCGCTTCCACACACATGCCTGCCTTTGTGATGCTCTCTGCCATGACACCCTCATCAAAAGTCCATCATCTAGGGCCAGGGATTTAGCTCAGTGGTTCCACTGCCTGCCACATAAGCGGGAGGTCCTGAGTTCGATCTCCGGTAACAACAACAACAAAAAATCAAACATCTAGGTGGAGCCATCTGATCTTGAACTTTCCACCTCCAAAACCACTGGGGAAATAAACCTCTTTCCTTTAGAAAGTATCCATCCTCAGGTGTTTTGTTAGAGCAACCAAAATAGACTAATAACATTGTTCATACTGAAACATGACATGCTAAAACGCTGATTGAAAATTCTGTGTTTGTGGCTGGGGCCAGTTAACCTTGGTCTTCACAACATATCTACAGTCAATTTGGTCTATATTCTTCTTGAAGAATCCCTGATATTAGTCTGTTTAGGTTTTCCTTCCTGAGTTGACCAGAATCCTTAGGGCTGCAACATTCTTTGAGCTACACTATATTAACTGTTATTTAATCTTCTTATTTCAGTTTAGTAATACTTCTTTCAACTCCCTTGTGTCTTTGATATGGTGACTCTGTCTTTTACTTCACCATTGTGGGAGATGTGCATTCTTCTGTCTGCACAGACAATATAATAATCATACTGATGATAACAATAGTATTAGTTATCTATTGCCGCAGAAAAAAATTACTCCAAAAATTTAGCAACTTATGACAAAGAACACTATTCCATAGGTTGAGGAGTCAGGATTCTGGCCACTGCTTAGATGCATGCCTCTGCCTCAGAATTTTTCATAAGGATATAATAAGATGTCCACTGGGGTTTTAGTCTCATCTAAAAGCTCATCTGAGGGAAGATCCTAGAAATGCCCTAAATTTGACCTTCACTCAGAAAGAATTTCTGAAACTATTGCACATTGCTTGCCACCTGGAGACATTGAGAATTTTCAAATTCATCAAGTCTTGGCTCCTCTTCATTCATAAGTATTTCCTTCACTTTATCTCTGTGCTCTTGCATTTTACTATTATCAACAAGATGAAAATCAGGCAGTACCTACAACATTTTGCTTGGAAATCTCCTTAGCTAGCTTATCCAGTTCATTAGGCATATTTCCTACTCCACATTACTAAAGGCAAAAATATTGTTTCTGCTATTGCCGAACAAATATTTCCCTTCCTCTAATTTTCAGTATGTTTTCACTTCCTTTATAGCCTTTAGTATCATTGAGGTTCAGATTTTTATTAACAGTCTGTTCAATTTGGGTTTTCACTAAGTGTTTCCAGGCTTCATCTACTGGCCAGTTAGAAATTTCTCTATTTTAGCCATTTTTACAGTATCAACCACTGATGATACTAAAACTTATATTAGTTATCTATTTCTGTATAAAAACATT
Organism: Heterocephalus glaber; assembly: GCF_000247695.1. The sequence goes on along the minus strand of NW_004624784.1, from coordinate 7,657,733 downwards.
ATCCCAAACTTAGCATTTTAGAACATTAAACACTTTTCACTCTGGGTCCAGAGTCTAGATGCAACATCTCTGCCTCAAGCTCTCTCACCAGGCTGTAATCAAGGGTCCAGGTGAGACTACAGTCTCATCAGAAAGCTTGACAGGGAAGGATCCACTCCTGAACTCTCTAACATAATGGTTGGCATTTCGTGGGATGTTGGATTGAAGACGTCTATTCATTGCTTACTGCTGTCTGAGTGTGTCCTTTGGTTCCCTGCCAAGTAGACTTCTCCAATGGGTAGCTCACAACATAATAGTTCTCCCAGAGCAATTCATTAGCGAGTAAAAGAGTGAGGCCTAAGACAGAACCACAGTGTGTTTTTTTTAATGACCTAACCTCGTAAGTGTTATGTCATTACTTTTGGCATATTCTATTGGTTAGTAATGGGACATAAAGTCCAGTCCTCTCTCAAGGAAAGGAATACATAAGAGCATGAATGTCAGGAGGCAAGGATTATTGGGAATATTTCTGGAGACAATCTACCATAATATAACATAACATACCACAATATAACAAAACATAATATAAAATCAAACACAAGTAAGACAACATGAACCAAAACCCTAAGAAGTCAAAGTATAGAAACTGTAAGGAACAAAGGCCTTCTCTTTAGATATGTTAACTTCTGCCTTTTCAGTAGTCATAATCACATTGGACTGCTTTGTTGTAGTGCAAACTTTCCTAGATCTTGAAAATGTAATTATGATTCTTGTGCAATAATTTTCATGATATTAACTGTCTGTGAGTCAAGTATTGTATAACTAGGGGAACTGCTGAAATTTGAAGGAAAGAAATGTATACTGAATATATATTCCATTTGTAATAACAACATCCATGAAATCTGTGGCATTAGAAGGAACCTGTTTCCTGAACAGTGGTGACATTTCCTGCTGTGGCTCTTCCCACTTTCCTGCTGGTCTCTCTCTGCTTCATATTGATATCTGTTTTGAAAATTCAACACTAATTAGCCTCTATCCATTTGTCCATTCATTCCTCAATCACAAAATGTGAATTGACTGCCTGCTGTGTGTTAAGCCCTGCACTCAGTCCCCGAGAAAATTAGTCACAGTACCTGCCCTCTTGGAGCACACAGTTTGATGTAAGTGAAAGCAAACTTGAAAAACCCTTGAGTGAACAACCCTGGGGACAGATAGTGGACAGAGAAAAGATACAACAGGAACTACAACTACCCAAATCTGTCTATTTTGTTCCTTGTTTTAAAATTCTACCCACAGACATGGAAGTAGAAGAAGAAAGTTATAAGTGATTTATATGTGTGCATGTGTGTGTTTTAATAAATTTCATAAGAGTTTTGTCTACCTGAGAGTATAGGCCACATGTGAAAAGGTTAGAGGCCATAGGTGGAAGAATATATATATATATATATATGCACCAGGATGAAATTTCTGGGAAAGCTGAGGTGGGGTGCCATAGAAACTACCCTCTTTATTCCAGCTACACTGGTTTGCTCTCACTCACTAAGGCTTTATCCTTCTCTTTCATGCTTGGGTCCCTGAATGTGCTGTTTCTTCTACCTATGACATTTCTTCTACCCAATATTCCTTCATATTGCTGATTTGCATTCCTCCTTCAGCTCAATTTGAATGTTATTTCTTCTGTAGTTTCTTCTGAAACTTCCATGACCACTACCACCCCCACACCAGAGCAGGTCCATTAGCCTCATATCTCTGACAACTTAACACTCTGTGTGCCTGTTCAGTGTGTGTCTTTCAAGATTTCTGGTTTTTAAACTACCCTAAGGCCAAGAAAACTATGTTTTGTTAGCCTTCAAGCTTCTAGAACCTAGTGGCCTTCTGTGACATTTGGTGGGGTGGGGATACAAGTGAATGACTGGATGAATGAATGAACAAACTTAATTCTCTCCATGATTCTGGTCACAGAATTTGTTTCATGAATCATGTTTCTGGACTGAAGTACCATTGTATATGAGTTCTTGATGGAAATTATAGAGAAGATTCTAGATGAAGTAACAGGGCTCAGGGACATAGAGGGAACTTCATGAATGTTTAGCTCTTTTCCAACTCTACACTTTCAAGATATAGCAAAAATAAATAAATAAATAAAGCTATAGTAACTCCATCCTTTCAATAGAATGAAAGCATTCTACAACTTCAAGTGCAAAATAAAGTCCAATAACTTTGATTTTTGAATGTGAATTAACCCTAACAAGACCATATATTTTTTAAATCTTTCTAAGACAAAAAAATTGAAAGGTTACAAATGACTGTTTTTGTTTTGTGGTTGCTGTCATTTTTTAAAAGTAAAGAAAGCTCCTGAGAGACAGAATCACTAAGAACCCACATCAATAGCTGAATTCTAACTCTTTTCTAAGTGACCAGGCTATCTACCCACTGCCTCAGTGATAGGGCAGGTGTTTTTGACATTATTTGGCTCACAGTCAACATTAAGACTACAAAAAAAAGCTGCAAACTGCCCCTCTCCAAATGCACATAGGCTTTAGCAACTCCCCTGTCTCCCTGGAGCTCACACACAGGTCTCAAGGTGAGAAACTCTGGCCTGGCATAAAGAAGTAACCACAATTCCCAAACAGCCAAGTGGAAGATGTGTTCCTGAGGACTTGGGTCACAAAATGCATTGTTCTTTCCTTCTCAGGTCTTTGGGATGGTGTGACAAAAGCAAACCTGACAGTCATCAGCTATACCCAGCCACTAACAGAGACTGGATGACATGGAAAGACCCAGAGAGGTCACCCACATGTAAATTCCTTGAGCTCAGGGTCTGTGTCTATTCTATTTACTGCAGGATCCCAGGTGAAAGACAGCAAGAGGGCAAGGGTTATGGACATTTTAATTTAAAAAGGAGAGATACAAATAAAGAGAAAGAGATAGGATTACAAAGAGAGCAATAAAAAGTAACAAGACTTTTGATCCCCGGTACCAAAAAAAAA
>NW_004624784.1:7619044-7645342 GCF_000247695.1 Heterocephalus glaber | reverse complement strand
TTTTTTTTTGGTACCAGGGATCGAACTCAGGACCTTGTTCTTTCGAGGCAGGCAGTGGAACCACTGAGCTAAATCCCCTGCCCCAAGGCCATTTTCATTTGACATCTGGTGTGACAAATGACTTAGGCACACGTTTCTGCTCCATATGTTCCCTTTTGTGATCACCATAGGGTCAAGTACTAAATGAGCAGTGTTTTGTGGGAAGGAAATTTCTGGAAGGAAAGGCAAATGGAGCCCAAAACCCATATTCCTTAACCCCAGTCTTACCTCACTGGGCCCTGTCCTCTATAGCTGGGGAAGGGGCAACATTCCATCCTCTGAGTTTCTGCTCACTAATTACCCTGAGCCAAACAAGATTTAGATCTTCACAGGAATAGAGACTATAGGCCACAGGTTCATCACTGGGCTCCTGAGCAACCAGAGTTCATCCTAGGGAAGAGTGGGTGCTAAAGCACCAAATGTACTCTTACATGTGTGTTTGTGTGAGTGTTCCAGTGTATGTATGTGTGATCATGTTTGTGCACTAGTGTATGTTTGTATATATACTTATGTATGTGCTTGTGTTTGTGCTTGCATTTGTGCAGCTGTATACATATGCTGTGTGTGTGCTTGTGGTTCTGAACTTGCTTGTATTTGTGCAGAAATGGCATAATGTGCTTTCCTACTGCCCTTTGGGAGCAGAATTTTCCTTCTCCTTCAGTACTTGTAGAAACAGGCAAAAAAAATGAAATCACCAAAAAGACAACACCCTGTCCTCCTCAGCACAGCCTCAAAGGAACACTTCTTGCCCTTACCTCCTGCCACCTGCTGAATAGATCAATAGTGGCCAAAGGCTGAGAAGACAACCCAGATAGTTCCACAGGCAACATCTGGGCAGAGCTGGCTCATTAGGAAGTTGTCTCAACAGTAGTAGACAGAGTAAATATTCAAAAAGCGGTCAATAGATCACAGAATTGGGAATGTCAACACCATGCTCCAATCTACAGGCATTTGTTTTCTCCCACACCTTCTAGTCAAAGTCTCTGAGGTAGATCACCTTAAGCATTATCCCTGTGATCCAGGAATGGAAGATGTACTGGCCTTTCAAGTAGAAAATGTGAGGTGAAGAAGTAGGGGCACTGGCCAGCCTTCCCTTCAATGAAGTTTAACTAATATGTCATATAATTCACTCTTGACAAGAAAAACCAAGCCAGAGTAATAACAGAACTGAAACACAGTCAGCAGGTAGCACCCCATGAAGCCACAGCAGCTTATTTCTCCCAAGATCAAGCCCAAAGAGTAGACCCTCTGCATCAGGAAGTGCAGTGCCCAACAACAAAGAACAAGTAATTATGAAACTGACCTCCAGGGGCAGAAACCACCATGAAACGAAGTACAGAAGCCAGACTGGTGACACTAGTTAAGAAAATTGCTGCCACATCTTATCTCATTGATGAGTACCTGAAGAACATACTAAGGCCAGCATTAGCAAAGGCCATGGGAGGCTAATGGTGTGCACGTGTTCAGGCCAGGTGTGGTTGAGCAAGTGGGAAGTTTGCAGGTATGCAAAGAGTAGCTGGTGACCAGTGTGGCAGAGACCCTTTATGAGGCATAGGACCATGGCAGTGAGATTGCCCTCCACAGCTCATAAACCACCAGGATTCTGATGCTTATTCCTACAAAGAAACTCTAAGTAATGTTCTAAAGAAGGCAGCCATCGGGCTGGGGATTTAGCTCAGTGGTTCCGGCGCCTGCCTCACAAGCACAAGGTCCCAAGTTCGATCCCCAGTACCAAAAAAAAAAAAGAAGAAGGCAGCCAACAAGGATTGAACACATGCCTCAGGCTAGGAAGAAAAGGGATTGGGGACACGCTTCCTAGGATATACGTGCTAGAACAATTGTTCAAAATACCACATTGCAGCCTCATCTCCTCATTCCACACTTCTGCTTCTCTTTAAAATACAATTTCCCTTTTTGAATCTCATGGTACTTGCACATGGAGTCCATGGAGATACAGAGGAAAAGAAGGAAAGATACCCCGGACCCAGTCCTCCCACTCCTGCCTTCCGATGGCTTTTTCCACTAATCTCTCCCTTCCCTGCTGAAACAGCCCAACCTGAGAGACTCAGACCTCCTTCCATTTCCTATGTCAGACCTCATTCTATTACCAGGTTGCCATATTCTGTTATCAACTCTAATGAAATGGCACGTAATAATCTCAGATTCTTCAAGGCAAAACCCCCAACTTTCCCACATGCAGGAAATTAGCTAATTTTACAAAGTGCCAGACTGAATTTTAACCCACTCTCCCATGTACATCTGAGCATTGAACCCAGCAACTACATTGGTTAGCAAAATACAGGGGCTGAAAGAATATCCTCCTATTATCATTTTACAATTTAGAGTAAACACCCAAAACACCTCTGTTTTTCTTCTGTGATTTTCCCCAAATTGGTTGAATATTATACTAAGTACCCAACATTGTGGGAATACTGCATTGTGCTTGATGCAAAAAGCATAAATGGATGACAAGACTCACCAGCCTACCCTAGAGTTGTTTCTTGGAAAAGACTAGTGGTGGATACAAAGGACAACATGCAGAGAAGAGAACTGAAAATGAAGAACTATCGGGGGCTGGATTGCGAACAGATCTGGTATGTTAGTTCATCAGAACTCTTTCAAAAGGATGAGACATTTTGGATAGGCCAAAGGACAGAGCAAAGTTAAGAGCAAGATTATGATAGAGTGAAAAGAATCTGCTATTTCACATTAGAAAACCTGAGATTGAATTCTGGTCATATCTCTCACTAGTTGAGCAATTTTGTCAAGTTATTTAACCTCTATATATCTTTTCTTCATTTGTAAAGTGTGAATAGTATCTATAGGCTCAGGGGATGGCTACAAGAACCAAATCAAGTAACACTGGTAAAAAAAAAAAAAGCCATGTGTCGTACACACAGTGTCCTATAAATATTAATTTATTAATTCCAGACATTGCACTAAATAGTCTCAGCATTAACCCCATGTTGTCCTTCTGAGCTGCTCCTTGGCTGAAAGACGAAGAAAGGGAGAGAGGAGAAGAGGTCATAGCCAAAATTCTAAGCCAAACCTTGTTCTAGGGTGTAAAATAATAAACAACTTCCCCTTGTTATCATCTCCAGAACCCTTCTCTCTGAAGTTGATATTACAGAGCTTAAAAGCAAATTGAAGTTAACCTTCAGAACAAAAAAGGAATATGTGCATGTACACGTGCGCACACACACACACACACACACACACACACACACATACCTTCATCTTTGTAAGAAATGTTGCCATGGAGATGAAACAGAGATACAGCATAGACAGAGAAACTACTGAAATGGCTGTAATTAATTTAAAGCATTAAAAACAATTAAAATTGTATTAAAGCAAGTTCACTTGAACAAGGCATAAATTGAGTGAGCAGGTAACATCAAGCATGAACAAAATAAAGCATTGCTTTGGGTGTTGGAACAGACACCCTGGCTGTCTTCAAAGAAGGGAAATAAATTATTGCACAGTACTCAGGAACAATAAAATATGTAACCTAATTTATCTAGTGTTTCTAAAAACAAGAGAGTTCTCCAATAATTCTGTTTCCTGCTATACATTATGCCAGGTTACAAAACAAAATGAAGATAGAACATTACTCCTTATCAAATAAGTGGGTCCGTATTTCACTGTAAGTCATTGTGGCCACAAATTACTCATCAAAAAAAGAAAATGCCTACTGTATACCAACCACTGCTCTGGGCATTGGCACCTTTCACTTTATTTAATGCTCCTACAGGCTCCTTGAGGAAAGCATGGGACATGAGGAAAGTCCCTACCAACACAGAACTCACAGCTCTTTACTAATAGAATAAGCACTTGAACTCAGATCTGTTGGGATTCTTAAACTTATGCTCTTGCCAACATGTAACCCTTCTTCTCATGAAAGAGACCAAAATGATACAACTCGGTACCATTTCTGAGCATCTACAACATGGCAAGTCCTGTGGCACACATTTTATAAACATCATTTGATTTGATCCTGACATGAAGCGTCTTTTTCACAGAGAAGGAAGCTATAGCACTCACAAAGTAGAGCCTGCCCAAAATAAAGGGACACAGCCAATAAAGAGCAGAAGCAAGAGTCATTCCCAAACCTGACTGACTCTTTAATAATGCAGCCTCTGTGTGGGCTTCTGTCTTCTGAACTCCTAGAGCATTTATGTCAACTACTGACACGTGCTGTCCTGGATTGAGTAGGGAGGGGTGGGATATCTGGGCATTTCATTTCTCCAGTTAGACAATAATGGATGTAGAGAAACTTCAGAAGACGTAAGTTTCAAGGTGGACCTTGTCTAGTGAGGTGAAACCTTCAGGAGGTCAGACAAGCCTAAAACTTTACAGCAGAAATCAGAGGACCCCAGGGCCAAGGTAAGCACAAGATAGGTGTGCATGAGGGGCCCTGAAGTCCCAGAGGTTGGGTAGAGAAACAGACCCACTTGTCCCAAGAAGATAGGTCTGTGGCATGGGGGATGGTGGCAACTGTCAAATATAATGGAGAGGGAAGGACCCAAGTGAAAGAGTAGTCAGAAGGTCCATAGCAGGGAAGTCAAATTCAGGCCAGAATCAGGGACAAAGAACAGAAGTAAAGAGAGCCAAAGTTGCAGTAGGTGTGTGGGTGCTGAAGCCTCTTTATTCTTTGCTGTCTGACATGCATGTCCAAGGAATTAGGCAGAAAGGACTGCTTACCATTAGCCAGTACTCTGCAGTAGAACCATACCCATTGTTACCATACTGACATATGTCATACTGGTTGTTCACAGACAGTTCCCTGAGCCCCATAAAAGCTTCCATCACTAGTGGCTGCTCATTCCTCTTCCAAGAGTCCTCAGACCTCCTCACACTCCAGCAACTGCAGGGCTGAAACTTGCTCAAGCATTGTGCCAGCATTGGTCTGATTGGCCAGTATAGACACATTAGTGGGTAAATATTTGTGCCTATCACCCCATGCACTATGTATGAAAAAAACATACCAAAATGATACATCAAATCTTGGCCATAATCATGAAACAGATAGAAAGTATGATCTCAATATACTAATGAAGCCTCTGTGAGCTTCACCAACAGCCTAATGGAAGTAACCACAGGAGAGAAGGGATAAAATGTTGGCACGAGCAAGGGAGGGAACCAGAAAAATAAATGATGGTATCTGCTCTCTCACAACTCAAGGAACTGAATTCAGATTTATTTCCTATGAGAAGAGATTCCATGGGTCATGGGGAAAATGCTAAACCATCAGCTGCTGTAAAAGGCCATCTAACTCTGTGCTTAATTAGCCCACTCCCTGGACACATTAAATACAGATGGCCAGGTTTCAGAGAGAGATTTATTGATCAAATGAAAACTCAGGTGTGTGATAGAAACTTCAGTAGCACCTACAGTAGCCTCCTGCCTGTGATGCCATAAGGGAAGTGAGGGGGTAATGAATGGCCTCCACCACAATAGACAGGGAAGATAAAAGGGCAACTTACATCTCCAGAAATATTTAGTCCTCTGTGTAATTCATTAGTGCACACAAATCTGGTGCAAAAGCAATGTGCATTTCCAGTTATGATTTCCAGGAGAATAATGTCCTATGTTTTGATAAACTAAATTGCTAAAGGCAGACTACCCACCACAGAGCAGTCTGAGCTGGGAGATAGTGAAACAAGAAGGAAGGAAGTTAGAGCTCAGGAAGTGAGTTGTTCTAGGCTGGACCAAGCAGGAGGAAAAGGGTGTGATTTGTTCTTCCATTCAGTCATTCATTCATTCATCAACTCAACCTGGTATGTACCAGGTTCTGTCCTAGGCACTAGGGCAGGAAAGTGAATAAGAGATGCATATTCCCTAGCCTAATGAAGTTTGCAGTCTGGTGAGGGAGACAGACAATTTAAACAAATAAGTAATTTGATGCCAGGCCATAAATAGGTAGAGTGAATATGAACATTCTGAAGCCAGGTTGCTTTGTCTGAGAAACAACAAGAAGGCCAGTCTGTAAAGAGAGATCTGTAAAAGAAGGAGTGGGTAATATAGTAGAAAAGCGTTGACCTTATAAGGCCTCCTAGACCATAGAAGAATTTGTGGTAATGGGGGTTGCAAGGCACATGGAGGTTTTGAAGTAGGATTTATTTGGAAAATGGATCATAAAATGCTAGAAACAGACACCAGTCAGAAGGCCACTCTATTATTATCTAATTATTTACTAAGGTTTTACTGTGTCACATACTATCATGTATTAATTTACACAATCCTTTAACAACAAAAGATAACTTTTTATTATTATCACTTCACAGGGGATGAACTGAGGAATGGGTAGGCTACATGTGCAGAGTCAGGATGTAAGCCCAGGCCATTAGCCTCTAACCAGCTGGTCTGGGCTTACATGGTCCAGACGGAGGCTTGGGAAGTGATGGCAGCCAGTAGGGAGTGGAAAGTATGGAACCCAGTTATATTTCAAAATTAGTGCTGCCGAAAATAGCCCCTAAATTAAAGAGAGGAGAGAAAGAAAGTTGGAGACTATTGCTTCAAACATGCTGATTTCAAAGTCCTAATAAGAACTGGCTACCACCTCTAACTGTGCTAGGAGCCAGGTCATAAATCTGGAAACTCAATAGATGTTTTCACAAACAGGTTTTAGACCCTTCTTCTACACCTACCAAAGGAGATATTCCACAGTGGGGCCCAGGAACCTGAATTTTTAATAACTTCCCAGGTGACCTTGAGGCAGTGGGTCCTAGGGCTGGCATAGTGAGTTCTTGCAGCTGGCCTCTCATAACTCCTGAAATGAGAGAACCTGAGAGGTGACAGTGCCTCCTGACCTGCAGATGAGAGTGGCAAGGGCCTGTGATGAACATGATCTGGCCCATTAGTAAGGGGTGGCTCTGGGAACAGAATCTAATTCTCTTGATTCTGGGCCAACACTGTGTCCTCTACTTCTTGTTGACACTTTCCAATAGCACCACATGCTTACCTGACTCACTCCCCACCCAAGGACAGGCAAAGGATCCTGAATGACCAGAGGGCCATGGGAAGAGCACTGTGCTTGAGGTCAGAAGATAGATTTACGCCAAGGCTCAGCCACTTACCTGCTGAGAGATCCTAGGGAAAGTCACTCTATTTCTCTGAGCTTCAATATCCTCACTTGTAAAATGTAAAAAAAGAGTTGGGGTCCTCATACTTTTGCTATTTGAATAAATGAAATGATACATGTAAAACACATAGCAAGACCTTAGTTACTGTTTGGGCTTTTATCACCAATAATCCAGATTACCTGGCTTCTACTACAGTGCAGATCTGAATTTAAACTCTCGATCTAACTTCCATCTAGACCAGTGCTACCCAATAGAAATAGTATGTGAGTCACAAATGTAATTTTTAATAAGAAGCAGATATAATTAATTAAATATTTTATTTAACTTCATATATCTAAAATATTATCATTTTAGCATCCAATCAATATAAAAAATAAAAGTGAGATATTTTTCCATTCTCATCTCATGCAGCTTTTGAAACTCAATCTGTAACTTTTCCTTATCCTTCTAATGCAACTTTTATTTGCATATCTTGACTTATTAGCCACAATTCAAGTGCTCAGTAACCACAGTGGCTACTGTATTAGATAGTTCTATACAAGGGGTCACCAAATATTTTGCCTTTTCTTTTTTTTCTTTTTTTTTCAACCTTTAAAAATTAAACTTAGCCACTAGGCTGTACAAAACAATCACCTGCCGACTTTTACTGTAGAGTATAAACTCACAGAAGGCAGGAACCACATCTAATTCATATACTGTTACATTCTCCCATGCCTAAAATGTAGTGTGTACTCAATAAACAGTTATGGAATTAAATTTAACTGAAATAGATCAAGCAGGATTTATTATTTCCACTTGAAAGGTGACAGGAACAAACTCAGGGAGCCAAAATGGCTTATCTGAAACACACAGGTAGGTACAAACTCCAAGCAGGGTGGCTTGTAGTCACTGCTCTTTCCTATGTCATGCTGCTTTTAATACCTGTTCACACCTGTTCCATAGTTGCCATGGCCATCACCGTGAGCCCAAGTGTTTCTAACTTTGCCTCTGGGTTTGATCTCAGGCTCCCAGAAGCCTCCAGCAGCATGGCAGGAAGGATGAGTCAAGGGCCTTGCACATCTGAGGAGTCAGCCCTGGCAGCACTCCCAGCAGACAAAGCTGTTCATGATGAAGAGCCAAGTCATGCCCTCTCCCTCCAAGGCAGGGTCACTCTGGAAATGAATGCTCTTGCAAGTTTAGAGAAAATGTATTTCCACTCTTCCTTTCAGCCTAAAAGCATCCACCTCCTTCACAAAAAAAGGTAGTGAACCAGTTATAATTATACCCCATACACTGGGGAGCATGAAAGTGACATTTAGCAACACTTAAGCCTCCTCAGATATGTCATGGCTGCAGTAAACATTACATAATTGCTGCAACATCGATTCCAACAATTAACACCAAAAAGCAGGGACAGAATGGAAGTCCTCCAAGAAACTGCCACAACCTGAGGGTAAAATGGGCCCAAAAATTTTTCTTGGAGACAGCCTCCCCCTCCCCTCCAAATACTCAAACATTGCTTTGCTTTTTTTTTTATGCTGTCAGTAAGAAAGTTTTCACTGTAGTCTTCCCAGGATCTAAGGGACCAAGAAACAGACTGTCAGGTTGAGACAGAAACACCTGGAAGTTCTCTGATAGGTTAGCTGCTCCTCAGGTCCCTCTTTTCTAGCTCATGGAGTTGCAGAATGTAGGGAACAGCACACTCAGTGTGGCTGGATCACAGGAGGCAAGGAGCAGGCCTCAAGAAACCAGGATGGACAGGATAAGTTTGGAAAGATAAGAACCAGCCTTGTAGGGAATGCAGAATTGCTAGAGGGGTTCATGACAAGAGAGAGCAAAGGCAATTTGCATTTTGGAAAGAAGCAGAAAAACAGAGAAAGATAATGACAATAGCTGGACTGTGGAAGTGAGGATCTGAGAACTGGACTGATCCAGGGGGTATTTAAGAGGCAAAATCAACAGAACCTGGTGAGTGATAGGTTGGAAGAGTGTCAAATATGATTCCCATGTTTCTGGCTTTGGTTATGAAAAGGCTAATGTTACTGAACCCTGGAAGGAAGACAGGTTTGGAAGGAATAGATGGTGTGATGCATTAGAGTGTTGGATGCATTCATTATGAAACACCTGTGAAATATTCAAATAGAAAAAGAAACTGTGACTCAGAAGAAAGGCTGGGGTGAATCCTGGGTTTATGGGTCTTCTATGTCTAGAAAGCGCTGAACTATGGAGGTGGGGAGCTGCCTAGGGAGAGAAGTGGGACAGAGGATCAGGGGCACATGAGTTAAGGGCTGAGAAAGGAAGAGGTGCCAGCCAAACATGAATAATGGGAAGGTACAATCAGAAGAAAAAGTAGAAAAAGAAAGAGAACATCTTAGGATATCAGAAACCAAGGAAGAGGAATTTTGAAAAAAAAAAAAAAAAAAAAAAAGAAGTGCACAGCAGTGGCTAATGTTGCACAAAGAAGTGAGCTGCACTCTTTCTTCAGTCAGAGGTGTATTGAAAACCTACTATGTGCTTGAGATGTTCTAGGCACCGAATGAATACACAGCAGTGAGGTAAACATTACAGACAAATCTCCCTACCCTTAAGGAAATTTCATTCTAGTGCAGAGTATTGCATAAGTAAACTTATTTGGTATATATAGTGGGCTGAATAGTGACCTCCAAAAAGATATGCCCAAGACTAACTTCTGGTGCCTGTGAATGTGACCTTATTTTGAAATAAGGTCTTTGAAGATGTTTATAAATTTAAAAATCCCAAAATGAGATCACCCTGGAATTAGGGTGAGCCTTAAATCCAATGACTGGTGTCCTTCTAAAAGAAAGGAGAGGAACAGCAGGAGGAAGCGCAGCACAGGGCCAGGTCCTGGAGATGGTCCCTGGCCCCATGGGCTAGTGGTGTCTGGTACTCTAGCTGCCCATATGCATCGAGGCCCACAACTTATGCATCCATGATTATTTGTACTTCCAAGTGCTGAGTCCTGGGGACATTCAATACATCTTCACAGCCACACCTGCCAAGGACTTCAGTGGTATCTTTCACACAAGGTATGAACAGATTCATCTTGTCCTTGCTAAACCTCCAGAGGCCTGTGGAGAACTCAGCAATGGTTTTTTCATTCAGGACCAAATCGCTCTAGTGGAGGGCGGGGTGCTGCTCCTTCCTCTCCAAGACCCGAGTGGTAAAGGAGCGTAGTGGGTGGGCCATGATCATCTCTGACAATGCAGTTGACAATGACAGCTTCTATATGGAAATGGTTCAAGACAGTACCCAGCGCACAGCTGACATTCCTGACCTCTTCCTGCTTGGCAGAGATGGCTACATGATCTGTCGCTCCTTGGAACACCATGGACTGCCATAGGCCATCATTTCCATCCCAGTCAATGTCACCAGCATCCCCACCTTTGAGCTGCTACAACCATCCTGGACCTTCTGGTAGAAGAATTGGTCCAACATTCCAGCCTTAAGTGACCCTAGGCTTGGAAGGGGAAACCCAGGAATTCTGCTATTTGGAATCTTGGGAGAGCATCTGTGGACAAGTGGAGCCAAGCAGAAGGAAAAAAGCCACACCATGGGCTATCTCTTCACCAAGGCTACCAGGGACATCTTGTCCTACAGGAAGAGGCAAGAGCCAGGCTCCAGGGCTTCTGCCAGGAATCTAAAACAAAAGGAGATAGAAGGAGACCACCTGTGATATTACACCTGGTTCAACCTCCCCAACCCACAGTCTCCTCACAATGACCTTCACAGGAATTGCTGGAGAAGTTAAAGGAATTGGTGTTTGGGGACTCAATAAACTCTCATAGGCATTTTAGTTAAAAAAAAAAAAAAGAGAGAGAGAGAGGAGAATTTGAGACATAAACACACAGAGAAGAAGACCACAGGAAGATGGAGACAGAGATTGGAGTGACATTTCTACAAACCAAGAATTGCTGGCAGCCATCGTAAGCTAGGAAATAGGTGTGGAATAAATTCTCCCTGTAAGCCTCAGAAAGAACCAACCCTGACCTTGATTTCAGATCTCTACCCTCCAAAACTGAAATGATGCATTTCTGTTGTTTCAGGCCACAGCATCTGAATTTGTTATAACAGCCCTAGGAAACTAATACTATATGTTAGAAAGTGACAAATGCTACAGTGGGGTGAAAAGGAGTGAGAGGGGGTGAGAAGGAGGACTTGGTCAGAGAAGACTTCACTGAGATGAGGGAACTATCTTTGAAGCTATCTGACATAAAGTGCAAAGTGAATAAACAGTGCAGTAGCCCCTAGGCATGGAACTACCTAGAATGTTCAAGAAAAGCTAAGAAAACCAGTGCAATGGGGCAGGGTTGGAAGAGGCACAATAGTAGATTAGTGCATAGAGATAACATGGAGCATGGGTAAGATGTTACATGCTACGCTTCTTGAACCATAATTTGCACATGAATAGCCTGAGGAACAAGTACAAATGCAGACCTGAGATTTTCCATTTAGAATAAGCTGCTACACAGTCCCAAGGCTGCTGATGATCATGCTTTGAGACCCAGGGTAAAGGACAGTGTTTAATGTTTTTCAACCCCAAGAATCATCTCTGAAGCCTTTGAGGAAAAAAGTACAAGATGTGACCCAAACCAATTAAATCAGAATCTCTAGGAGGTGAGACCCAGGCATAGATAATTTTATAACTCCCTGGGTGATTCTAATGTTCAGTCAGGAGAGAGAATCACTGGTTTAGAGGCTTGTAAATTTTGGAAGGACTCCTTCTTTTCCTCTAAAAGAATTAGGAAGAGATATAAGTTTTTGAGAAAAGCAGTGACATGGCCTGATTTATGCTTTTAAAAGATGACTTTAGCTTCTGGATTCCATTCAGCCTCTTAAAAGCTAGAAATAACATCATTTCCACCATTATAATAGAGAAACCACTTAATCTGCAAATTCACAACTCTCTGTGTTGGAGTGGGATTAAACCCAGAGCCTTTGCACTATGCTACATCCCCAACCCTTTTTTAATTAATTTTGAGACAAGGTCTTGCTAAATTATTAAGTGGCCCTAGCTGGCCTTGAACTTTCCATCCACCTGCCTTACAACATAGGAACTTGAGGTGAGGGGGCAAAGTTCAGCCCATAAGAGGAAGAGACAACAAACAAAATACCTTTCAATCTTGAGACAAAATTAGTCACATGAGACAATGAAGGCCACTACATATTGGTACATAGGGGAAAAAAATCCACCAAGAAAATATAACAAATATAAATATATATGCACCAAACATTGGTACACCCAATTTCTAAAGCAACTACTATCCAACATAAGGTAACATGTAGGTCCCAAAACAATAATAGTGGGTGACTTCGGTACTCCACTCCCACCAACACATGGTTTATCCAGATAAAAATTCAACAAACATGAGGAAAAAAACCTGCACCATAGATCAAATGAACTTAACAGATGTCTACAGAACATTTCTTCCAACTAGCATAGAATACACATCCTTCTCGCATCTCATGGACCTTTCTCCTAAATATATCATATTTTAGGCCATAAAGAGAACCTTAACAAGTAGAAAAAACTAAAATAATTTTTGTATCTTATCAGATCATAATGAGTTGAAACTAGAAATCAACAGCAAGAGAAACTTCACAAACACATAGAAACTGAATAATTGACTTTTGAACAATCAATGTGTTATTGAAAAAATCAGGAAACAAATTTTAAAACTTCTCAGAAGAAAATGAAAATGGAAATACAATATTCAGTCTCTGGGATGCAACAAAACCTGTTCTAAGAGGGAAGTTTATAGCTATGAGTCCTTACATCAAAAAAAATCAGAGAGGTCAAAAATAAATAACCTAATCATGCATTCCAACATCTTAAAATACAAGAATAAACCAAAACCAAATCAACAAAAGGAAAGAAATAATAAAGATTAGAACTGAAATGAATGAAATAGAGACTAAAGACTTATACACAGAATCAATGAAACAAAGAGTTCTTTCTTTGAAACAATAAACAAAATTGATAAACCCTTAACTAAACTAGCCAAAAGAAAGAGAGAAGACTCCAATACAATCAGAGATGAAAAGCAGGTTTTACAACAGATACCACTAAAATACAGAGAATTATTAGGAATTATTTTGAAAACGTATCCAGAGAATCTAGAATTAAATAGATTTCTAGATACATACAACCTACCAAACTGAATCAAGAGGTTATAAAACACCTAAACAGATCAATAACAAGCAATGAGATTAAAGCAGTGATAAAAAGTCTACCAACAACAAAAAAAAAGACCAGGATCAGACAGTTTGCTGCTGAATTTTATAAGACCTTTGAAGAACTAACACAAATGCTCTTCAAACTATTCCATGAAATAGGGAATGAATACGATGGAAACACTAATATAACTCAAATATCTTTATTAATATCAAAGTAGAAGTTGGGAAAATGGATATTACAAGCAATAGAAGGTATAATAATCTCAAATGTACATATGCCTAATAACAGTACTTTGAAATGCACTAAGCAAAAACAGAACTGAAAAGGGGAGTAGACAAATTCACAATTATAAGAACCCACTCTTTCAATAACCAATAGAACAAGTAAGCAGAAAAACAATAAGGATAGAAAAGATTGAAAAACACTGTCAATTAATTTGACCTAATTGGCATTTACAGAACACTACATCCAACATCATTAGAACACACATTCTTTTCAAAGGTACATGGAACATTTAAAAAGACATATTGTACCTTATTCTGGGCCATAAAACAAACCTAAATATTTTGAAAGAATTCAAGTTATGCAAAGTAGATTCTCAAACCATAATACAAATTAACTCTATATTAATAAAAGAAAAAAATAGAGAAAATCCCCAAATATTCAGAAATTAAATGACACATTTCTAAATAACTAGAAGTCACAGGAGAAATTTTAAAATATTTTGAACTGAATGAAATGGAAACACAACCCACCAAAGTATGTAGAATGCAGCTAAAAGCAATGCTTAAAGGGAAATTTATGGCATCTGATGTTAATATTAAAAAGAAGAAAAGTCTCAAATCAATTATCTAGACTTTTACATTAAGAAGCTAGAAGAGGAGAAAATTAAACCCAAAGCAAACTGAAAGGAGGAAATAATAAAAAGTACAATTAATAAAATTATTTAATATATATTTATAAATATAATATATATTAATATATAAATCATTAATATATTATATATTTTAAATAATACAGAAAGTTAATGAAATAAAATAAACCAGATCTTTGAAGAGATCTACAAACCCTGTACACAATTTTCTGATTTGTTTTAGATTTTGTTATATAACTACAAATATAGTTCATACAGTTAAAGGTTACCACAGTTTGTCATTTTCTAAGCTGTGTTTGATGCTACTGTTATTGTTGATTGTACTACTTTAGCCAAAATGACATAATTGTTCTAATCAGTTGTTCTTCCTGGTACACTGACTGAGGGTCTAAACAATACTATAGGCCAATCCCAAAGAATGAGGGGCCAGGCTAAATAGGCAGCAACTTCTCATCCCCAAAACTGAAGAGGTAAGATCTTGCAACAGACTGAAAACCCAAAGTCCAGTCACACCTGGAAAACATCCCTGAGAAGTGGTCATTTCCTAAGGGTTCTGCATGCTAGCAATAGAGCTACTTGCCATAGCAATTTACAAGCATCAACCCAGGAATTAAACTAAAAAAATAGAAAATGAGAAGACACTTAAGCAAGATGCAACCCCAAATTTCCAGTTGTTCAAAGGCAAATTCAGTGGGCAACGAAGTGGAAAAGTTTGAAAGCCACTCGCCTAGGCTCTTTCAAGTGGAAACAGTAGAAGTAACAAAGCAGATGAATGAGGCTCTAGAAAAAAATCAAATCACAAATGATTTCTCAGATAACTACAGAGATGGTGTCCATAATGAAAGACATGATTAGTGACTCTAGAAGCAGATACAGATAAAAATTAATAGAGGAGTTTTGGAAAATAATGGAAACTATGACTGCCCAAAAATGGGAAAGAAATGGAATCCATGAAATGGATTCAAACAGATATCCAGGAGATTAAAAATGACACAGAAATTATAAACAGCAGAAGACAAAATATCAGATATGTAATACAGGATTGCAGTTAGTGATCATGAAAAGATTTCTTAAAATTAGCAAAGAATCATGAAAAATCAAACCAACAGTGCTAGACAATGCAAAGAAGAATAACATAGGATTGATCAGAGTTGATGAAAAAGCAGGATATAGTGCAAAGGACATAAAAAACCTTTTCATAGAAGTAATGGCAGAAAACTTCCCAGCATGGAAAAAGAATTTGACATACAGATAAGTGAGATATACAGAACTCCAACTGGTACATGATAAAAAAAAAAAATCTACACCAAGGCATATAATAGTTAAAATGTTCCAAAATGTTCTGAAGGACATTCTAGAAAAAGATAAAAAAGGCTAAAGCTCCATGAACCCCAACAGAATGAACCCACCAGGCAAGGCAAGCAATTAAACATAGGAGGATAAAAAGGGATCTAACAAAAATAACGTGATGAAGATATATCAATACATATCAGTTATAACCATCAATGTAAATGGTCTGAATTCACCAAGAAAAAAAAACAGACTGGCAGAATGGATCAAGAAGCAAGATCCAACAATATGCTACATACAAGAAGTACATGTAATTCAAAAAGAAATTCATACACTGAAACTTAAGGAATGGAAAACAATACTCCATGCAACAGGAACCTGGAAAAAATCTGTGATAGCTATTCTATTTGCAGACAAAGTGGATTTCAAACCAAGACTGATTAAGAGAGACAAAGAAGGTCACTATATCCTTGCAAACAGAACAATCTAAGAGGAAGAGATAACAATAATAAATATATATGCACCAAATACCAGAACACCCAACTATAAAAAACAAATGTTAATGGACATGAAAAATCAAATAAACACTGACACAATTATAATGGTCCTCAGTACCCCACTGTCACAGAGACAGATTAAGTAGACAAAAAAATCAATAAAGAAATATCGGAACTGAACAAAACTTTTGAGCAAATGAACTTGGAAGATGTCTACAGAGTGTTCCACCCCACAACATCAGAATACACACTCTTATCAGCTGCACATGGTATGCTCTCCAAAATAGACCACATACTAGCTAATAGAATATGTTTAAGTAAATGCAAAGGAGTTGAAATTACCCTATAAGGTACTTATATCATCATGTAAGAATTAAATAAGTTATTCCATGGCAAGCACTTAAGTGCTTTTCATATATAATGAGTACTTTTTAAGGGTAACTGTTACTAATGTTCAATAAAATAAATGAAATTTTCCCATGTGCAAGGCCCTACACAATGAATGAAGAACATAAAAGTTAAAGTTAACCCTATGAGGCCCACATCTACTCTATTGGCAATGTGGAAAGACTAAACACCGTATGCATAATAACAGACCATAGTGCAATGAAATTGGAAGTCAATGGCAAAAGAAACCACAAGAACTGCATAAACATATAAAAATTAAATAACACCTTCTTCAACAACCAATAGGTCACAGATGAAATTTAAAAAATTAGACACTTTCTACAATTAAATGATAATGCAAATACAACATACCAGAACTTATAGGATGCACTGAAAGCAATCCTACATTGGAAATTTATAACAGTGAATTCCCATATCAGAAAAAACAGAGCAAGCTCAAATAAACAACCTAATGTTGAACCTCAAGCTTCTAGAAAACGAAGAGCAACTCAAGTCCAAAGCTCATATGAGAGAGGAAATTATAAAGATCAGAGGAGAAATTAATACAATGGAGACTAAGAAAACAATACAAATATTTGATAAATCAAAGAGTTGGTTCCTTGAAAAATTAAATAAAATTGGCAAACCCTTAGCCAACCTTATCAAAAAAAAGGAAAGAAAAGACTCAAATCTATGCAATTAGGAATGAAAAAGGTGAAATCACAACAGATTCTGCAGAAATCCAGAAAACCATCAATACCTACTTCAAGAACCAGTATTCTAGGGCTGGGGATTTAGCTCAGTGGTTCCACCACCTGCCTCACAAGCTCAAGGTCCCAAATTCAATCCCTCATACAAAAAAAAAAAAGAACCAGTATTCTAATAAGATGGAAAACACAGAAGAAATGGACAGATTCCTAGATACATATGAATTACCAAAGTTGAACCAAGAAGATATAAGAACTCTAAATACACCAATATCAATCAATGAAATTGAAGATATAATTAAAAACCTATCAACAACAAAAAGGGCAGGCCCTAATAGAATCACTGCTTAATTCTACAAGAAAGGTAGAGAAAACCTAAGACTACTACTTCTCAAACTTTTTAATTAATCAATCTGACTTGGAAGTTGTACTTGGGTAGGAAGAACCAATATAGTGAAAATGGTCATACTCCCAAAATTGTTATACAGATTTAATGCAATCCCGATCAAAACACCAATAGCATAACTCACAGAATTAGAGAAAACAAACCAAAAATTCATTTGGAACCAGAAGAGACCTAGAATACCAAAAGCAATTCTGGGCAACAAAGGCAAGGCAAGGGACATTATAGGCCCTGATTTGAAATTATACTACAAAGCTACTGTGATTAAAAACAGCATGATACTGGCAAAAAACAGATCCAAGGATCAATGGAACAGATTCAAAGATGCAGAAACAACTCCAAACACTCAGCCACCTTATCTTTGACAAAGGAACCAAACATCTTCAATAGAAGATAGCCTCTTTAATAAATGGTGTTGGAAAAACTGGCTTTCCACATGGCAAAGACTTAAAACTAGACTGTTATCTCTCACCATGCACTAAACTAAAACTAAAATGGATCAAAGATCTAAATATTAAAACAGAAACACTAAATCTCCTGGAAGATAGAATAGAATAGGTAGAACTCTTGAAGACATATGTGTAGGCAAAGACTTTATGAATAAAACCCCAATCATACAGGAAATACCACAGAGAATCAACAATTGGGATCCCATCTTATTAAAAAGCTTTTGCACACACACACACACACACACACTAACAGAGTGAAGAGACAACCTACAGTGTGAGAAAAAAATTTTCCGCTGTTCCTCAGAAAAAGAACTAATATCTAGAATACATAAACAACTCAAAAAATCAGACAGGGCCAGGGATTTAGCTCAGTGGTTCTGCCGCCTGCCTCAAAAGCTCAAGGTCCTGAGTTCGATCGCCAGTACCAAAAAAAAAAAAAATCACACTCTGCCAAATTTAAGGACCCAATCCAAAAATGAGCATCTGAAATGGATACACACTTCTCAGATGAAGAAATACAAATGGCAAATAAATACAAGAAAAGAAAATGTTCAACATCACTGGTCATTCAAGAGATGCAAGTTAAAACAATGTTGAGATTCTATCTTGCTCTAGAAAGAATAGCTATTATCAAGAAATCAGCCAGAACAAATGCTAGCAGAACACTTTTAAGTAAGCACAAAGGAATTGAAGTTATCCCCTGTATATTAACAGACCATAGTGTGATGAAGTTGGAGATCAATGGCAAAAGAAACAGGAAAAATTACATAAACACATGGAAATTGAACAACACACTTTTGAATAACCAATGGGTCACAGAGGAAATTAAAGAAGAAATCAGAGAGTTCCTACAATTAAATGGCAATGACAATACAAAATATAGGAATCTACGGGACACAGTGAAAACACTCTTAGGGAGGAAATTCATAGCAGTGAATAATCATATTAGGAAAACAGAGTGAATCCAATTAAACAATGCGATTCTGAAACTCAAATTCCTAGAAAAAGAAGAGGAGGACAAATGCAAAGCTCATATAAGGGAGGAAATCATAAAGATTAGAGCAGAAATCAATGCAATGGAGACTAAGAAAATGATACAAAAAAATCAATGAAGCCAAGAGTTGATTCTTCAAAAGAATAAACTAAATTGCCAAACCCTTAGCAGACCTTATCAGAAAAAGGAAAGAAAAGGCCCAAATCCGTGCAATTAGGAAGGAAAAGGATGAAATTACAATGGAACCAGCAGAAATCCAGGGGATCATCAATACCTACTTCCAGAACCTATACACCAATAAGATGGACAACACAGAAGAAATGGACAGATTCCTAGATATGTATGAATTAACAAAGTTGAAGGAAGAGGACCTAAAAATTCTAAACAATATCAATCAATGAAATTGGAAACGTATTTAAAAACTTACCAACTAAGAAAAGCCCAGGTCCTGAGGTCATAGCTGCTGAATTCTACAAGACATTTAGAGAGGAACTACTGCCAATATTGTTTAAACTCTTCAATGAAATTGAAAGGGAAGCAATACTCCCAAATTCATTTCTAGAAGTAAACATCACCTTGATCACCAAAACAGAGAAAGACCCAATCAAAAAAGAGAACTATAGGCCAATCTCACTAATGAACATAGATGCAAAAATCCTTAATAAGATACTGGAAAATAGAATGCAGAAGATCATCAAGAAGATCATACATCCTGATCAAGTGGGATTCATCACAGGGATGTAGAGATGGTTCAACATATGCAAATCAATCAATGTAATACACTATATCAATAGAGTCAAGAACAAAAATGATATGATCATCTCAATAGATGCAGAAAAAGCATTTGACAAAATCCAACATGAATTTACTATGAAAACCCTATAAAAAATTAGAATACACAGTCTCTATATCAGTCTGATAAAATCCATCTATGAAAAACCAACAGCCAATATCATACTGAAATCCTTCACACTCAAATCAGGAACAAGATAAGGATGTCCACTATCACCACTCCTGTTCAATATACTTTTGGAATCATTAGCCACAGCAATTAGACAAGAGAAAGAAATAAAAGGAATAAAGATAGGAAATGAAGAAGTCAAATTGTCATTATTTGCAGATGACATGATACTCTATATAGAAGACCCCAAGAACTCCACCAAAAGTCTTCTAAACTGAATAACCAAATTCAGAAGAGTAGCTAGATCCAACATCAACACAAAAAAAAATCAATAGCGTCCCTCTACATGAACAACAGACTCACTGAGAGAGAAATAGGGCAAACAGTTTGTTTCACATAGCATCCAAGAAACTGAAATATCTAGGAATCAACCTAACAAAAGAAATCAAAGACCTCTTCTCCAAAAACTATAGCAGTCTGAAAAGAGAGATTGAAGGCAATATCAGAAAATGGAAAGAAATCCCCTGCTCCTGGATAGGAAGGATTAATATAGTGAAAATGGCCATACTTCCAAAACTGCTATATAGATTCAATGCAATCCCAATTGAAATCCCAGCAGCATACTTCACAGACCTTGAGAAAACAATCCAAAAATTCATTTGGAACAAGAAGAGACCCAGAATAGCAAAAGCAATTCTGGGTAACAGAGACATGGCAGGGGGTATCACAACCCCCAACTTGAAACTATACTACAAAGCTACTGTGATAAAAACACCATGGTACTGGCAAAGAAACAGACCTGAGGACCAGTGGAACAAATTAGAAGATGCAGAAACAACTCCAGACACACTCAGCCACCTCATCTTCAACAAAGGAGCCAAACACCCTCACTGGAGGAAAAATAGCCTCTTTCAGAAATGGTGCTGGAAAAATTGGGTTTCAACTTGTCAAAGATTAAAACTAGACCTATATCTCTCACCATGCACTAAACTAAAATCGAAATGGATTAAAGATCTAAATATTAAATCAGCAACACTGACCTGACTGGAACAGAGGTTAGGTAGAACTCTTGAAGACATTGGGGTAGGAAAAGATTTTATGAAGAAAACCTCAGTTGCCCATGAACTATCACAAACAGTCAATAAGTGGGATCTCTTCTTAGGAAAAAGCTTCTACACAGCAAGAGAAACCACCAACAGTGTGAAGAGACAACCCACAATGTGAGAAAAAATTTTTACCTGCTGCTCCTCAGACAAAGATCTGCTATCTAGAATCTATAAATACCTTTAAAACATCAGACCTCCCAATTTGAAAGACCCAATCCAAAAATGGGCATCTGAAATGAACATACATTTCTCATACAAATAATTAGAAATAGCAAATAAACATATGAAAAAATGTTCACCATCACTAGTCATCAGAGAGATGCAGATGAAAACAACGCTGAGATTCCACCTCACTCCAGAAAGAATGGCTGCTATCGTGAAATCAACCAATAACAAATGCTGGCGGGGCTGTGGGGAAAGAGGAACACTGCTCTACTGCTGTTGGGAGTGTAGACTGGCACAACCACTGTGGAAATCAGTATGGAGATACCTCAAAGAACTAGGACTGGAAGTCCCATTTGACCCAGCTATTCCCTGCTGGGTGTCTTCCTCAAAGAATTAAAAGAATCATACCACAGTGATACATGTGCACCCATGTTCATAGCAGCACAATTTGTAATAGCTAAAACCTTGAAGCAGCCCAATTGTCCATCAAATGGAGATTGGATAAAGAAAATGTGGTTTTTTTATAAAATGGAGTACTACTCAGCCATAAAAAGGGAAATTTTTCTTTCAGGAACAGAAGACTTCCCTGGAAAATTCATCAAAATGTTGAAGAAAGTTTAACAATTCTCCATAAAATCTTCCAGAATGTAGAAGAAAAAAGAATACTTCTCAACTTACTTAATGGGACTAGTTTTCTACTGATAGCACATTCAGACAAAAATATAATATAAAAGAAAACTAGAAACCAATATCCTTCATGAATATAAAAGTAAAAACCCTTTTGAAAAACTAACAAATCAAATCCAGCAATAAAGAAAAATGGATAATACAAGATCAAGGTGACTTATCTCAGGAATGAAAGAGATGTTCAACATTAAAAATATCAATATGTGGAGGCCAGGGGATTTAACTCAGTAGCACTGCACCTGCCTCATTAGTTTTTCTTACATTATTGCAATGGCTAGGACTTCTAATGTGATTTTGAAGCAATGGGAGCAGATAACCTTGCCTTGTTTTCTATCTTAGGGGGAAAGCATTCAGAGATTTTTTTTGCCATTAAATACTATATTACTAGCTGGATGTATTCTGTAGATGCTATTTTTCATATTGAAAGAATTGCTTCTATTTCTAGTAGGCTAAAAAGTTTTATTACAAATGGATGTTGAATTTTTCAAACCACAGCTACACCCCATAATTCCCATCATTCCTCAGCACTGCTCTTGACAGGCAACCACCACTGCGCATTTTCTCAAGCCTCATCCCTGGCAGGTAACCGCAACTCCTTTTCACTTATGTCCCCCCTCAGAAGCCTCATTTTGACACTTTACCTTCACATTCTCCTTTATGCTCATGACCCTGTGTAAGAACATATAGCCTATTTGAGAGTTGCCAGTCTGGCCTAAGTGCCAGAGCAGTTTCTCTCAGGTTTGTTCTAAATAAACCTGTCCTGACTGGTGAGCTCATACCTTTGTTTTTCCTTCTTTTTTCCTAACAATGTCAATATACAAAAAGTCATGGTATCTGTACTCGTAACAGTGAACACTTAGAAACTGAAATTTATAAAAGATTTATAATAGCACAAAAACCATACATGTTACATATATGACTAATAAAATATGTGCAGTGTCAATGTATTGAAAACTAAAAAATTGATATTAGAAAGCAAAAAGGACCTAAATAAATACAGAGTTATATTGATCATGAAATTGAAGACTCTATGTTAATTAAGATGTCAAGTAACCCTAAAGGATACTATGGATTAAATTCAATTTTAGTCAAAATCTCTGCAGGAATTTTTAATAAGAGTGGAAGCAAGGAGACTACCGCAGTAGCTTGGACAGAAAGTGACCTTCGAACCTACCAGCACATAAGTCATCAGTGAACAGCCCTCTGGAGGCAGTTTCAGTGAAGGGGCAAAGGGAGAGTCAGGCTGTAAGGGCAAGGAGTGAGAGGCAACTCACACAGTGAGTTCCTTTCAGAAACAGTTCACAGATGCAGGGACATAGGAATGCTTACAACAGAAGGGCACCCTGATGCTTTTTATGTCATCTTAAAGCTATAATATGATTCTTGATATCAGGAAGAAATAAAAGGGTGGTATTGTCATTCCACTGCCTCTAAGTGGAGAACACACATATCACTCTCATCACATCTCTGAAAGGACTGTCTTAAAACAGATTCAGTGGTTTTTGTTTTGGTCTTGTATTTAAGTGTCTTCACAGCTTTCAATACAGAAAGGCACTTTCTCCTTTGTAAAATCTCTCCCATGGTTTCCATCATAATCTTCTCTTCTGGGTCCTCTCCTGCCTTTCTCTGTTTCTCAGTCTCCTTCTTGGACTGAAGAAGTACATACCTTCCTAACACATGCTGATGAAGCTATCTGGGGTACCTTGTGAGTGCCTGGATTTAGCACCAAATGAAACCAGGATGTGAATCCTAGTTTTTTCATTGTCTAGCAACAATTTTTGCCACATTACTCCTCTGACCTTCAGGTTTTCTGTTTGTAAAATGGGTATACTTGATTCTACTTCATTGTATTACCATGACAATGAAATTGGATTGTGTATTGAGGTGAAAATCTCAGAACAATACTTGTAGTAGATCACAGCAACAAATATGTGCAGCTCTTGGTAGCATAAAATGTTTCTGACAGTAATGCTCAATAATAGGGACATGGTTAACAAGTCAGGCTACATACACCATGATTTATTTATAGAATACTGTATAATACAGCCATTAAAAATAATGTTCTGAAGAATATTTAATGGCACAGAAAAATGATCACAATATAATTTTAAGAGAAAAATATGCTATAAAATTCAAGACCCTATTCTTAAAAGAAAGTGTGTGTGTGTGTGTGTGTGTGTGTGTGTGTGTGTGTGAGATGTACATGTATTTAGGAAAAAAACTAAGAAGAAATGTAGCAAAATGTTAGCTGGTTATTCCTTCTTTTTAAATTGTTTATATTCTACATTTTCAAGTTTCTCTAATGAACATGTACTGTTCTCATAACAATAGATTTTATTTTTAAAACTGAGTCATCAATTTATCTATCCAACAAAGAGGCTTGCTCTAGCACATATTGTGCATCAAGCAATGTGGGGAAATTGTGTTGAAAAAGTTAACAGGAAGGATTTTCTCAAGACACCCAGTAGACTTGCATTTAATTTTCCATAATTGTTTTATGCACTAGTTTTTTTCTCCACCTGTAAATCATTTAGTCTCTGGGGAAGGAAGTTTTTGGGTCACCTGTCTGTAGCCCTACAGCATCATACTCCGTGAACATGGGAAGAAACTGGTAATGTTTCACTTTAACAACTGAGGATTGATTGAAGTAGCCAATTTCCGAAAACCAGTGATTATAGGAGGAACAGATAAGATCTCTTCCTATTTGGGGCTAGTATCTGTCCCCTTCCTCCATTGTCCTGGGGGTAAAGTGTACCACCTCTAAGGGTCTTTCTGAAAGCACAGGAGTTATGTGTCTGAGGTGGTCCTCTGTAAGAGAAACCTCTCCTTCAGGCTCCATGGAAGATACACTGAACTGTCTTTTCCCACATTCAGCAACTTCAGACCATGGAAGGAATTCTCCACTATTTTTATACCCTGGGTCCCTTGGGCAAAAGATAAAGCCCACAGACTTTGCTTACAATAATGTATTTTAGCACATAAAATAAATATACACAATTACAGACAAAACTAAGTATACTGAAGTTCAATTTATCAAAATGTTATGTTTTAAGTGTAGGTATTACAGGGTTGGGAATGTAGCTCAGTGGCAGAGCCCTTGCCTAGCATGCCCAAGGCACTGGGTTTGATTCCCAACATTACAAAAAAAAATATGTGCATAATGTAAGAATCAATTTGCTTCTTTTAATCACATTTTTTAAAATAAGACATTCCATCTGAAATGCAGTTAAAGTAAGTTAAATCTTATTTTTTGAAAGACAAAAAGGCTGGTTTCACTCAGTTTGAATAAGAACACAAAATGATGGGATGTCTTTGATGAGATAGTACATTTGTCAATTTGTAAAGCCAATTGATTTTGATGTGTGTGTGTATGTGTGTGTGTACAATGCTAAAAATCCAATTCTCAAAGATACATTGTGAAATAGAATTACATTTTCCATACTATTTACAAAATAGAGAGAGTGAGTTCCCTCCAGGAGCAACAGAACTCTCCAAGGCTTTTTAAAACTCCAGTTGTAGTAATTTTTTGGTCCAAAGGTCAATTAGTTCATCTTTGACTAAGTCAATACCTTTGAGATAGTTTATATTAGCAAGAAAAAGAACATGACACTCTGGTTCAGATTTGATACCAGCAAGATACAGTATAAACAATTTTTTAAGAATTTAAAAGTATTTCTATGTGTTTGTAGACTTTTCTTTCTAAATCAGCTGACAGAATTTTGTATCTCAACCCCATTGAAATAAAACAATTCCTGGATTTGCATATTTGCAGAGATGTCAACCTCTGCTCTCCTTTCATAACAGCAGCTCAGCCAAGAAGTCTGGCAGTGTTCTCAGGAACATCCATAACCATGGTATCACAGCCTTGAATTGAAATACTCACCTCATTCAGATGATCAAATGCTGGTGGGGGTGTGGGGAGAAAGGAACCCTTCTCCACTGTTAGTGGGAGTGTAAACTGGTGCAACCACTGTGGAAATCGGTATGGAGATACCTCGAAAAGCTAGGATTAGAGGTCCCATTTGACCCAGATATCTTCCTAAAAGAATTAAAAGCATCATACCATAGCAATATATGTGCACCAATGTTTATAGTGGCACAGTTTTTAATAGCTAAATCTCGGAAATAGCCCAAATGCTCATCAACTGGTGACTGGATAAAGAAAAATGTGGTTTTTTATTGAAATGGAGTACTACTCAGCCATGAAGAATGAGAAACTAGAAACATTTATAGCTAAATGGATGCACATTGAAGCCATACTCTTAAATGAAATAAATAGGACACACAGGTGTAAATACTGAATAGTTTCTCTGGTGTGAGAAACTGAAAGTGTAAATGAGGATCAGAATGTATAATAGATCACGTGAAATACAAAGAAAAGGTCCAAAGGGGAAGAGGAAGGGGAAGTGGGAAGGGTAGGGGAAAGGAAAGAAGGGAAAGGAAAAATATGAGAAAAGGAAAAAAAATGGAAACAAAGTCTTTGTAAATAGAGAGGGCTGGAGGGGCTGAAGGGAGGGCAGGGGAATGGGGAAAAAATAAGAA
>NW_004624784.1:7567362-7608635 GCF_000247695.1 Heterocephalus glaber | reverse complement strand
ATGTAAAGGTACAATTCCCAATGAGAAATGTAATTGTGTTGTATACCTACAATGTACCAATAAAAAAACTTAAGTAAAAAAAAAGAATACTGTATAAACAAGGTAAACTGTACAAAAAGCAAAGACATTGAGGCTCTATAAATAATTTATACAGAACTGTACCCCAAAAAAAGGATGAGTTGTAAG
Organism: Heterocephalus glaber; assembly: GCF_000247695.1. Next base: position 7,608,449 of record NW_004624784.1, on the reverse strand, counting down.
TCCAGATAACATACCTCCACTGTATGTCTGAACATTTATTAATCAGGTTATTAAACAAGGAATATTTATTTTTTAAAAAAGAAATGAAAAAGGTAAAATCACAATAGACACCATCTAGATCAAGAGGATTATAGAAAACTATTTTGAAAATACATATTCCAATAAATTGAAAAGTCTAGAAGAAATGAAAGAGTTCCTAGGCACATATAAATCGCCAAAATTGAACCAAAAAGATTTTTTTTAAAAAAAATCAGAACAGGTCAATAACAGACAATGAAATAGAGGCAGAAATAAAAACCCTATCAAGTAAGTAAAGGCTAGAACCTAATACATTTATCTCTAAATTTTACCTGAACTTCAGAGAACAATTAACACCAATACTCCTCAGAGCCATCCATGAAATTGGAAAGTCACTGAAGTTAGCATTACCATGATAACCAAAACCTGGCAAGATCTTAAAAAAAAAAAAACTACAAGCCATTTTCCTAGATGGAAGATACTTGCAACAAGTCATTAAAAAATCATATACCATGACCAAGTTGGCTTTATTCCGGGAATACAAGAATGATTCAATATGGTAAATCAGTAAATATAATATACCACATAAGCAGAGTGCAGGATAAAAATAACATGATCATCTTAATAGTTGCAGAAAAGCCTTGAAAAAATACAACATCCATTCATGATAAAAGCCCTGATGAAAATAGGTATAGAAGGACCTCATAGCAAACCAATAAAAGCCATTTATGACAAACTCATTGCCAGCATTATACTAAATGGGAAAAACTGAAGGCATTCCCTCTAAACTCAGGTACAAGACCATGGTGTCTACTTTCACCATTCCAAAACTTTAGCCAGAGCAATTAGGAAAGAGGAGGAAATAAAAAAGATAATAGGAAAGGAAGAAGTCAAACTATCTCTGTTAACAAATGTTATGATCTTTTACCTAGAAGACCCAGAAAACTGCAAAAGAATACTCTTAAGACTTTTAAAACTAATAAACAAATTTAGCAAATTTACAGGATTAAAAATCAACACACAAAAATCAATAACATTCCTGTGTGCCATCAATGAACTCCCTGAGAAAGAAATCAGGAAAACCATCTCATTCACAGTAGCTTCAAAAAATTAAATGCCTAGGAATTAATTTAAAAAAGTAAAAGACCACTATAATTAAAACTATAATACTCTTTTTTAAAGAGATTTAAACAGACATTAGAAAATAGAAAGACATTTGCTATTCCTGCATAGGCAGAACCAATATTGTCAAAACAGCCATATCACCAAAACTTATACATAGATTTAATCCAATTCCAATAAAAATACAAACAGCATTTATCACAGAAACAGAAAAAAAAAATCCTAAAATTTACATGGAACCAGAAGTGGCCCAGAATAGCCAAAGCAATCCTGAGCAAAACAACAAAGCAAGAGGCATTACAATCCTGATTTAAAGTTATGCTACAAGGCTACAGTAATAAAAACACCATAGTACTGGAGTAAATCAAAAATAGTCACTTTGACCAATAGAATAGAATTGAGGATGCAGAAGCAACCCCAGGTATATTCAGCTGTCCGATTTTTGACAGGGGGGCCAAAAAGATACTCTGGAGAAGATAGCCTCTTTAACAAATGGTGCTGGGAAAACTGGTTAATCACATACATAAGAATGAAGCAAGACCCATATCTCTAACCATGTACTAAAATAAAACCAAAATGTATCAAAAGTCTAGATATAAAAACTGAAACACTGAATCTGCTGTAAGATAAAATAGATAAAATTTTTGAATTTATAAGCACATGCAGGAATTTTTGAACAGAACCCCAGTTGCACAAGAAATCACACCAAAAATCAACAAGTAAAATTATATCAAACTAAAAACTTTCTGCACAGCAATGGAAACAACCAACAGAGTGAAGAGATAGCCTCCAGAATGGGATCAAAAAACACTGCCAGCTACTCTTGGGACAGAGGACTAATATCTAAGATATATAAAGAATTCCAAAAAATGAGACCCCAAAAAATAAAATACCCAGTCAATAAAGGGCAGTTGAAATGAATAGATATTTCTCAAAAGAAATAAAAATGTCCAATAAATACATGAGAAAATATTTAGCATTTTTAGTCGTTAGTAACAGTGAGATTCCATTTTACCCAAATAAGAATAGCTATCATCAAGAACTCAAAAAACAACAAATCCTAGTGAAGTTGTGGGGGAAACGGAATACTTCTACATTGCTGGTGGGAAAATAAGCTAGAACAACCACTATGGAAATCAATATGGAGATTCTTCAAAAAACTAAATATAGAAATTCCACTTGAACCTTGCTATTCTTCTTCTGGTATCTTCCCCAAAGAGTTAAAGATAACATATATATCCATGTTTATACCAGCCCAACTCACAATATGTAAATTATGGAAGGGCCTATATGCTCATCAGAAAATGAATGAATAAAGAAAATGTGGTATATATGCACAATGGAATGTGATTTGTCCATGCAGAATTGTAAACTTGAGTCATTTGTAGGAAAACAGATGGATCTTGCTAAGTGAAATAAATCAGACACAGAAAGAGAAGTATCCTGAGGTTTCTTTTATATGAGAAATAATTTAAAGAGCAAAATAAAAGAGAGATGTAGGAAACAAGGAGGTAAACTTTGTAGAGATGAGAAAAGGATCTATAGAAGAGGGGAGAGGGAAGGACAGGAGGGGGAAGAGGAAGTGAACATCATCGAGATGCAGTATGAATGTGTACCAATTCCTAAAGTGAGATGAATGTAATTATCACAAAGACATACCAGTAACAAAAAAGAAACTCAATATTTCATTTGTAGCTCTTAGGTAATTTATTTGATAAATCTACATAGGAAGGAATCATTTTTATTTTAAATAAGGTATAAATGTTCATTAAATTCTACAACAAATATGTAAAATATGGTGGGTTTAAACATGAATCAAAGTTTTAGCACTATTAATATCTTTTAACATTGGCATAGATGGAGGATTACAGCAGTTGCTTAGGGTTCCTGTCCTCTCTGGAATTAGCTGCTGCTGCATGTGTCTTCCTAGAAACCTTGGTTCTTATTTCTGATATTGTCATTCCTCTCACCAAGGTATTTTTTTAATGTGTGGTATTTTCACAGAATGAAAGTACAAGGACATCACCTGAATAGCATACTGTGCATGTGAAACTATACTTTATAACATAGACATTTTACAAATAAAGAGTGAAGAAGGAAAAATAAATCAGAGAAAGAACTCCTGCTTCACACAGAGCTTACCACACTGTGCATGACCCATATCACTGTGCCATCTGTCAGCAATCGCAGGAAGTTGCTTTAAATATCATACTCTGTCAGTGAGCTTCAGCAATCAGACATGTTTGCAGAGGTCTGTGCCACCCAAGCATGCCTGTGTACAGGGAGTTAAAAATTCATTTTCGAATGATTCAGATTTGCACAACTTTAGCAAACTATGAAAATGATTCAATTCCTTCTGCATATCAATCCACAAACAATTTCAGTGAAGGAATACTGGAAGGTCTGGGTCCCACACATGTGAACCCCCAAATGCACTATTCAGCAACTGCCCTACTGATGCACAGAGCTGCCAGTTAAGTAAGTGGCCAGCTATGTTCCAGGAGCATCTGTAAGGAAGCCTGCAATCGCACTGTTTGGGAGCTAGTCTCATAGCTGCTGTGACTTCAGAACAGTGGTGGGCGTAAATGAAATTCCAGATACCTACAACAACTGTAATGTGATATGAAAATATTTGTGATTTCTATTGATGACAAAAATCACAGGTCGTGCTAATACTACCAGTTTGTTGTCACATTTGTAATTGAAGAAAATTTTACATTTCACATAGAAGACAGTAAAAATAATGCTGTAATTTTCCCCTATCCAAGTTTATGGACCCTGATTCCTAATTTATAAACCCTTGTGGCAGGGTTGGGGATGGGTCCCAGTTATGAGCCTCTGTTTTATATGGTTCATAGTGGTCCAAGGAAGCACTTCCCAAATTTCAGATTACAGATATGGAAGAAAAAAAAAAGAGTACATTTTTATAATGCTAAGCTCATTGAAGGTGTTTCTTTCTTTGCTTTTAAAATGTACTTTTGATAAAATGATAGGCAGTGCATGGTAAATTTTTTAATGTCTTTACTAGTGTCTTAGTCACTTTCTAAGACAAAATACCCAATACCCACAACTTAAAGGAGGAGAGGTTTATTTTGGCTCACATTTTTATTCTGTAGTTGGCTGGCTCCAAGGTAAGAGGGTATGGCAGAGAATAATAGTGGAAGAAAAACTGCTCATCTCATGACAGCCAGGAAACAGTGAGAAGGCAAGAACTAGGGAAAGAGATAACCCTCTCAGGCTATGACCCAGGAACCTGTCTCCTCTGACCTGACCCAGACTCACCATAGCAAGTCAGCTATACTTCCCTCATAATCCAATCACCTTCTGAATACATGAGGATTTGGGGGTCATTATGGTTTATATTTGGATCTTTCCCCAAAGCCTCCTGTGCTCAGAGGTAGGTCTTGTAGAAGGTGATTGGATTATGGACCACTACCACTGGCTTGGTGTTGGAAAATTAGGCCTGGTCAAAAGAGGTAGGTCACTGTGTGCATGGCCCAGAAGGGTTTATCTCCCTCCCCAGCTCCTTCCTTCTCTCTCTGCTTCCTGGATGCCATGAGGGGAGCAGCTCTCCACCACACCCTTCTGCCATGCTGCCCTGCCTTGGATGCTGAAACATAAGCCAAAGTACACTCTCCGTCCTTAAGCTGTGGATGTTGGGCATTTTGTCCCAGCAAGAAGGGAAGTGATTACAGCAGGTAAAAATGAGAAGTCAGCAATCCTATGCTGGTTCCTTCATCCTTTCCTTATTCCATATATTGGTCTAGGAAATCCAAACAGTGAAGCCCAATACTATGACAAATCCAATGAACCTGACTGGACCCTGGGTTAATTTACATATTCACCCCATGGCAGAGGTGGCCCCATCCCTAGTCCAGAGTGAAGTCCTTAGCACTCTAAGGAGTCATGATCATCCACTTGTCCTGGCAGAGACTAATATGCAGGGTGGGAACCTGACTCAGTCTAGCCAGTTGAACCTAAAAAGGATGTGGATGTTACTGGGTGTCTGATGTCTGGAAATGTCAAAGAACTTGCTACCATAAGGGAAGTGGATTCCAGGATGAAGCCAACTGGGTGAAGAGAGGAAGGGACCCTGGGCCTTGGGGGCATCATGGAACTGGGCCACCACTTGACTTCTTCCTATGTGAGATGATGCCTAATTGTTTATGATCATTCATTTTTCTCTTTATCTCAATTAATGCATAATAATTGTGCATATTTAAGGGATACAGGGTGATGTATTAATTCATGTACACCTTGTGTAATGATCAGATTGGGGTAATTAGCATAACCATCACCTTAAACATTTATCATTTCCTCATAATGAAATAGTTCAAAATCTTCTCTTCTATTTTGAAATATAGTGCCTTATTATTAAATATATTGTTCAACTGTGAGACAGAACACCAGTACATATTTCTCCTACCTTACCCTGCTTCTACCCTCTCCAGCCTCTGGTAACCACTATTCCATTCTGATAAGAAAGTGAATAAGACACTCTCCACCTGCCTCTCATCCTCCACTACACCCCAGCCATGGTAAGAAAGCCCACATCAGATTCTGTTTGCACCTTAAACTTGGACCTCCCAGCCTCCAGAAATAAATGTTTGTTGATTAAACCACCACTAGTCTATGTTGTTTTGTTATAGCAGCCTGAACTAAAACAATGTATAAAAAGTTGGGGTCTACAGAATAAGCGATATGGGCTCATTCCAGTTCTATCACTTACCAGTTGGGTGTCCCAGGGTTAGGTTCACAGCAATTCTAAGCCCCAGTTCCTCATCTGTTAAGTGGCATAGTAACAGCAAGAGTGACACCATGTTACCATGAGGATTAAATGAGATAATGTATGTAAAACCCTTAACAGAGCACCTCTTACACAATGGAAACATTGAGTAATGAGTATGTTTACTCTTAATTCTTATTTTAATTACTACAGTAGAGGTAAAACAGAGCCCTAAATATCAATGAGTAAACAATCTAATTTCACAGATGAGGAAACATTCTCCAAGGAGGCTCCAGTGGCAGAACCAGCAAAAAGAGCTGACTGGTGACTCCCACTGGGTGCTATTTCCATCACATCTTACACTCACCCGGGTTTTCTGTGATCTGGCAGCCCTGGGCCTTCCCAGAGCACAGAAGAAGTAAGAAGAAACAGTGAGGTGATTCTCCTCTCCCAGTCCACAGTGAGGTGAGGTAAGCTTATGGTGAACACAGAAAGCATCAGAGGAAGGTTTCTCAGACCCAAGACAGGATCCATTCCCCCCAAGAACACAGAAGCACAGCCCAGAGGGGTGTCCTAATTGATCCAGTACCACTTATCTCTTCCAACAGACCTTCCTTATTAGCCCTCTTAATAGATGAGAAACTGGAGCTTAGAGTGGCTACATACCTAGCCTTGGGACACACAACTGGTGAGTGGTGAAAGTGGAATGAGCCCATGTCTCTGATTCTGCAGCCCAAAGTTTTTATGCATTGTCTTAGCACAGATTGTTTATTGGGCTTTCTTTCACTATGATAGCTTTCTCCCCATCCTGGGACCCCAGGTGATGAATTTCTTGCCAATGGCATCTTTATCATGCTGATACTCAAAGGTTATTTTGAAAGGATGCAATTCAGAAACAGCTTCACCTGTGCACAGATCTGAATTTAAAAAGGTATTTCTTGATGCCTGCCTGATATTTCAGCTGAGAGCAGCTGCTTGACAACAACCAGGAAGGAGAAAGAAAGAGAAAATTCACGGATTGTGTGTGCCAATGGGGGCAATACAATCAATCGCTTCTAAAGGGCAAGCTTCCCCTGGAGAAAAGGTTTAAGGAAATAAGCACACAGACTTAATGAAAAATTTTGGAGTCTATTGATTGAAATCTGTTGCATTTTCTTACTATATGAGAAGACATCGTTTTTGCATTAGGCAATTGGTTTATGACTTATGTAAATAGAAAAGATAAAAACTTTTCAGAAGATGGGCAGGTTTAAGAGCCTCAATCTATCGCACTGCAGTGCTCACATCTCATTCCCTGTTGTCTTTGTGATGAGGCTTGTCCAAGCCCCTTCAGATGAAGGTTCCCCTCTGCTCCACTGCTGATAGTAACAATCACAATAATGGCGAACAGCTGCTCCCAGAATGCATCATACCTTTCTTTGTCTCCTTCCTTTGCAGAAACCATCCCTCTGCCTGGAATCCCTTTCTCTGTCCTCTTTGCCCACCCTTGTCCACCACTGTCAGCCTTAAAGGCAGCCTTCTAGCCCCATGTCCTGCAAAAAGCCTTTTGTGATGTCCCCAAGCAGTACTAAGAGCTACTTCCAGTGGGTTCCCTGGCACTTTGTCCCCACTCCTGTTGTGATAGTGATTGTGCTGCTGTAACTACCATTTCCAAGACACATTTTTTCACACATTTTTGTATTCTGATAGGTCATTGTACCCACCCTATTGTGATAATGATTACTCTGCTCATGTTGCTCAATTTTAAAACATACATTTTTTCACATTTGAACATTTCTAAAATTAGGATGCTTTGAAAATAATGTGTGCATTTAGTGTGGTAGTGTTTTTTATTTTGTTTTCTTTCTGAAGAGCTGTTATTATATTTAAAGTGCATCTTAAAATCCAAGGGCTGTCTTACTTATTCATGTGTCTTTACTACAAACTCCTAGGGAAGGAGCAGAAACTGTATTTTAATCTTCTGTGCATCTCCACCCCCTAGCAGAGTGCCTGCTATGCAGCAATTGCTTCATAACATGTGGAGTGGTGAGAGTTAGGTGTGGGGGATATTTTAGCCTGTTTTGTGCTGCTAAAACAGAATGCCACAAACTGGGCATATAAGCAGAAAAAAATTTTGAGACAAGGCTATAGTCCAGACTGGCCTTGATCTTATTATGTAGCCCAAGATGCCTTCAACTTTGCTATTCCCCTGCCTCAGCCTCCTGAGTGCTGGGATTACAGGCATGCACCACCACACCCAGCTGAACAGAAATTTCACTACTGAGGCCAGTTCATCTTCCTTGATACACCTTGCATACTGTGTTCTTGCATGGCAAAAGGCAGAAAGACAAGAAAAAGAGAACCCTCTCCCCAGGGCCCTTTTAATAGTCACATTAATCCATTCCTGAGGGCAAAGCCTTCATGACCCAAACATCTCCTATTAGCTCACAACACTATTGCACTCAGGATTTTTCCAATGCATAAATTTGTGTGGGGGGATGGACATATTCAGACCACAGAAAGGGAGAAAGAAAAAAGTGGGAGAGGCTCTATAATAAGAAAATTCCTTCATATCCCTAACCCATTTAGCTTGACTTCCCATCAGAAAGCACTGGGATTTCTCTCCCAATGACTTTTCTTTGAGTTGTCCTCCTTCCTACCCTGTGGCACTCACCTCAGCAATGATTATCAGCCACACAGGACTCACACTACCATGAGAGAATCCCATCAGGAGCAAAGTCATAGACTCAAGGTCCTTGCTCATTCTGCCTCAGGAGACTCGTCGATAAACTCTATTCCCCAGATAAGAGCTTACCTAAGCACCTCTACCATCTCATCTCCTTTTCTGGCTCCAATCTGGCCTTACCCCTACCTCTGCCACCATATTCCTGAAGTCTCAGCTGACCTCATTTCCTCAGCTCCTGCCTGGACATTGACATCTTCCCTGTCCCTTCTGTCAAGGACCTGAGTAAAATCTATCTCACCTGTGAGGTCTTCTCGGTCACTCCTCACTGTCCTCTGAGTTATACCTGTCACCTGAGCTACTTATACCGAGGCTACTGTTTCTTAACATTTCTTATAGCTCAGGGCTACACACACCATCAGAGCTTATACATGTTATTGAAACAAATTAATACAACCATTGGCTTTTCTGGACTATTCTGCTCTTTATCATTTCCTTAACACTTCCTTCTACTCTCAGCCCACACAAACTGCTCTCTCTGAATCCTCTGGTTGGTTGATAATCACACTGCTGGCTTAAGGGGTTTCCTGTGTATTTTGTTGGGGATACTCTCAGACCATACTCGAAGCAGTCTTCTAAAACACAGGCCCAGAAGTCACTTCTGATTGCCCTGCCTGGACATCTCGGAGCTGGCCTCTGTCCTACTTGGCTGCTACACCTGCCTTACAGGTTCTTCTCTCTTCTGGTTTGATAACAACCTCTGTAGGATCCTGTACAAAAATTAATGCATTAAGACTCCTCAGAGGTAGAAGAAGGGGTAGCCCTGGCCTGCAATTGGTCAGTACAAAAGTCAATCAACTAACGATTAGGTTCTGTCGACATGAGCTGCTATTAAGTCAAGTCTTATATCCTTTACCTGAACAACCAATTTTGCAAACCTAAGGGTTATGATTTACATTTGCCCCTATTAAATTCCAATGTGTTTAGCCTTATCATTCCAGCTGGGCACTATTATTCTGAGGCTTCATTCTCTCCTTTCCATTACTCAGTGGGGTAGAAATAAACTTAGTGTTCACAGGTTGTATGGGTGGTTTCTATGAAGGAATCAAACCATGTCTGTATCAGGGCTTTAACACTTCTTGGCCCTAAGATACCATGAGGCCTGGCCAGCTGAACTGCCTTTTAGGGCTCACTGTAATAAGTGTGGACCATGCTAAATAGTCATTCATTATCTTATCCCATCCCTCCTCCATCCTGCACTCCTCCATCCTGCAGCTCTTTCCATAGTGCTCCCTGTCTTGGTAAATGGCACCATCACGCCCCAGGTGGCGAAGTTAGGAACAGAGAGACATTCATGATTCCTTTTTCCCTCAGCCCCATAACTGAATCAGCCTCTTAGTCCTATACATTGATGCTACCTCCTAAATAAACCGTGCTTCAGGTACTGCTCCAGCTCATGTTTCAGCCACATCTTTGCACATGATGCCCTGAGCCTCTTCATTCTTCCCCTTCTCAATCTATTTAACTCCCATACTTCAGGCCTCAGCTTAAACCTCATTTCCTGTAGGATGGCTTCTCTGACTTGTACATCAGAACAGAGGCTCCTGCCATCAGCTTACCCAGCATGGCACTCACTCTATAATCTCGCATAACTCACTGCATGATGTTGCTCATTTAACTCTGCCCAGCTACCTCTAAGTCCTTGAGGATAGGGAAGGAGCCTGTCTCACTCATCATAACCACAGCATATAGTAGATACTCAATAAATACTACTTGAATCACTGAGTTTAGTAAAGGTACCACAAACTTCATTGGGCAAGGTTTAATTCACTGGTAAGTAGTTGGCTCAGCATCCATGAAGCATCAGGCACAGAGGTATATAGACCAGCTCTGGCCTCTAATCAGCAGTGGGCACCTGAGTCATTCCATAAGACTCAGTTTCCTCATCTGAAACATGAGAGTAAAAGATGCATCTTCCAAGATTGTCACAGGCTTGAAGGAGATTATGCATATGAATGCGTCCCAAAACTATCAGGTACACCTTAAGTACAGATATAACCTTGGCCACCCAGTCCCTCTGGGAGTGACCCTGCCTGGTTTCCAAGGCTGTGCCAACCCTAAGCACAGGTACACATCACTGGAGCTCAGTACTGTTTCTATTCCTTCTCAACCTTCTCTGCCATCCTCATTCTCCTGTGCCACTTTCATAACTGCCACTTCTACTGCACTCTCTTGGTGGAGGGCTTAATGATCCTGAAGGCCCTACAAATACACTGAATTAAAACACAAAATGGATAGCATTGTGCATTTTAGTGAAACAGCAATTAGGAGTAGCAGCCACCATGTACTCAGGAGGGCAAGAGAGCTGAGGAGAAAAGGAATAAAGTGACCTCATAAAGACACTTAATTTCATTATCACCAGACACAGTTTCCCATTATTGCTCTTGGTGTTTAATGGTTTTATGATTCCATTTATTGATGCTTAGCTAGTTCATTAACTGTGCTGCTAAAAATACAATTATCTCCAACAAACCTTTCATCGCTATAAAAAAGGGGGGTAGGAAATCCTCCATCGTTATCAGAAAGCAATGGGGTGGACACATCTGTGTAGTAACACCTTGGCCCCAAAGTTTTCATGGAGACTGCTACCAGTTGAAAAACTCAACCAAGAAACTGCTCTGTTATTTAGCTGACTCCAACTAGCTAGTTGGACTGACTGTGCACACCTAATCGGCACTGACTTTGATTGAGTCAACTGAGTCAACTTGTCACCAAGCCAGTGACTAATGTGTGCTAAGAGGATCTGCTTAACTGCTCATGTATTCACCGGGTATGGACTACACTGGTCAGGTACATGAAATAGACAAGGGTTCTGTTTTCAAGAAGGCAACAGTTGAGTAAAGAATGTGTGTGTGCTGGGACGGAGTGGAGGATAATCCCAATTACTGAGCTAGGACACAAGGTAGACATGCAGTCTTGACTAGAGTGGGGGAAGGAGAAAGTGAGTATCAAGCAGGCCTGAAGGTGAAAATGGCTTCCCACTTCACTTAGTATGAAAGCCAAATTCATCACAACGGCTGCACTATAGTGTCTGTCCGTCAGCCCCACCCTCTGTAGTGCTTGACAGAACCGAAAAAGTAGAAAGGGATGCCAATGCACACAAGCCAGGTCAGCAGTCAAGAGGGGCCCAGGACCCAAAAAAACCCTGTGTAGAGAGTTCTGGGGCATCCCCAGTTTTTTTTGTTCTGGAGCTCAAACTTGGCAGCCATGTGCCTCTGTTCATATCTCCTGCTACTTTCTCTCTTGTATGTTCTGCTCAGGACTTTTTATTGCTCCTTGACCATGGCAGGCTTCAGGGCCTTTGCACTTGATGTATCTCTACCTATCGTGTTTCTCCCCTGATAGCCTTAGAGCTCTCTGCCATGCTTCTTTCAGGTCTTTCTTTAACTACTTCTTGCTGGGCATGGTGGCACACACTTGTAATCCCAGCACTCAGGAGGCTGAGGCAGGAGGATCGCCATGAGTTCAAGGCCAGCCTGGACTACATAGTGAGACTTTGTCACAAAAGTAACAAAAATTAAAAATAAAATAAAATAAACACTACTTCTTTACTACCCCCAAACCCCACCACTCCCAGCTGCTTTCCCTGTTTACTTTTTCTCTACAACTCTTATCATCATCTGAGACAATGTATATTTTACTTTCTTATATGTTTATTGACTATCTCCCCAACTAAAATGCTGGCTCCTAGAGGGCAGAGACTTTTCTATTTTGTTCACTCCCCAGCATCATACAGTGGCTGACATCTAAAAGACATTGAATAAATATTTATTGACTGCCTGAGTGGACTTACCTATTGTCTCCCAGCCACAAGTTCACCCCACCCTCTGAACACTGCTCTGTAACACTCAGGCTCTTCTGACTTCTGCACAAGCTCTCCATAATAGATGCTGGGAGACAGTAGATGGCCAGAGAAAAGCAGAAGCCACTGTTCTTCCTTTGTTTCTCACCCATTCTCTTTTCTTTTTCTTTTTCTTTTTTGTACCAAGGATTGAACTCGGGACCTTGCACTTGTGAGGCAGGCAGTGGAACCACTGAACTAAATCCCCAGCACCCATTCTCTTTTATTCTTCTGGTGATGTATTGTTTCCACCACCCCAACCCCAGCTACAATAGTGCTTCTTCCCAGCCCCCTGAGCCTGTGGCCCCTCCTTCTTACCCCAGATTCTGATGGCACCCCTCCTCCTTTTGTTTCCCCACCTCTGGGATGGCAGTTACTTCCTTCGGGTAATGAACTCTGGATAACTTCATAGCCTCCCTAATGCCATCCAGCTTCCAGCACCTTTGTCTCTGATAGACCTATGCACCTGTTTGTCATACCTCATATAGGTTCTGTTTTCCTGAGGCAATGAACACAGGAGGGGACTCAAGGCACAAGCGTGGGCCAGGAACAAAGCCAATATAGGGAATGGGCAGAGCTCCTACACAGGCCGCCCCACCCTTTCCAACCTTATCTAAGGGGACAAAGAAGCTGGCAGAGTGAGGAAGCCCAGCAGTAGAGACTCTCCTACTAGATACCAGCTGCAGACTGGCCTCACTCGATGGTGCAGAGACACTGAGGAGTGTGCCCTGCCTCCATCAGGGTTGGCTCCAGGAAAACAAACCACAGAGCCCAGGTGCCCCAGCCGAGAGATTTTGGAGAAGACAGAAGCAGGGGCTGAGTCCCCAACTCTCCCCATCTGGGTCTAGAAGAGCCCATATGGCAGTGTTTTGGGCCTGTCACCATATGTCGGGTTGGTCACCAAGGTTGCCATCTGATCGCATGGGCTCTTATCTGTTCCTACCTTGTGCGCTTCTCCCTCAGCAGAGCAGCCAGCAACCCAAACCAACACATTTCACAGTCTATCAGTGCACTTTTAATAAGTGTGAAGTTGAGATGCATGAACTTAATTGGTAATTGACACTTATTTTTTTCCTAAGAAGCTGTTGTTAGTAGTGAACCTCATTAACAATGCATGTTAGAGCTGAAGAATTGGAAAGCAGCCGTTCCCACATCTGGATGCTTCTCTGGATCTCACTAGGAGTGGCTTAGAAACTCCCACTTCCATTCCTAGGAGCCAACCTCTTCTGGAAATTTTTATTTATTCAGAGGTCACTGCAGTTCAGAAGAGTTATGGCATTTACAAGAAAAATTGAATACTTGAACTTGTGTCCAGGCCCTGTGTTGGACAGTTCTATGGCCTTGTTATTTCATCCTAGAAGCAGTCCTATAAGGTAGTGTAACACTTCACATCTTTATAAATAGGAAACTGAAGTCAGAGAGGATAGTAACTTCCGCAGCTTGCCAGTAATGGAGGTGGGGTTGTGAAGCCCATATTCTTCTCATTCTTTCTTCATGCCATCCAAACTTGTACCTTTGACGAGGAGGAAGGGCTGAAGAGAGATGTTATGGCTTGTATCTAGATGTCCCAAAGCTTCCATGTGCTCATAGGTGGGGAGATTCAAAGGCAGATGGACCAGGGTGCATGATGCTGGGATTAAGGATGTAACACTGGAGTTAAGGGTGTGATGCCAGGATTAAGGGACCCCCACCCTGGGTATGGGTGGCACCACCCAAAAGGCAGGTAGCCTGGATGGACTATAAAGGGACAGAAAGAAGCTGCTTTGCTGCTTTGCTACCTTCTGACTGCCCTGCTTTTCCATGGACTGTTTTTCCTCTTCAATAGCCCTCTGCCATTCCACCCTGCCTTGGAGCCAATTGACTATGGACTGAAAACTCCACCAACTGTGAGCCAAAGTAAACCTTTCCGCCTTTCATTTGGGGTGTTTAGTACTTTTTCTCAGTAATGAGAACAGTAACTAAGACAAAGAGATGATCTTCTGGTGTCACAAGCCTGATGGGAGAATCAGAAACAGAGCAGAGAGGCCATGGAGATTCAGACTCTCCCCAGGGTCTTCCAGAAGGGGCCAAGACCTATCTGGCTAACTCACCTAGTAAGTTCTCTGCAAGATAGAAACAAGTATCAGATGCAGTCCCACCTTCAAGGTGTTGGTGGTCTAGTTAGGAACAATATGTTGCAACATTATGTTGTAATAGGCAGTACTACCTACTGTCACAAAAAAAGGGACAGTGCACATACATAAGGCTTCACTGGAGAGAATTTTCCAGGAACTGCAGAGGATCCTCTTATGCCAACCTGCCCTTTAGGGAGAACATTTCTCAGCGTCAGGAATTCCACTGGTGTTTTGGTTCACTACATCCTCAAACAGCCTTCAGTGTAGATCTTGTTAGCCCCATTTTATCCATTCCCTAGCTAATACAGATGCTGAACAGTCAAGCTGGATTTGAACCTCAGTCAGCCTGCTGTTTTAAGTTCACATCTCTCCAACCACACCATGTCATTACAGAGTTGTGTGCATGCTCACACATGCACTTGTGTGTCTTATCTACTGTCTACAGAGGCAATTATTTTTTGAAGAAAACAACGTAGAACACACTGCCAAGTGCATTCAGAGTAGCCAAATTTTCCATAATCCTTCCTGAGTATTTTATTGTTTACCAAGAGAATGAATTTTTGTGGGTTTTTGTTTTTGCTTTGTGTGTGTTTTTAATGAGCAGTCTGATCAGAAAGTAAAGCACACAAGTTGTAAAATTTGAGATTTATTCTTCACCTGGCAAACATCATCACACAGAACCAGGCTTCACTGAGAGCAATTTGGCTCTCTGTGCTTGCCTCTTCACCAGGAAACCTGCTGTGCTTGGCATTGGTCTGGGGCAAGTGGGGAACAACACAATTAATAAGTGCCAGTCCACCAAGGACTCCACCAGCCAGAAAATTCTCTGAGCACATCTCTTCATTCATCTAACAGATATGTATCCAAAGCTCATAGGGTAGCAAGCACTAGAGATAATAAAATATCCCTGCCCTCAAAAGACTTGGTCTGATAAGACAGAACAAGGTAATTATTGCAATACAATATAAGAAGTGACATAACGCAGTTCTA
The DNA here is from genome assembly GCF_000247695.1 of Heterocephalus glaber. The sequence continues at coordinate 7,592,916 of NW_004624784.1, read as the reverse complement.
TCGAATCATCCAAGAGGAAGCAGCTAAACCTGCAAGAACAAAGGGAGCAAAGAAAGTGTTAAGGAAACTATTCCAGGTGTGGTGTTGCACAGCTGTAATTTCAGCTACTAGGGAGGCTAAGACAAGAGTATCACAAATTCAAGACCTGCTTAATCAACTTAGTGAGAACTTGTGTCTAAGTAAAATTTAAAAAGCTGAGATAGAGCCCAAAGCTCCCTGGGTTCAATGCCCAGTATGGAAGGAAGGAAAGAAGGAAGGAAGGAAAGAAGGAAGGAAGGAAAGAAGGAAGGAAGGAAGGAAAAAGAGAAGAGGAAAGGGAAACTAGAACAAAATTGGAGATACCAGAGAAGTTCTTTGAAGTTAAGGAAGATTTTATCTTCCATATAAATAAGAAGGGAAGAATTCCTGACAGAAATCCAAGGGAGAGGTGAGACTGCTCAGCACAATGAGGACTGTGATATAGGTGGAGAAAAACTGGGGTGGAGGAAAGGTGGGTTGCGGGTCATACCTGGGAAACTGGTCCTAGGGTGTTGAATTGTCATTTTATTTTGAGGGGTTTACTCTTTCTGGGCTTTTTTTTTCAATTCATGCTCCAGCACAGCCTTATTTATTTCAGAATCTGGCTTAATTGATAATATAATTATATGCTTACACCCTGCTATGATTTCAAATGAGAACAGGTACAGGAAATGAGATAATGTATGTGAAAGCACTTAGAGAACCATGAAGGGTTAAAAGATTGTTGTTAGTTTTGTTTTGCATTGTTCTACAATTCCCAAGGTCAGTTACTCAGTTTGTACCCATACTTAGTGACTGAACCCCTGTTACATGCACACCCAGGGCAGGAGCTGGAAGGGCTGGGGGAGAAGGAATACACATGGCACTTCCTCAAGCATACACCCATGTGCTCACCACGTACGACTGAGACCATGTAAATGTCAGTGTTTCTTAGACCAATAAAGGGCACTGAAACTGTAAACTCATTGGCATAATGGTGTTGTGGGGCTGAAAGGTATTAAATGTGATCTTCACTGACCTCTGTGCCAGGGTGGCCCTGAGGAGCCACAGCTCTGGACTCTGGTGTCCTCACCTGAAACAGTCAGAGAGAATGGCAGCATCCCCACAGTTCTCTTGGCTATCAGAGCAACTCCCTAAAATTTAGAAGCAAAAGCCCTCCCATCGTATCTGCTTTGTGCATTGGGACTGGATCCCCAGGGCAAGATGGGACAGGAGCTGTAAGGAACATGAAGAAGAAAGGCGTGGACACAGCAAGAGCTCTCAGGAACAGCCTGGACCCTGCCCATGGCTGTGGATATGTCATTGATCAGCACCTGACAGACCTGTTTTCCTTTCCTGATTAAAAAAATAATAAAGCTAAGGAAGCACCAACCCCCAGTTTATCAAATAGTTAAAACTAAATGCTGTATCCATTCATTCATTTAGTAAATATATATTGCATATCTATTTGTAGGCAATGCACAATATATTAGGCCATTTTTTATAGAATAATTTTAGAATAATAATGAGACATAGCCTCCTAGAATTGATGCAGACTTCTAGCCAAGCTAAAAATATGAACATATCATTTTTTAAACTTAGTGATTTACCTGTCTTTTAAGGTCAACAGAAAATTACAAAACAGTGATACAATCACTATGATAGCATCTAATTTTTTTTTTTTGTATCAGGGATCAAACTTGGGACTTTGTGCTTGTGAGGCAGGTGGTGGAACCACTGAGCTAAATCCCCAGCCATACAGCATCTAATTTTAAAACACAGCACTAGCACAGGGCTAGGCACAGAGTTGATGTTCAACAAATATCTGTTGAACTAATAGTCTTAAGAGCAAGGCACTGTGAAAGGACCTAGGAGAGTACACAGGTAGGGTCAAGAAAAGCATCCTGGGAAACAATCCTAGAAGTCTGGCATCGCATCACTTTGATCCACATTAGCGAGAAACCCAGGCTAAGGAGCTGGCAAGAGAGCTGCCATTTAGGTAATGAGAGTCCAGAGAACCCTGGACATATCCCTACCTTATCTCTAGTCCTCAAGGTAACAGAGGTGCTGAGGTGTCAGTACTGCCTCTGCCAAGGGATATCCAGATGGTTGTGTCACCAATCTGCTGAGGGTTCTTTTGCTCAATTCAGATGGAAATCATGAACTGGCAAAGTGCTGCTCCCTTGATGTTAGCAGCTCCAGGCTTTGAATGCCAGTGACTTTCAACCCTTAGTGTTTTCAGCCCTGAGCTTTGAGTCTAGCACCTCTTAGCTCGTGATGTTACAACTCTTGGTGGCTCCTAGCCACCCCATAAGCTCCTCATCGGCCAAGCTCATAGCCTCCTTGGTCGCTTTCTGGAGCAATTCCAGTAACTTCTGTCACCTCTTTGGGGCTCTCTCCTAGCTATGGCAGGTCTCTGCTAGTTACCACAAGTCTCTGCAAGTTGCAACAGGTGTCTACAACTCTTCAAGGTTAGTATCCTTTAGTATTACCAGCTCCATTTAGTGCAGCCTTTCTACCTAAGATAAGAATCACAAGTATGCAATAGGACCACCAAGTGAGGCCTTTATTAGAATCTATGCTGCAGCACAAGGGAGTGGTACATAGGAAGGAGCTCTTTTGTACTCACTCAAGGAGTATTAGGGAGCACTGCTTATATAATAGAGGAACAGGCCAGCCATGAGTAGTCTCCTGCATTTTACTGACCTATTTGGAGACTTTGGGAGTAATGATAAAGGGGGTATGGTCATCTTGTGGCTACAGGGTACAGTCATCCAAATGGCTGCAGGGTGGAGTCATCTGGGATAGGTCTGTGTTTCAAATCTGCTGTGGCCAAGGCAAATGTCTTTCATCTTGGTTGTACAGCATCTAGGACAGCCTCAGCTCTCATAGCACAGCTTAGCCAAACTTAAGAAGAAGTAGCCTCTCTCAGAAGTGGGGTCACTTAGAGGCTGCACCCCTGATGTAGCCATAGGGCTATGAAGGTGATGAGCTTCCTGCTGAGGAGGGAAGCTCCACTGAGGTCTCCCCACTCCCCCACCCCAGGTCTCTGAGACTCGATTCAGCACAGGGGAGGAGAAAGGAAGGGTAGTATGGGTGGTAGGGGCAACACAGTCCCTTTGATTCACCTGGAGAGGCTGTGAACACTTCTCACCTGAGGTTGCATCCCAGGCCCAAGGTTAGTGCCTGGCTCTTTGCTGGGCCTCTGCTCATCACTAGGATGATCAAATTGGGTTTAAAATTGGGTTTAAAAGCCACACTTCATGATTACCCAATCCCTGAGTTTGTGCTTCCCATGTTAATGAACAGCCAACACTCCATAAATATCTTCTGCATTCTGTAATCACTTGGGGAAAATGTCATGTTTGCCACTGTGCTATTAGTGTGGCACATGGGCTAAGATGCAAACACCTCCACACCAAAATAAATATTTTTAATGGCATAGTTCCAGCTCTCTGGAAAATGTGCATACAGATGATGACACAGGAGAGAAAGAGCAGGATCCTGATCCAAAATGCACCCTGATGAGAAAGACAGTTCCAGTCTGATGAGAAATCTAGTCTGATCTCTGCATTTGAAGCCATATTTATTCTCTCTTGCTTGAGACTGATCACTATCTAACAGGATTATGAAATGAAAAGCTGGTTAAGCAGTTTTCACAGAAATCCTTAGCAAAGGTGTCATAGGGACTAGAAAAGGGAAAGCAGACAAACGTCAGGCAAGTCACTGAACTTCTCCAGGCCTAGGTTGCCCAATCTATAAAATAGGGACATTGATTTGACCAAGTGACTAAATTTAGGTTGACTTTCTCTTACTTCCTTCAAGCTCAGAAATACATGGCACTTTGGAGCCTGTGGTTTCATGCCAAAGTAATATATGTCAGGATGTCTCATGGTGCCTGCTGGCTCCAGGGGAGGTGGTGAGGCCTCCCTGACATTTGCAGGGCCCAGGGCAGGATTACAGAGCCCCTCGAATCATACGTCATACAAGTTAAAAGTTGTACATCAAGCTAATAAACTATTTAAATCAAATATGTCTTTTCTTCTTACGTTGACAAATGACCTGGAAGGTCAACTTGGACTTAGAATTCTGAAAATTCTGAAAATTCCACCTACAGCAGGGCAGTAGGAAGAACCAGCTCCAGACTTCCCTCTTACTTTCAACTCCTACCTTCTTACACTGCGAGCAGCCTTGCTTGCATGCTTGCAACACTGCAACCTGTTTGTCTACATTGTTCATACACACACACACACACACACACACACACATCCCACACACCCCACAACACAGTTGTCAATGACCCCAGGGGCATGATGCTAACAGCTTAGTCCACCTGAGAAAGAGGCCTGGTAATGAACATGGGACTGTGGGAGCTGGAAATCTCAGGGCCCTGTACACTTTCAGAGCCATCTAGAAGTGCAAGCACTTTGGTTGGTTGCACAGGTTCCTCACCACATGAGGAAGCACAAATCCACAGGAGGCCACAGTGGCACAGAGCCAGGAGCCCTCTTGCCTGGACCTAAGGGCAGCTTTAAAGACAGGGCAAACATCACTGCCAATAGGCTAGTTTACTTAATATAGAAAGAACTCATTCCAACCCATGAGTAAAAGCCAATTCTCCACAGACAATAAAGAGATTCCATTTTAAAATATATGAATAGCTTCAAAAAATGAAAAGGCCAGGGGTTTAGTAGCATGTTTTGTTGACAAAGGTATGAGAAGATACTCTGAGCCCACTACTGGTGGATGTAAAGGTAGCACAAGCTCTCAGAAGCACAATTTGGGAATTGGTATACAAATTATAAATAAATGCATGTCATCTTTGACCCAGCAATTCCAAGTCATTGCAATATTTTTTATAATGGAAAACTATTAGAAGGATCCAAAAAGTCCACCAAAGCAAAAACTGGTTACTCCATCAATGTCCTCTCCACAAAGTAGAGTGCTACAGAGATTATACATGTGCCTGTACTTAGAATGTTCTCCTCTACACATTTCTAAGTGATACATCACTAAGAAAAGTACCTGGGATAGTGGTGGTGTCCTGAGATTTGTGTGAAAAGAAAGAACACATACACACATATGTTCAATGTGCAGAAAAGACTCTGGAAGAACACACAAGAGACTATTAACAGTGGCCACATTCAGGAAGAAGGATCTGTCCAGCTGAGGCTACCAGAGACCTCTGCAGTTAGGTTCCAGTACCCTGCCCAGTGTATGTCACAAAGTTGAATGAAAACTTAAGACAGAGTTAAAGAAAGAGTATGAACTGGGATGGCCAATGCTCCTTTGGCAAAAGGCACTGGCCCATCTCACCCACCAAATTTTATTATTCATCAATCAGGATAAAAGGTGCAATACATGTATAGATGTACAGTACAGGAAATTACCATGGAAACTAATGCAGGCTAGGCTTTACAGACAAGTGTCAAAGCATTTTCAAATTAGAAGCAAGATAGACAAAATATATGGTTATAATTAAAACATTGCCCTTCAAACTATGAAGGCACTAATTGTGGAAATGGAATTTGGGTTTGATTTACTCTGATCTCAGCTACACGTGTTTCCTCGTATTAGCCCCACAGCTTCATAGGCCATTACTCTGGTCTCAGCTGTGGCCATTAGTAAGGAGGTCATATTGACCTACGCACTACTGCAGTGCTCATGAGATACTCCTGTGAATCACATAGCTTCAGTCAGACTCGCTTCTTAAAGTAAGCCAATTGAGGAATTTAACTCTTTACAGCCTGCCCTGCTTACAGCATGTTTTGGGCATAATCAATATTGTGGGCTTTGGCAGAGGCAGATGTGGGTAAAGATTTACTTTTCACTGTATCCCCTTTTTGTACCTTTTGAATTTCATATCAAGTACATATTTTACATATTACAAGATATTAAAGTAATAAAAAAATAAAGAGCTTAGAACCAAGCATGGTGGCACACACCCATAATCCCAGCACTCTGGAAGGCTGAAGCAGGAAGAGCAAGGTTTGAGCCCATGCTGGGCAACTTAGCAATTTAGTGAGACCCTGTCTCAAAATAAAAATAAAAAGGGCTGGGGGTTTAGCACAGTGTGAAGGCCCTGGGTTCAGTCCCTAGTGCCACAAAAATAAAAATAAAAATAAAAATATTAAGAGCTTAGCTTAACACTGTATCTTTCCCTTTCACGGCAGTACATATGTTTTCTACCTTATGACATTATTCTTTATACACAATTTTTACATCATATTGTATATTTTACAGATGGTGAAAAAATCCATATCAAATAAGAACTAATATTTTGAGTATTTATTTTATGCTAAACCCTATTCTTAATTCTTTACATGAATTATATACCTCACTTATTTCTCTATAATGACTTCTGATGGTAGAGACTCTTAATATCCCCATTTTGTAGTTAAGAACCTAAAAGTTTCACACAGGTCATTAAAAACTTTCCTAAGGCCCTCTAGCTGTGTGCTAGGGAAGTTGTCTGCTTCCAAACTTTGACTGCAGTTCTGGCTGATTTCAAGACTGCCTCAGCCTCTATACGTGGTAGCTCATTCTTTCTATCTCCTGACCTCACTGACACACAGGACCTGGAATTTAGGAAGAATTCACCAACACTTTGAGAATGCATGGATACATAAATGATGTACCCACCACATTAACAGTTATCCTACACAGTGCACATCTAGGTCAAGTGCATATGATATGCAGATTTGGGGAAGGAAGAGAAGATGGGTTTCCCTATATCCACCCTGCTTCTTATAAATAGCCATAACTTTCCAGTCCCCACTACTGTCTGGAGGGAAATATGAGAAAGGAACTGACCAATCTAAGGAAGATGAAGGGGCTGGTGGTTTCACATGAGAGAGGATATTTTTTAAGCAAAGGTGCTAGGGCTTAGACACAATCCCAAGGGCCTAACTTGTCACTTCTGCACGAAGCATGGCTCACTTCCCAGAGGTCAGAAATGTCAGAAAACTAAACATACTTCCTTGGTTATGCAGAGCCCATGGGCTCCTTCCCATAGCAAGAGCCCCTAGGTTCTGTATAAGGTCACCCTATAGTCTGAAGTCCAGGGAGCACTGAATTCCATAGGGGACCCTCTTGTTTGGGCAAAGAAACAAAACTTGCTGGTACACCCACTACTCCCCAAAATCAGCCAATCTATTCATGTGTCTGTTTATCTTTGCAAACTTAAAGCAAAGCCCACTTCAGGCTTCCATAAGGCAGTGTGAAAAGCCCATGATCCTTATACACCATTCTGTCTTCTCATCATGCATGATTTATGTGGGGTTTAAATAATAAATTGCATGGATACTGTAAATTTATAGTGCTCCAAGTAGGTCATTAAACAAATCACTGTATAATTTATATAAATGAACCTAAATCATGTCGTAGGAGGATTTCATTAGAAAAATCAATCCTGTGAGTGGATAAACATGAGAATTGTCAAGAACATGGCTCTTTTGGAAAAGTCCTTGTGTCTGTGAGCACAGGTGAAGGTGCATTGCACTGGAGGATGCTCACTCCTGCCTGCCTTCTCAACTGTGGGCTTAGCTTGCAGTCTCCAAGAAGATCGGCCTCCACGTCTGAACTCCTGGGCTCTTCCTGCAGGAGTCATCACAATCCCAAGGATTTGGGTCACCTCAAAGCCACCCGCCAGCCAACCTCTAACCATCTCCATAGCTCAGGATCACAAAGAAGACATGGTGTATTCTCAGAGAGGGAACCCATGTGATGCTCTTGCCAAGAGCAATCCCACCCTGGGGCTCAAACACAGGCCAAAAACAAGCCCATGCATCTTTGGCTGGCAGAAGCATCCACCCTGCTGTGGGCAGACTTCTGCCTGATGATGATGCTGCCTGCCAGCTAATACTGCCTCCAGCCTCCCATACCAAACCCATTCCAGGCTTCATCAGGGACCCAATCTTGAGGAGACATCATGGGCACATTGGCCCAAGGAGCAAATCTAATTAAGATAGTTTAAACCCTTTAAATTCCTCTCCAGGCCCAGGACCTCCATCCCAGAAAACAGGCATACAAAATTAACATCAGCCTGCCGATCAAGGGTGGGGGCCTGGAGATTGACTAACAGAGGCAGAGATGTGTTAGGAGAAGGAAATTTCAAGCAGAGGAGATCCAGTATTTTTTAAACCATTGCTTAAAATCAGTGAGATGAAGTTAAACAAGACACAATGTGAATACAGTGTTGTAACAAGTTCTCTAGGAGATATCACAAGCTGTGTGAGCCTCCCCCAACCCCATCCTTTCAGGGAGTTTGACAACAGAGAAAATTGAAAGAGTCATGATGTGACAGGCCATAGGAATACCCAATGCTTTTTCAGCACTCGAAGAATGTGAGCTTAAAGACTGCTCCCACTAGCACTTGAATGTCCTAATTTTTTGGCTTGCACACCCTGAAGTATTTCTGATCCAGAAGTCAAAATGGCTCTCTGAGCCTCATAGGGGTGGCAGCTGGGATAGGACCCAAAGGGCCTGTGAGAACCACAAGCCTGCCTTCCCACAGCTTGGGGACATAGCCCATACCCTTCTTGCTCTCTGCTCCTATGGGTCACTCTTGCCCAAACACTCACAAGTGGCACCATCCATAGTCTTCATTGAGACCCTTTGTTGGCTAAGAAATAAGAGAATGAACCACTGAGATCTGGGATATCCTTTGAATCTCTCAAATGCTGTTCAAATGCCCAGTTTTAGGGATCTAAGGCAAACAATTGTAGGGGGTGAACTCCTTCAACTGAACAGCCCACCATTCACCAGAGTTTCCCATTGGACCACTGTCTTTGTCTATCTAAGCCATTATTACAAAAATACCATAAAGTATGTGGCTTATAAATAACACATATTTATTGCTCACAGTTATGGAGGCTGGGAACCCCAAGATCAAGAGTATGGTGGATTTGGGTTAGGTGAGAGCCTACCTCATAGATGGTGTCTTCCTCTTATGTCTTCACACAGTGAAAGCAGCTCTCCGGAGCCTGTTTTATCAGACGGCTCTATCCCTGTGACCTAATCACCTCCAAAAGGCTCTGCCTTATGACACCACCACATCAAGAGTCAACATATAAATTTGGAGAGGACACAAACATTCACACCATAGCAATTATTAAGATCACCAGGTAGTAGCAGAACAGTATCAAGTTCTCCAAGTTCTCTCTAGGTCACAACTATGATTGTTTACATTCTAAATGGTTAAAAGGATAGAGGGAGAAAGAGGGAAGGGAAGGAAAAATCCTATGAATCTATCAACTGCATTGGTCCCTCAAGCGACTACCCTGTTTTCTTCCTTGCCATCCTTGCCCAATTTATAGTTTTTAAATTGCTCCACTTGTTGCCTTTTCTGCTCCACTTCTACTTGTTCCTAAAGTCCTTGTATCTATGCCCTTGATCTAAGAAGTCACCAGGGCCTTCCCTCTGGTGCTCTGGGTGCTCATTTTGGCACCCCCACCACATTGACACTACTGAGTCCTCACCCAGCCGAAGCCTCCTCCTCCCTCTAACTGTATGGCTCTCCCAGGGCTCTTGTTTTCTCTTAACCTCCCAGTTATTTGTGGCTTGTTTCTCCCTTTTTCCCCCCTCAATATTACCACTTCCTTTGACTGCAAACACCACACCTATGAGAATGACCTTCAACTCCACTTTCTACCTCCATGTCTTTATGATAAGTGCCCAGCAGTGGTTGTCATCAGGTCTCTCTAATTAGATGCCCCTCTACCTAAAATTGGCCTTTCCATCTTTCTCTGCAGAAAGACCTTCTTTCCTAGAGTCCCTATCACCATGAGGACTAACATCATCCTCAAGCTTCTGAGTCCTTTTGGATCCTCTAGTTACTTTACATCTCACAATGAGTCCTCCATCTTCTGCCAATTACTCCAATTACATTTTTCTCACATCCACTTTATTCCCACTGCCCTCACCCCAAATCAGCCCTTATCATCTCAAACATGGCAAGAGAAATACATTTCAAAAGCTGGGAGGAATCAGTTAATGCAACCCTTCATGTGAAAGATGAGAAAAGAAAGCTTTAGGGGGCAGAAAATGTGCCCAAGGTCACACAGCTGTTTAGAGTCAAGACTTGAACTTGCCTCTCTCCTCTTTGCCTTTCTCCCATTCCATGGGTAAAAATCACCATAGCAGCCTAACTCCTTTTACTCCTTGTTATGGTTAAACATGAAGTGTTTCCCAAAGACTCATGTATTGTGGGCTTGATCCCCAGTGCAGCAATGTTCAGAGGTGGAGCCTAGAGAGGTGACTGGATCATGAGGACTCTAACCTCAGCAGTGGGTTAATCCACTGATAAGTTCACTGCTGTGCATGCTGTTAGGAGGTGGGCTTGGTTGGCAGAAGCAGGTCACTGGGGGAGTGTCTTTGAAAGGTAGATTGTCTGGCTCTTCCCCTGCACTTTGTGTCCTGGCTGCCATCATATGAACAGTTTTCCTCTGCACCCTTCTGCCATGATATTTCTGCCTTGCATCCAGCGGACCATGATCCTCACCTCTGAAATGGTGAGCCAAAATACATGTCCCCTCCTTTAAATTCTGTCAGGTATTTTGTCCCAGCAACAGAAAGGTGTACTACAATCCTCCTTGTAACCACTTACTAAGAACATTTTGGGCATGCCTTCTCATCTCATCCTAGCAATTACACTGTACAGTATCCATCCTCCTCTGGTAGAGTTTACTAGATTAGGGACACTCATCTGACTTATCGGGCCAATTGGATTTTTTTCTCCCAACATTTGGAATTACAGATGAGAAAATTAGTGTCTTGGATTAGTGTCTTGAAGGCATCTGCTTGCCACTCTGTGTTCTGAGTGCAAAAGGTAGGATACAGAGTGACAGACACACAGACACATAGAAAGGAGCAGAGATGAGCGGGGTGGTGGGGGGAGAAGTCTGATGGTGTTTTTTACTGGTTCTAACTGCTCAATGAGGCTCCAGCCTTCACTGAGGACCAAAGAGTGACTTGGAGTAGAAGGACTGGGGACTTGATATGCCCAATTGTTCCCATCAATGTTCCTAAACCATCCCCCCATAAACATAATCTGAGTTGAAAATTGGGCTTTCCATGCAAACAGCTTCACCAGTCTCCTCACCCCATAAGATTTTGCTCTAAACTCCTTCAACTGGGTTTCTGTTCCTTTCAAAGTCCTAAGTAGTTCACCTCCCTCTCCACCCAAACCAATGCCCAGATGTATGTAGACACATATGCACCCCAAAAAAAACCTACAGAAGATAGGAGGTAATTTATCTGAAGCCCATGAAAAGATCTGCCTCTGCCAGATGTACCTGAATATTCTGATTGCCTACCATGAAGCATGTTCTCATAGCTCCCTAGACTCTCCTCCCAGCACTCTTGTCCAGAACAAACTCACAGACATCATGCCTTGACTGACCTGTTCCAGCCAAGTCAATTGCTTATCATATGTTGTACAGATCCTGCTTTTACATTTGCAAATACCTTTGTCCCTTGAGCAATGCCTGGACCCATCCCCTCCAGCATTCTGTGTCCTAGATGGCTCCAAACCCTGGCCAAATTAATTTTCCCTTGAAAAGCTTTCCTGATTAGCCTCATCCAACTCTGAGCAGCATCTTTACTTCTAGCCTTAGCTCAGCTTCCATTTCCTGCAGAGAATTAGTCCATAAAAACACACTCAGTAACACAAATTCTGTTACAGCTTTTCGGGTGTGTCCTGACTTCCTGATGCAAGAGAGGCATGAGGACCCCTTTCTACAGTATCCACTGCAATAGTCTCCACTCAACAGACATGAAATTTAACTGCCTGACAGACTAAAACAGAAAGAGTAATAAACCAGCATCCAAACTTGCTCCCTGCAAGCCTCTGTCTCCCTAAAAACAGCAAGTGTCAGGAGCTCAGGGTCCTCTGCCTGCTTCCAACCCCAAATTAAAATGCGGTACAGCAAGAATGACTTAGCCCTTTGGCACAGTCTGAGCAAGGATCAGGTGGAAGGCAGAGCCCAGAGCTGCAGGGCAGGATCTCAGAAAGTCAGACCTGTAAGGGAATTCGTGGGCATGGGTGTGGGTGTGCTCAACCAATCCCTGAAGAAGGGTGGGGATAGCTAGGAGCACACGCAGGACTGGAACCTCCAGTTAAGCTCCAAACCCTCCCCACAGCTTTCTTCTTCCATAGCTTGCTGATAACATCAGTGATTTTCCCCTATTTTATAACTTACATACGGTCTATCACTCTTAATTACATTTTGCAAATGAGGAAACAAGAAAAATCTAAATGATATTTTTAGTATACAATCCCTTCAAAAATATCTTCTTTCTATCCAAGAAAGAAAACTAACATTGGCTAGAGCTTTTATTTTATGCCAGGCACTATATACCTCTTATATCATTTAATCCTAACGATAACTCTACTAAATAAATTACCATTATTTTTCCTCTTTAACAAAAAGAGAAACTGTGGCTTTGAGAGATTAAGTATCTTACCTAAAAGTATTAAGTGTACCTAAAGCCATGTAGACAAAAGTGGCAGATCTGGGATTTGAACCTATTTTTTGTGCTGAAGTCAGATATTTTCCTAGTAAGATAAGGAAAGCTTAGCAGAACTTCAAAGTGGGTCCTTCCTGACCAACAGTAGGTCAAGGAGACCAGCAAAAACAAGTGTGTCAGACTGAAGGAGAAAAGGAACATTGAAGGGAAAATAAGATCTTAGATGACCTGTGCCCCACCCAAAGTTCTCTGTCCCACCCAAGCAAAACACCATTAATGGAGAGCAGTGGGTCAGATGACAAAGCTCTAGAAATTAGCTTTGAAAGTGACCATCTGTTAACTGCAAGATAGGAGACAAGGATCCAATAGATTTCCTTACCATCACCAAAGATTAATGAATTTGGTTTACCATCATTATTAAATAAGTTATTGAGTACCTATCTTATTTAATCCTCACCAAAAAAAAAAAAGTGACAGATGTTACCAACCCACCTTCAACAAATGAGTTAACTAAAGCAGTTAACAGCTTTAGTTGAACAGTTAACTCAACAGATGAGTTAACTAACTACTTTATCCAAGCTGCACAGCAGGCCAGTAGAAGTGCCAGAAGAGAACCCACTGTCTACTTGTAGAACCTGAGTCCATAGCCACAGCCAAAGAAAGGGCTTTGCTGGTCAGCACCCAAAGGACTCTAGATTCTAGATTTACCCAATACAGACTCAAGACATTGGGCTGTGGCTGTGTCATGAGGAACTGGTTGAAAACTCCCCGTGAATGGAGGTGGGTGTCAACCCTGGGCTACCCAGATGGGGCAGACCAAGAGGAAGAAGACAGCCCAGGTTTGAACCCTTAGCCTTGAGGCATCTAAAGAACCAACTGTGATGGATTAACTAATGGTCAACTTGTAACGCCCAGCTGAACTGAATCAGTGTGGTCCGGGTGTGGAGGATCCATCTGAGGGTTGTTACCAATAGTCATAAAAAGAGAACTGGAGGGGAAGATCATGGACTGTTGATTTTCTAGGAGAAGCTTGGTGCCAATGGTTTTCTTGATGCAAACTAGGCTGTTCTTGTCAGAGGAGGAGCTAGGGACCTTGCTGTTGCTGGGAATGGCTGCTGTTTTTATCAGGGGAGCTCTGATCTTCACTGTGAGCATCACTTCCTGGTTCCAATGTGGATCCCTCAGCTTGGTGGCACAAATCCTTCATCTCACCAGGGTACGTTTTCTGGCTTCCACCACTGGCCTTTGGGCCTTCTGGGTGCAGATCCTCAATATGGACAAGTCTGAGACATTGCTGTGGGCTCTAGGCCACTGGCTGGACTCATGGAGGACATTGCCTTGGACTCTAAGCTTCAGCTGGACTTGAGTGGGAAACTGCTGGGATCCAGGCCCTCGGTTGGATTCATTGGGCCTTTAGTGTGCAGTTAATCTCTTTCACCCTCCCCTCCTTCCCCTGCCCTCCCTTCAACCCCTCCATCCCTCCCTATTTACAAAGACTTTGTTTCCATTTTTTCATTTTCTCATATTAATTCCATTCCCTTCTTTCCTTTCCCCTACCCCTCCCACTTCCCCCTCCCCTTTGCCCCTTTTCTTCCTATTTCACATTGTCTATTAAACCTTCTAGTCCTTATTTACACTTTCAGTTTCTCACACTAGAGAAACTATTCGGTATTTACACATGTGTCCTATTTATTTCACTTAAGAGTATCTCCTCAATGTGCATCCATTTAGCAATAAATGTCTCTAATTTCTCATTTTTGATGGGTAATACTACATTTTTTAAATAAACCACATTTTATTGATCCAGTCTCCAGTTGATGGGCATTTGGGCTGTTTCCAAGTGTTGGCTATTTTTGCAGTTAATCTCTTGCACTCCTTTGCATTTGACTCTTGGGGTAATTATCATAAAATAATCTTGTAAATTATGTATCCTGTATTTAATATATTCCTTTGCCAAAACCCTGACTACAACACCAACTCTGCCCAGAGACAGAACTCTGAGTCCTCTCATCTCTTATCTGCAACATCCTGGCTTCACGTCACATTCCAACAAGAAGACTCCTCTTGAGCAGTCACCATCATGTGTGACCAGAGCCTTGTGAGAGTTATGGCTTTCTTGGGGCCAAAATAAAGCCTTGGTTTTGTAGTCCACCAAAATGCCATGAAAAACACTTCGTCGCCGTGAGGGGGGGCCTGCAAACCTACAATGAGGAAAGCATAGGATTTAAATCTCTTTTCCATCCCTTAGGAAGAATGATAATTTCCATAGAAAAGGCTTGTGACAGCACTGATTGCAATGCCGGGTGTGAGCAGGGTTTGAAGGCTGTGCCAACACAGTCTGTTTGCATTAGGAAACAAGCCTGTTGACTAGGGTAAATGCTGATGACTGCACCGAAATTATAGAGTGAAATTTCATTCTAGAAAATTGGAGTTGCAAATTGATCTCCATTTTCATATTCTGTTGGAGATTGCTATAACATAATTATCATGAAAAATTCTACAAATACATGTGGATCATTTTCAATATCAAATAATTGTGCTAGGATCTTGAAAATAAACCAGGATTGTCTAATAGTCTCCCTTTTTCACAGAGGATACATTCTAAGACCCCGTGGATGGCTGAGATCTCAGATAGTACTAAACGCTATCTATATTATGCTTTTCCCTACACATGCATTAGGCACAGTGAGAGATTAATAACAATAATAGTAAAGTAGAACAACAAAATACATCATTAAGTAAAATAAGAGTTACTTGGACATGAGTATTGCAATATCATGACAATTAGGCTGCTAAATGACTAACAGGTGGGTAGTACATACAGCATGGATACATGGTACAAAGAAATGAATCACATCCCAGGCAAGATGACATGGGACAGTGTGAGATTTCATTATACTACTCAGAATAGCTCATGATTTAAAACTTATGAACTGTTTCTTTCTGACATTTTTTATTTAAGATTTTTAGACTGGGGTTGACCATGGGTAACTAAAACCACAGATGAGAAGACACTGACTGAGCCCATCCAGAGGCAACATGGTACCAAGGGACATAAACCAGGGATCTCAGAAGCCAGGGCTCAGGTCTCAGCTCAGCCATTTCTTGTGCAGTGCCATGGAAGTTTCTCAGCCTCCACACTGCACTCATACATAAAATGCCAGTGACAATAATAACCCACTTCCATGAGATCAAGTACAGAGACTACTTGGCAGTAATGGAAGCCTCCCAAATATGTTTCTTCCTTATTGGCAGGATAGTTGTGACACTGTTGAATTTTATCTGAGCCCTGTGCTCCTGGAAAACATAAAAGGTTAAAAAGTGTCCCCATTCTTTTGTGCTATAGGGAATGGTAAACAGCAAAGAACCACTCTTCATTATACAATGCACAGAAGACTCATAGATGCCTTCTTATTTACCTGTCATGGACACACACACACACACACAAAAACATACTCCCAGTTTTTGCCATATATATGATCAGCTAAACTTTTTTGTCCCCAACAGTTCCACAGGAACAATCAGAACAAAATGCTTGCCGGCTGACCTTTAGTTAAGTTTTTCTCTTTCTACTGGGTCTCTGAACTTTGACCACCCTCAGCCTGAGCCAGAAGATAGCCTCTGCTGATCACAGCCTGGCCTCAGCGTGACACGTTGAGCTGCTGTCCTAGTCTTCCCATCTCACTTCCTCACACCTGTTCTCCCTTGCTTTGCTTACTCCTATCCATGAAAAAAATTCCTTTTTACCTTTTGAGACACTGGAGTGTATTATGATCAGAAAATTCTCCCCATTGTGATAGTCCCTCTCTATCTCCACCTCCACCCCCTGAAATAATCCTTTAAATAAACTCCCTCTTTACTAACTCCAGAGTTGTTTCTCCTGACAGTTGCAAGCAACAGTGATTGACACTGGCCTTTAGATGACTGAGTTCTCAAAGTCAGCAACTGTCTTCTAAAACTGACCTCTATTCTTAGAAAGGGCCCAGGAAGCAAGGATCTGAAAGAAAGTAAAACAACTGCACTGTGACAAAGTCACTTGTCAGGACACAGTTGCTGCTCCAGGGCAACACCACTGGGGATGCTGTTGCGGAGGTAAAAATGAATTTTTATCATCCCTTCTTTCACCTTTTATTTTCACCTTTGAAACCTTGGTTCCAGACATAAAGCCCAGGGCGAGAATGCCTAACTGCCCAAGCCCGGGTCACATACTTGGCCCCAGGAATTGGCATCCTGGGAGAGAGGCAGAACCCTACATCCCACCATTATTACTCATAGTAGGAGATGGCTTGTTAGTTAGGGAGCTGGGGAGGGGAGTGATAAATGTCTGCTATATCTTTCTGTCTAAATCCTAGATTTTTGTTTGGGGCTGTGGTTGTTAAATGATTTGCTCTCTCAGTCGTCAATAACATTGGTGTAAAACTCACAAATGATGGTGTGTACCTAAGGGCTTTACAAAGCAATGTGCAGATTCACCAATAATACATCTGACAATCTCTCTTCCACGAATTGTGCCTTACAACTTTGGCTTTGATGGATTGGCCCAGATGCTGAGGCAGAAAGGATTCTTTTGCTAACTTCCAGGGTCTGTAGCTCCTGACATTCTTCCCTAAGCTGAGCCTCTTATCACTGAAGAGGATCCTGCCCCCATGTGACAGCAAGAAGAGAAGGTGTCAGCATTTACCTGGTACTTGCTTCTCGTGGGGCCTTTGCCAAGTGCCAGTGGGGATCAGCAATAAATTGTCGTGTAACATGCCAACATAACAGCTGGTGACCAGCCATTAGGGAAAGCCATCAAGCATGGGAATTTCAAGAACCCCTCAGCACACACAGAAAATGAGAGTTATTGCAAAACCAGGTGCTCGGGTCTAATTGCAAGAACCAGTTTGAAATGCTAATCTGCTCCTGCAAATTCCATTTTGCCTGTGAGGAATATGGAAGAAAGACTCCCAGCCAAGACTTAATAGGAAAGAGCAAATATTTTGTTTCTTCATTTATTTCTTTGAGATTGTTTCCAACCCTTTGAGCAATAGAATCATAGAGAAATGTGGTGAGGATTGACCTTGAGGACTGCAGCTCTATGTTCTGTTGTAACACAGCATCAGTCAAGCTATGCCAAACTGGCCCTCAGCAGGATGAGCATGCTCTTCCTAGAAACCCACAGGACTCTGCCTCTTGAAGGACACAGCAACCAGACATGCCTCCAGTTCACCAGAGACTCCCATTATTGCGTTATGAGTAAGAGGCACCTGTTCTGGAGCACGGTCAACCCTGGGCATTAACTGAAGAGTAGTCGGACACACCTTGCTTTGGCTCCCTGCTGTGTCCTTTGCTAGCTGTGTGACCCAGGGAAAGTACTATAGTTTGAATGTTCAACACCTCCAAAGATCCATGAGTTGAAGGCTTGGTCCCAGGGAGGTACTATTGAGAGGTGCCAGCTTTTAGGAAGAGAAACCTTCCAAAATGTCATCAGGACCTTGTCCTCTTCTTTTCTCTCTCTTTCACTTCCTCGCTACAAAGTGAGCTGTTTCGTTCTGCCACACATCTTCACCATGATGTCCTGCCTCACCACAGGCCCAAAGCCATGAGATCAATCAATAAGGGACTGGAAACTCCAGAACTTGGAGGTAAAATAAGTCTTTTCTCGTGAGTCAGTTTTCTCAGATATTTCTTTATAGTGATGGAAAGCTGACTGATAAAGGAAGTTTCTTAACCTCTCTGAGTTTCTTGTAGCCCCTATTTTCTCCTCTCTAGAAATAGGGAAAATGACATCTACCTCACAAACTGAAGTAAAGCGAATTCAGTCTTGTTTATAAAGCACTTAGCAAAAACTATGGATCATAGTAAGGACACAGAAAAATAGCTATTATTACTAATTCATTAGATTAGCTAACTTTATTCATCTTTAGGGATCTCAGAAATCAAAATATCTTCATCTGGCTGCCCATCTAAAGACAGTACAATTTTCTCCCTAATTGATGCCTTCATCACTTTCTCTTCCACTCCCTATTACTCTCTAACAGGCCCTGTTATGGTTTACATCAAAAATGTCCCCCCAAATTCTTTTCTTTTTGCTTAAATTCTTTTATTGGTACATTTTAGGTATACAATATGTTTACATTTATCACTGGGTGCTCGTACCTGTACATGATGTGTCTTGGTTCTTATTTTTTTCCCCATTACCTGTGCGCCCTTCACCCCTCCACCCTTCCCTATTTACACAGACTTGGTTTCCAGTTTTTTTTTTCTTTTCTCATAACTTTTCCTTTCCATTCTTCCTTTTCCCCATCTCCTCCCACCACTTCTACAACTTTGGACCTTTTCCTATTTCAAAATATCAATTGTTAGTTATTAATCCCTTTAATCCTTATTTACACTCTCAGTTTCTCACACTAGAGAAACTATTCAGTATTTAAACATGTGTGTCCTATTTATTTCACTTAAGAGTATGGCCTCAATATGCATCCATTTAGCTATAAATGACTCCAGTTTCTCATTCCTTATGGCTGAGTAGTACTCCATTTTATAAAAAAACAACATATTCTTTATCCAGTTTCCAGTTGATGGGCACTTGGGCTGTTTCCAAGCTTTAGCTATTACAAACTGTGCCGCTATAAACATTGGTACACATATATCTCTGTGGTATGATTCTTTTAATTCTTTTGGGAAAGTACCCAGCAGGGGAATAGCTAGGTCAAATGGGACCTCTAGTCCTAGTTCTTTGAGGTATCTCCACACTGACTTCCACAGTGGATGCACCAGTCTGCACTCCCACCAACAATGGAGAAGGGTTCCTTTCTCCCCACAACCCCACCAGCATTTGTTATTGGTTGATTTCTTGATAGCAGCCACTCTTTCTTCCCCCAAAATTCTAATGTGTGTAAAAGGATTGATCTACCACAATGAGTTCTTAGCTGAAGTGCTAACAGAAGGTGGGGCCTGGTTAGAGGTAGGTAACCGGGAGCATGATCTGGAAAAGTGTGTGCTTGTCCCCAGCTCCTCCATTCTTACTCTGCTGCCCCGCTGCCATGGCATGAGGAGCACTAGGCCCTTCTGCCATACCATTTCTGGTTTGGAGCCATGGACTCCAAATGTGAGCCAAAATAATCCTCCCCTCCTTATTTAAGTTATGGGTGTTGGTATTTTATCCCAGCAACAAGCAAGTGACTAAGGCAGGCCCTATTACTGATGTTTAGGATTTGCCATACTCTGGTCTTTGCTACTTTTTCAGGTTGACTTGCCCTGGGTTTGCAACCCCATTGTCTGTCCCTACCGGCCTGATATGCTTTGTCCTGTCTTTAATGCTCCCAAAGGCCCTTCCTACCTTCTCCACCCTCCAGGATGTACAGTCCTTCAAAGCCCAGCCCAAATCCTGCTTTCTACACAAAACCTCTTCCAACTGCATCAACTCATTCATTCAACAGCAAATACTGCATTGAACCTAGGCTAAGTCAGTCAGTGTCTCCTTGAAGCTGGGAGGAAATGCAGACAGGACACTGCCCATCTCTGCCTTCCCCGTGTTTCAATTTGATCCCTCCAATCAGTCCCTCCCAGGAACCACAATGGCACAGTGCAGTTTAGTAACACCAGTGTTCATGGCTGAGTGGCATGTCATCCTTGCCCCCTGGTGTTAAATTCTTTAGAGAAATGATGTGAGACAATTATCATTATGTGTATGAAGAAAGAACACAGGATTTGAGGTCAGGGAGTCCTGTGTCTGAATCACAGCTCAGCCCCTGGGTGGCTGTGTGACTCTGGCATGTACTTAAGTTTGCTACAACAGATGACACAGTATTCACACAGACCAATGCTGCCATGGTGTGAGGACCACTGATTCTGCAGACTCCACAGACTGATGTTTTAGCATCACTGCCCTTTAGTTTCTTTCATGGTAGAATATGAAGAATATCCTAGCCATTCTCTATACTGGACACTAGACAATGTTTTCTATTCTCCCCTCACAATCTATGCACAATATACAAAAAAATTAACATCAAGGTCTTCTTTTTCCAAGCAGTTCAAAAAATGACCAAACCATCTTTGTTGCAGAGTTCTTTTTCCCCCTTTTCTGCCAAGTTGTTTATGAATGTATTTTAAATTTCCTGGGAAATACATATATATATATATGTTTATATATATATATATATATATATATGTTGTTATTACAAATCTAGGTTATTATAACTTCGACTTTTGCTAGAGGGAAGCATCTAGGAGATATGGAAATAAATTCTGGTTGCCCACTCTAGCAAATTCCTCCAGCTTCTATACAATATCATTTGACCACCCTCAGGGTTGTGGGAATGTGGTAGAACCCAGCAAATCTCCCAGGGCCACAGGTGAATTCACGTAGGGTCTTACCATTTACTATGTCACCTGGACACAGGAAAGAGCAAAAGGACTCCCACTTCTGTTTGTCTTTACCCCTTTATCCTGTGTTCTCTGTCTTTTTGTGGTTTGGAGGGTGCTTCCAGTGATAGTAATAAAACATAAGATGAATTGATTTGCCTTTGGTCATAGAATATTTGTTCTAACTACTTCATTCTGAGTCTAACAAAACAAAGCACTTGAATCCATTAAAACAGACCCCTCCCAACATCCACCAAAATGACAATTAAAAAGTACAACAGGAAATAAATTTATAAAGGTATTGAGAACAGGAGATGGTTAAAAAAAAAAAAAAAAGACAAGTTATACCACCAGCAAACAACAGTGACAGAGCCATTTGAAGGCAAAGACTCCCCACCCAGAATCAGTGTCTAGAGACCTAGAATGGCACATGAGCTGCTATGCAGGTCACTGGTGAAGCCAGGTTCTCAGAAGACTCCAAAAGTCCATCTCTCCAGCATTTAGCCAACCAGGCTGAAGCTGAAAAATCTGAGAAAATCAGAAGTCTTTCCTGAAGTGGGAAGGACTTTTACAGTGAAATGGCATCCCAAAGTAGGGCCATCCAATTTTGCATGCTGCTCTTCATTCACTGATCCTAAAATGAAGCCACCAGTACAAATGCCCACCCACCTGCAGGGAAAAGGTAAAAGCAAAGGAAACCTACAAGCAAGCTACCTGTATTAATCAACCTGGCCCTACACTCATAAATATGCATGGACAATAAAGGATCAGAAGATCCTCCAGAAGAATACAAAGGAATAAACAGGCCCCTGAAGAAACCGAAGTAATAGAGGAAATACCTTTCAAGAATGCAATTTAGTAACCTCAAGGAGCTTTGAGAAGAAACTGCATTCATAGAAGACAGTGCTTGGGCTGAGGGTAAAGTTCATGTGCAAGGCCCTGGGTTCAATCCTCAGTACCACCAAAAAAGAAAAAAAGGAATACGGTGTTATGAAAATATATCTGTATGATGAAATACAAGAAAACACTGGGAAATACTTACAAAGAAGTAAGATGGCAAAGACATAGTGAGAGAAAAATTGAGAGGCACAGGAGATTAACCAGAGCCATTATCCATCTCATATCCATCTCATAACTCCAGAGAGACATAAAAGAGAGAGAGGAAAAACTCAAATAAATATTTTTGATGTCTTTATGCTGAAAGAGCCTGGGCAAGATGATCCTAAAAAGACCAATATCTAGACATATATATCTTCATGGAATTTCAGGACATGGATAAAGAGAAATTTCTAAAACTACCACAGGCAACAGTTTACCTACAAAGGATTGCTAATTCACTCAACAACAACTATGGATTCTAGATGACAGTGAAGTAATACCTACAGATTTTAAGTAACATTTTAAATCCAGAAGTCAGCCAAGTAAAAGGACAAGATAAGGATATTTTCAGACTTGCCAGGATCCAAATTTTTTACTTGAAAAGAGTTACACAAGGCTCTGCTCCATAAAAGTAAACAAACAAAAATCTATAGGGAAAATATAACACCAACTAATGAGAACAAGAAAAAGCTATTTATGCCAAGATTTCTGTAGCAAGAGAGTCAACTACCATCAGTTTCATTTTGTTGGAGAATTGAAAACAGGGAAGCTTTAGAATGAGAAAAGGGAAACACCTGATATGTGCCCTGACTGGGGGCTGTTGGCATGGGTAAGCCACAGAGCAACTAACTGGAAGAAGGCATCCTGTGGTAATGGTAAGGTGTGCATATTTGGCTTTCGCTCGTTGGTCCCAAGTTGGAACTGTGGACAAAAGCTAGGGATACTGTTAGATTTTAATCAAGTCCTGAATGCTCAGGGCCTATTGCTACAGAAGTTACTGTCTAGCTTCCTGATTGCTAGAGACAGTGGCCTGACTTTGCTTCAGTCTGATGTATAGATAGTAACTCAGCTCTCTGGGCTGGTTGCTGTAAGTAGCAAGTTGGTTTCCGGGGCTGGTTGCTGCAAGTTGGGTGGGAACCAAAGTTCTGTCATTTTATATTGTTGGCCCATTGCCTGTTTATATATTCAGTCTCAAATCCAAGAAAAAAAATGTGGGACCCAATAAACAGTAAGCTAAGGAGTATGGTAAAATAGTTCAGGATAACACAGATAGAAAGAAGTCTGTTCCAAACTGGACATTTTCCAAATAGAATGATTAGGAAGTTGGATATGCTTGGTAATATGGTGAACAGGGTATGTCAACAAGAAAACAGATACATGCAATTAAAAACTCTGGGGTAAAAGTCACATTCCCGATAGAAAACAAATGAAAATGAGTTATTATTTTGAAGAACTGATAGCATAAATCAGGAGTCCCTTTGACCTTGATGCTTGGAATGACCTCCTTTGAGCAGCAAAGATTTAGTGACACAGGTTTGCATTTTGTGCTCCATAAGGCCAAATACCCTCTGATTTTGAGGTGGATAATATTTACAAAATCAAATATTGTTAAAGCTATGTATTGCTCTTCAATTTTCAGAATCAACTTATATGTAAACAAGGAATGAAAGGACTAATTATGTTTACAGTATAATAAGCAACTGTTTTAAACATTACGATGTCAAAATATAGTTAGCATTGACCAATATTGGAAGGACGAAAAAGGAGGCAATTGGGTGTTAATTTCCTCTGTGACATGGTGGAGAAATATGAGAGAATAACTTCATAAATCAAGAAATGAAGGTTTAGGCACATTATTTCCAATCATAGAAGAAATAAATAGAAAAAGAAAAATATAACAAAAATTGGCCGGAAGAAGTTGGAGAAGATACATGCTTCATCTATCAGAGTGAAGCGTCAATAGCTACTTCTTCACATTGATAAATCAAAAATAGAAATGCAAGCATATTATTTGAGTAATGAGCAAAAGAACCACCTTTCCTCAGCCCCCTCCACAAAGACCATGGAGAACAGGAACAGCGATCGAGATGGAGGGGGGACTGCTCCTCTCGACATAGCTTTCCATACTACTTTAATTATGATTTCCCTAGACATGTGTAGTCAATATTCTTCTCCTTCTTTCAAATTTAAAAGAAGTCATAATTCTAAGGCAACACTCAAGAACTCCCACAGAGCTAAGTGCTTTTTCTCTGTCCCTCAAAAAAACCCCAGCTTTATTATTTGACTCACCTTACCAAGTTTGTAATTTCAGCTGCACTATCTCAGTCTCACCTCCTCAGGGACACGGGGAAAACATTTGATATCTATTCACTGTGTGGATGAGAAGATACTGGTCCCTTTATTCAGTGAGTATTCACAGAGCACCTACTAGGTGCTAGGCACTAGGAATATAGAAGGAAACCAAAGAAAGTCCCTGCCTTCAGAGAATTAAGGGGAAGGGGATCAAGAGAAAGAGGAGGGAAGGAGAGGAGGGATAGTTAATGAAGAGAAGGGACTGGGGTGTGTCCTGTACATATACCCAAAGGAATATAAACAGTCTGTACCACAAACAGGTACCAAAAAAAGGAAAGGAATCAAGGATGGGTGGAGGGGGGAGAGAAGGAAAGGAAAGGAGACGAAAAGAGAATTAAGATGTGTTATGTGTGTGTACCAATTCCCCACAAGCAATGTAAACACTATGTACAATGCACATGTACTAAAAAAATAAAATAATAAATTTGTGGGCAAGACAGACAAGAAATAAAAATATTTTTTAATCCACCCTTTCTTCACCTGCTGAGAGAAAGGAAAATAGCCTCTCAGACTAGACAACCCCAAGTGTGCATTTCTGTCCAAGCTATGACACCCTGAATCAATGGCCAAACCTCTCTGAGCTTTAGTGTCTCCAACTATAAACTGGGGAGCCTATCTTTCACAGTAAGAATGTGCCTAGGTCCCTAAGTTAAATTACACAGATACAAATTGATTTTTCTTTCTTGTTTTGGAGGAGGGATCTTATGACAATATAAATATCATACTAGTTCTGATATAATATGAGCCAAATAAATGAGGAAAATCACATTTACAGACAACCTGAAAGATGCCAGGCTTTGACACTTTGGTGTTGACAACTTTGAAAATCAGCAGAATTGAAAATCATCATTCAAGTAAGATTCTGCTTCCCAAACTATATGCTGTGCTTTGGATCTTAAATGTTCCCCAAAGGCCCATTTGTTGGAGGATTGGTCTCTCAGAAAGGCACTACAGGGAAGTTTGGAACACTGAAGAAGCACAGTCTAGTGGGAAATCACTAGGAGCATGCTTCAAAAGGAATAATGGGATTTTTTCTTCTATTTTATGTAATTTAATTTTATTGGTACATTTTAGGTATACAACATAATGACATTCATCACTTGAAATTTGCACCTTTACATAATCTCTCCTGGTTCTTATTTTTCCCACTTCCCCTGCCCTCCCTTTAACCCCTCCATCCATCCCTATGTACAAAGACTTTGTTTCCATTTTTTCATTTTCTCATATTAATTCCATTCCCTTCTTTACTTTCCCCTAAACCTCCCATTTCCCCTTATGCTTTGTGCCTTTTCTTCCTAATTCACATTGTATATTACACCTTCTAGTCCTTATTTACACTTTCAGTTTCTCACACTACAGAAACTATTTGGTATTTACATATGTGTGTGCTATTTATTGCACTTAAGAGTATCAACTCTTCATTCGAGAGATGCAAATGAAAACAATGCTGAGATTCCACTTCACTCCAGAAAGAATGGCTGCTATCATGAAATCAACCAATAACAAATGCTG
>NW_004624784.1:7528315-7562043 GCF_000247695.1 Heterocephalus glaber | reverse complement strand
TTGAGAAGTCTGCTGTGATTCTGATGGGCTTTCCTTTGTATGTGATTTGTTTCTTTTCTCTCACTGCTTGTAGAATTTTTTTCTTCTGTTGAATTTCTGGAATCCTAGCTATTATATGCCTATGTGTAGATTTTTTTTTATCAAGGCTAGTTGGAGTCCCATATGCCTCACTTATCTGTATGTCAAGTTCTTTTCCCCTGCTTCGAAGTTGTCTGCCATCACTTCTGTGAACATTTTTTTTATGTCATCTGCACTTTCTCCTGTTTCTTCATTGACTCTGATCAGTCTTATGTTTTTCTTCTTTGCATTGTCTAGAAGCTATTCATTTATGTCTTGGGGTCCCTTACTATTTTAAAGAAATTTTTCTTTTCCTGATTACTAATTGCAATCTTATCTTCTACATCTGAAATTCTGTCCTCACATTGTCTCATTCCACTGTGTAAACTTTCAATGGAGTTTTTAATCTCCTGGAAATCTGTTTGCATCTGTTTTATGGATTCCATTTGTTTCCTATGTTAGGATTCCATCATGTTCCTCAGCTCCTCTATTTTTTATTTGTGTCCACTCTAGATTTATTAATCATGTCTTGCACTATGTGCACAATCTCTGCTGTTATCTGAGAAATTATTTCTGATTTCATTTTTTCCAGTTCCTCTTTTGTTGCCAGTTCAGGGAATCCAGATGGTTGATTATCAGAGTTTTCCATCTCGTTACCCTTTGGTGTTGCTCTAGGTGATCTGGAAGTCTGGTTTGGTGGCTTGTTTACATGTCTTCTCATTTCACAGTGGGGTTGGGAGGGTGGCTGCTGCTGGCACCCACACAGGTCACCTCCTCTGTGCTGGAAGTGGTGCTATCACAGCCCAGAAGCCTCCTCCTCTGCTCTGTTCTTCTTTTGTTTTGTTCCTGGCCATAAAGCAAGCAGTTTTGCTTCACCAGGAGTTCCCACCATGATGTACTATCTCCCCCAAGCCAAGTGATCACAGATTGGAATCTCTAATAAATAACCAAAATAAACCTGTTGTTTTTATAAGTTGATTATCTCAGGTATTGTTTATAGTAATGAAAAGCTGACTAACATAGTATGTTTGGGGAAACATCTGTAACAAGGGCTCTATTGCTAAACAGACTATAGGAACATAGCACACTGTAGCCTTCTTTTAGAAAGTCATAATGCACGTCAGTATAATAAAAATCCTGAGAAGTTCTACAGCAAAGAGACCTGCTCAACTCAGTTTTCCAATTTACTTTATGACAGCCTCTCCCAACCATAGAAGGGATGGAGTAAAGCCTCCCTAAATATCCCCTGCCCATTGAATTGGTGCTCAGAAGAAAGTGCTATAGAAAATGCTGAAGTAGAGGACCTGTGGATTCTGTTTAGCTTAAATCAGAGTTAATAGTCTTCATGAGTTCATTAGCTCTAAAAACAGTTCACCAGATATGAGCAAGGCCCATGTGGCCAAGAGCAGATCTCACTGTGAACATGATTCTCTCTGAAATGCCTTTAATGTTCTGTGAGTGGCACATGAGTGGTGAAAGCCATGTAAGCCCAGAATACAATGAACCTGTCTGTGCAGCCTGTGAGCCCTACTGGAGCCGTCTGGGTTCCAGCCATCCCATCAGATTCAACAGTGAATGGAAACCATCATTTCCAGCCTTATAACAAATGCTAGGAAACCCACCCCAAAAAACCTATTCCTTAAATAACAACTAATCTTGCAAACACTTCTAGGACACAGAAGCTATCACAGAGGAAAGTGTTTGGCAGCAGTTTCCAATAACATCACTGGATACACCAGCCCCACATGCCTTCACCCCTTCACCTATATCCTACACACAGCACACAGACAACTACCTCTTGTTTTCTAGTACTGCCACACACAAAAAAAGAAAAGAAAAAAAAAAAAGAAAAAGGGTGCCCTTGGGCCACACAGGAATTTTGGGAACAAAACTGCTGCTGCTGGGAAAATCTAGAAAATTGAAGAACATGACTGGCATTTCCTTCTGTCTCCATGATATCTTCATTTTGAGCAGAAAGTGTAGTTTGGATGACAATGGCAGCTGTGGATCCTCCTGCAGGAGGCTCAGAGCCCACAGTCCCTCCAAATGGCAAGTTCTGCTGCTCCCTCCTCCCACTTAGCAGCAGCAGGCTGTCACCTGAAGCCTTCCCCAGCCTTGTTCCTTTCCATAGAGACTCACTGCCAGCAAGGCTTGCACTCTGCTGCCACTCATGTGCCACATCAGGGAGCTAGGCAAGTGATGCAAGGTGGATGGTAGAGGAATAGACAACCACCTAGCAGGGGTGATCGGAGGATGAAAATTCCTCTTCCTTCCAAAACAGTCTTTCCCACTGGCTGTAAATGCCTAAAACATTAGAGTAATAGTTTCATTCCTTCTGCTGGAAGCAGAGCCAGCAAATAAAAGGTGTGTAGTGCATGCCATTGCTTCCTCCTCTACACAATCCAGCAACTTTCTTGCTGCATCCTCACTTTGCACCTCTTCCCAGCCATTGCCCTATTAGATTTCCTGTGAAATTTTTTCACAGGAAATTTCCCACAGGTTGTGGGAAATCACTTAACCCAGAAAGGGAAAACATGGGTGATAGAAGAAACATGGCAAGCTGATGAGGTATGTGTGTAGCTTTGTTATGCTTTTCCCTCTGCTTTTGAAGGGAGAAATGTATATGTATATCATTTTATGTTTAAAATTCCCATAATAAAATTTTAAATTAACATATATACACATATATGTATGTATATGCACATATGTTCTTCTTCCTACTTAATATCACTTTAAGCAGTTATCAGCAATTTAAATTATAACGTGAAGGAGTTTTTGCATCTTTTTTTTTTTTTTGGTACCGGTGTTTGAACTCAGGACCTTGCACTTGCAAAGCAGGCAGGGTCACCACTGAGCTAAATCCCCAGCCCTTTTTGCATCTTTTTTAGAACAAATTTGTATAATAAAAGAATAGAAGGTAAGCTGAATTTTTATGTGGACAGAAAACCACCAGTTTGGAGGAAAAGAGAATCAAACCTATCTGGGAGTCTGGAGTTCCCAAAAACAAGGAAGGGCAGCAAATTGCTTTACAAACTGTTAAGACTGATGCTATTTAGTACAATCACACTGGGATTGAGACATTTGGTGGAGGAATTGAATGCTCATAAGCTCTTAACATTGTTGGTGTCTGGTGCATTTGTTTTTGCCACTAACTATCTCTGCTTTTTGCATCAACCAGCTTAAATGTTAGAAGCCAAGATTTTGATTTGAATTATAAACTGTGAAAGTTGGTCAACCAGCTCACCTGTTGCTTCAATGTACCCAGCTTTCAAGTTAATGATTATTGATTTCTCTGAGCCTAAGGCCACACATGGATCCCCCCCTCCAGCAGACCTAGAAAAGATCATTTCTCACCCATAATTTATAGAAAGTTTCATTCAAGCCTCTGAAATGAGGCCACCTTTCAAAATAATGCAAAGCTAGTATTCCCAGCCCATGAGCCCAATATTCCTTCTTTCTACTGTGTAACCCTGTAATCTCAGACTGCTCCTATGTTCAAAAAAGAATCAATAAAAATACATTTATACTTTAGTGATATCAATTCTTAAAGTCTGTAGGAATTGAAGTTGGGTTAAATGAAGTGGAGTTATACACACAATGGAATATCTGAGTGACTGTCAAGAAGGATGAATTAGATCCATAGAGCTGATACAAAAAGATCTCCAAGACATTCTATTTAGTTTGTGGCAAAAGTCCAGTTGTCTTCTGGAGACAAGATCATTCCCTGCCTAATGAGGGAGAGCTTACCTATTAATCACCAGAACTGATCGCTAACAGAGCTTGCAGGAAGCCAGATCCAAATGGTTGAGCACAATGGAATAGCAGAGTTTGAAAATGGTCTTCTGTCTTGTTCTTGGAAAAAGTGAAACTATCCCTTCTATGCAGAGATATGACAGTAGCTGAAAGGAGAAAAGACAGACACAATTTTTGCATATTTATGCTTGCCTCTTGGGGATGGAAAGCAGTTACCTTAAGATCCAAACCTATAAGTTTTAAGTTTCTAAACATCTGACATTTTCTTTATTTTCTTTTTTTTTACACCTGAATATTTAATAAAAATCTTTGAAAATGCTAGGAAATTCCATTCATGCTAGGGATAAAGAAGGGAAGGAGATGTTGTGCTTCCTGGGCCTAAATTTCAAAAGGGAAGTTGTGCACCCTCGGTGGAATGAGATCCAAGTAAGATACAGAACAGAAAGTGAGCCTTGAGGGTCCAAGCTCTTTCAGTTCTCATTTATAACTCTGCTGTTCTGGAAGTTTTGTAGTTATCTCAGCAGGGTGTGGGAGAGACTGCTATATCCTTATCTTGTCCTATGGGTATTCTCTGATTTTTGGTGAGGCAAATGGCTGTGGCAGGCCACATCTCCCAAACTCCCTTGCTTCTAAGCTAAGTCAATAGATTCATAGGATATTGCCAGATAGGCTATAAGCTAAGTCAAAACAAAAGTAAGAGGTTATGGTAAGTGTGATTTCTGAGTAGAGCTCTTAAAGAGAGTACAATTTCTCCCTTTTTCTCACTGGCTGGAATGGAAACATAATAACTGGAGCTTAAGCCGCTCCTTTGAACCACAGGGTAGAAACTTTATATTAAAAATGGAAGGCAAAGAGCCTAGGTTCTTAGTAATTGTGCAACTGCTGTTCCACTTCAAGACACCCTATATTTATGTGAGAATGTTACTCAATAAACTTCTATTTATCCTAAGCCATTATTGTGTTAGATTTTCTGTCACTCACAGTCAAGCTTAAACCTGGATGATAGATACATAAAATCTCCTAAAGTTCTTTGCCTTAAATGAGTCCAGTTCCTTTGTAGTGTGTGTGAGTATGTGTGTGCTTAAGAATAAGGTTTCCATGGAGGCCTCAGAGATGGATCATGGGCATCCACATGCCAAGTGTGCAAAATAAAACAGCTCTACTTCTGCAGACAAATCTC
Organism: Heterocephalus glaber; assembly: GCF_000247695.1. The sequence continues at coordinate 7,557,053 of NW_004624784.1, read as the reverse complement.
ATTCCTGCAGATATCCCAGAAATTCATTTCCCTTTTTCTCTTACCCATCCCTAAGATCACAAGCCAGACTTCAGAATAGATGGGCAATGACAAGGAGGCTCTCAGAGTCTCCTACCCTATTCAGAGCAGACTCAAATTTATTCCTTCAATGGTCCTATGGACTAAGGCAGGTTAGTCCAATTAATATGAACAGTGTTTCCCTGAGTGTTCTAATACCAACCCCAGTTGTAATACTAGATTCCTTAATAACCCAGCCTACACTAAATGTGAGTAAATTTCAACAACACTGAATCTTCCTTTTAGATCTACTATCTCTGGAGAACTCACTGCCAAGAAGCAGATTTTTAAAAAAAAAAAAAAACAAAAAAGACCACCATTCTCCATAATGAACCATAGATAAAAATTAAAAATGCAGAAGCCCAGATTCTTCCCAATATCAGGGGCTGATTTTGCTGGCAAGTAATTGGAAGGTGGATGCACCATTGTCTGATGAAAACATTCAAAAGCAGACCACTTTTGCTGTTGAAACTTCATGGCAGTGCTAGAAAGAACTCATCTTACAGTAGTCCCAAAAAGAATAAGTTCAAGAGAAAGAAAGGGGAGCCATTTGCTCTGAAATACCATAAGGTTGATATGATTGACAAAATTAGTCACCTTCAGAAGTGTCCTTCTAGAAAGTGTAAATAAGGACTAAAAGGTAATCTGAAATAGGAAGAAAAGATGTAAAAGGGAAGGGGAAGTGGGAAGGATGGGGGAAAGGAAAGAAGGGAATGGAATTAATATGAGAAAAATAAAAAGTGGAAACAAAGTCTTTGTAGATAGGGAGGAGTGGAGGGGTTGAAGGGAGGGCAAGGGAATGGGGAAAAATAAGAACCAAGATGGATTATGTAAAGGCATAAATTTCCCATGATGAATGTCATATTGTACACCTTAAATGTACCAATAAAATTAATTTAAAAAAAAAAAGAAGTGTCCTTCTAATAGCATCTTCATGGCCAGCCACCTGGACATGCCACTCTGCAAAGGCTGTATAATCCTTCCTCCAGCAAACCAGAAAACAGGTACGTGTGTGTGTGTGTGTGTGTGTGTGTGTGTGTATGTGTGTTAACTCAAGACCAGAACTACTGTAAGTATTGAATTGTACTCCATTGTACTCCAATATCTTAAATAGAAAAACTTTATTCTTGAAAAGATGAGAAACTGTGGTGATAGAGAACAGATTAGTGGTGGCCAAGGGTTTTAAGTGAGGAAAAGTGTGAGTACAAAGGGGCAGCAAGAGGGAGCTTTTAAGAGCAATGAAACAGCTCTGATACTTGACTGTATTGGAGTGGTTCCATGGAGTTATACATGTGTTAAAACTCAAAACTATACATCAAAATATTTAGGTTTATAGAATAATCATTTTAATTGTTAAAACTTTAAGGGCTTTTCTAAGAAGTCAAAAAATAAACAGAGCCATAGAGTAGTTTATAACCAAACTAACAAAGGACATGTAGCCACTCCTTCCAGGTGTCAAGAGTGCCAATACCTGCACACACAGAGGCCACTGTGTCACTTGGAGATGGCCACCAGAATGAGCTCTTACATCACAGGGGACCAAGCCACTGTTAGAAGTACAGTGGTACAGTAACTAGTCACAAGAGCTGCTGCATCTTCTTATAAGCGGGCATGGTCTGCACCCAGTGATTCATGGGAGACTTCCAAAGTGCACAAAATAAAGCAACTTACAAGAAAGAAAAAGAAAATATTCAGCATATTCAACCTGACTAGTTAATCAGAAGCATTACCACCACAAAAACAAAACAGAACCCAAAAAATACACAGTTTAAGCATTCTGGTCTGCTCTGTATAGATACCTGCTCAGAGGCATCCGGTAACCTAGAGGCAACCACAAAGTGGGAAGGAGATTGACACACGAGGAGGAGAGACACTAATGAGATGAAATTTGCCACTATCACAATACACTGGGGACATGGAGTCAAAATTAGGCTTAGTAATGTACAAGCACAGAACTGGAGATTTCTCACCTATCAGTGTTTGGGGCCTTCGATCAGTACCCACTATCCCAACAAAACTCACACTCTGATCACCCTTGATGACTGGGTATATCCCTCCAGCCCCTCCCCACTGCCTTGCTCCAGGAGTGACGGGGGTGCTTGCTGCACCCAAAACCACTTCCCATCAGTCCCACCGGGGACTCCTGCTACAGCTGAGAGAAGGCTCCCTGGCAGGGTCCAGCCAACTACTAGAAGTACCCTCCTTGTCTCCCTACAGGCCTGCCCCAGGCTTTTTAGGCTAAGCTCAGTGCACAGGCCATCTGAAGGTAAAGGATTAATATCCTCAAGGACAGCCCTCAAGCACAGGGTCAGAAATCAGTGAATGAGTGCACGAGCTCCACTCCAGAGGCAGTGCTGGCAGGTCCTCATCAGGCCTCGTCCTTTTTCCTGCCTCCCTCCTTGTCCACCCTCCTGGCACTCTTACTCTTTCCCTTGATCACCTCACAACCAAACCCACTGCTCCCAAATCCTTGTTTTAGGCTTGGCTTTCAGGGAAACCCAAACTATGACAAATAGCTGGATTAATACTCTACTCCATCTCGCTCATTCCACGCGATCCCAGAGCCAACTCCCACAACACAATTGCACATTTCCATCAAATGCCAATGGCTAGAAAAACTTAAATCTCTTGTCAGTACCTAAGCTGAGACATTCTGGCTGTTTCCAATTAGGAAGCTACAGCTAAGACACTTCCCTTTCCCTTTTTAGGGACCTGCTGCTTTCCAGTTTCCAAGTGCCTTCTGTCCCCACCCCAGGCTCCCCTGGGTCCCCTGGCTGTAACTAGCAGGTCCTGACCTTTTCTGACTTCTGTTCTCACTTATGCAATGAACCCCAGGAGTCTGGCGCTCTAAGCATTTCGGTGGCCACTGGAGGGCTGGCAATTTCTTCATTAATGAGGGAGGGGAAAGGCTGTGCTGAGGAGCCTTTGCTCCCGCTCTCAACTCCAGCACTGCACCAGGTGGCAAATCCTCCTTCCCTCCCTCCCTCATCAGTCTGTTCAAGCCCGCTGCCTCCCAGCCACAACTGCTCAGGTTAAGATGCATCAAGATGGAAAGTTGCCACTTGATTAAGATAAAAATAAAATAATCAAAATATGTACCATGTTCCTCCTTTGAACAGATGGCCAAGGAGTTTGCCTCATAACACTGAACATCAAAAATGAATCAGAGGCTCATCTTCCTGCATAATCAAGAATTCACTCACTGTTTGTTCAACAGCCAGGCAGGAGCTAGAGATGCTGTTAGCAAAGGTTGACAAATGGCAGGGAAACCATGGATTCCATCATGAGCCTCTCCTGAGCTTTTTTCTTAGTCTGTGGGGCAACCCTATCCGCATCAGACACTGCGTCGATGCGTATGTTGAAGAGCAAACAAGGGGTGTGGAATAAATGGAAGATATTTCAAGAGGGCCCAGAGCGACCCTTTGTCAGACAGTACCTGTTGACTTTTTTTCCAAAGAAAGAGTATTCGTGCAACCTCATGCTTTTTATCTCATGGAGACATCCCAGTCTAGACACTTGTCACTTCACTCCAGTTACAACACTCAAACATATCATATGATGATTTATTTGTTTACTTGTCTTCACTACCTTGAGCTCTTTGAAAGCCAGGATCATTTCTTATATGACTTGATATCACAGGGCACAGCAAATGCCAAAGTGGTGAATAAATGAATGAAAATAATCAGAAGTATTCAAAGAGCCTCTCAGTTGGACTGCTTCCTCCATTATCTTTGCTCAATTCCACATAGCCAACCATTTAAGCCTTTCTAAAACCTTGAGTGGGCATTATCTACAGGTGATATGAAATTATACAATACACACACCTACAAGATACATGATGAGGTGGAAAATAGACACAGAACAAAGTGAGAAGACACATAATTGATTTAAGAGGGAAAATATATGTACATATGTAGTGCATATATCCTAAATGGTCCCACAATATCCAAGGGAATTAAAAACTGTTTGAGGGCCAGGGATTTAGCTCAGTGGTTCTACCGCCTGCCTTGCAAGCACAAGGTCCCGAGTTTGATCCCCAGTACCAAAAAAAAAAACTCTTTGATGCTGTTAGAAAAAGAAGTTAAGAGCTAAAGGTGGTAAAGAACCTTGCTTTTTATTACCTGTCCTTCTAGATCTGAATTTTTACCTTTCACATGAATTGCTGCTTTTCAATATAAAAGCTAGTCGATGGTAATTATTTTAAGAATCACTGGTTAATTACTCTCCTTCTCAAAAAGAGTCATTGATTGCCTACTTCCTTCAAGTCAGTCCCTTAAACCCCAACTTGACTTTCTAACCTTTTCTTTGCTAAACCCCTCCACAGATCTACTCATTAGCAAGTGAGTCTTGATGCTATGGGGTCAATATTCCAGTCCTCCTTCCAGGCACACGGTAGGATTATATTTCCCTGCTCCTTCTAAAGCATGACAGCCATGTATCACACTCGAATGGGCATGGAGGGAAGGTGGAAGCAAACAGAGCCTGTGGTGGGCACCTTCTAAGATGACTCCCAGCAACATTTGCCTCCTGCATCTGTCAACTTGTCTGATCTCCTTCCTTTAAGTGTGGGCTGGGCCTAGTGACTAGCTTCTAAGAAATAAAATATAGCAAAAGTGATGGGGATGTTACTTCCAAAATTAGATAATAAAAGACTGTGGATTCAGACCTTCTGGCATAGTCTTTCTCCCTCTCTCTTTTCACATGCTTTCCCTTATGGAGAAGGTCATCTAGCAATAAAGTCAGGCTGGCCTTCAGCACTCAGTCCATCAAATCCTGCCAAAAACCATTTGTGTGTGAGCTTGGGAGCTTATCCTAGCCCATTTGACCCTTGAGATGGCTGTAGCCTGGCAGACACCTTGACTGTGGTCTCAGAGTCCCTGAGCCAGAGCACTCAGCTAAACTACATGGGTTTCTGACCCTCAGAAATGGTGACATAATAAGTTCATGCTGTTTTACGTCAGTAAGTTAAGGAAACTGTGTTATATACATCAATAGATAACTAAGAGCCACTGTGCTATCCCCACCACAACTGCCGTGTCCCTGCTGTGGTGATCCGGAGAACAGAGGTGAAGCCGTTCCTCATCCTTGGATGACTATGAGGACCAGAGTCCCCCACTGACCCCCACTGAGCACGTAGGATGAACAAGATATAAATCTTTGTTGTGGTTGTTGTTACTACAGCATGACTTAATCTATCCTCAAGACATATGTGAAAGCATTTTAAGGTACAATTATTGTATATTATATCCTGAGCATTATTTCTTCCTATGCTCTGACCTTTGGGCCCCCATTTCTCATCTTCAGTGATATACAGCTACCAATTTTCAATTTAGCCTCTCTCACAAACTACAATTACTCTGGTCTATAGCAGTCTGCCTCCCTCTTTTGAGCACCAATCACATGTCTGCTTCCTTTCCTCTCGCTTCTTACAACTGTAACTAATTATATATATATCTATTTATTCAATGCCTATCACTTCTTTTAAAATATAAACTCCATGAGCACAAGGATCCCACTGGTTTTTTTCATTGTTATATTTCCAGCATCTGGCACAATACCTAATACAAACATTTAAATATGTAAATGAATAAATGAATGAAAATCATACAATCTCACCATCCTCTGTATACTCATTTTTTTTTTTTTGGTACTGGGGATCAAACTTGGGACCTTGTGCTTGCACGGCAGACGCCGGAACCACTGAGCTAAATCCCTAGCCCAAAAGTGCAACAGGAGGCATCATATGATGTGAAAATGTTTTTTGTTGTTGTTGTTGTGTTTTTTTTGGTACTGGGGATCGAACTCGGGTCCTTGTGCTTGCCCAGCAGGCAACAAAACCACTGAGCTAAATCCCCGGCCTTGTATACTCATTTTGACACACTCATAGAATGCTTAGTCCTTTTTGTCTCCAATGTGTGAAGATTACATCTCCCAAGTAGATTCTGAGTCTGCTGGTGCAGGATAGTGTCGGTACTCCTCACAGTGGTTTGCTCACATCCAGAACACAGTAACTGATGAATTAATAATCTACCATGTGCTCAAACTACTGATAACTAAATTAATGTAAAGAAAGAGGAAACAGTAGAACATACGCGTGAGGAATGTGCATTGAGAGTAGACAAGAAAGGCTTCCTGTTGGAGGAGAGGTTAGGTACACATTTGCAAGAGAGTAGAGAGCTGGCTTGCATTAAGCTGGTTATGGTGTCAAGCACCAGATTGGATGCTATGCATGTATTATTTTGCTTACCTTTCACATCAGCCCTATCTACATTCTATTATCCTCATTTTACAAATGAGGGACCTGGGACACAGAGAAGTTAAATCATTTGTCCAAGGTCACACTGCTAACAAATGGCAGAAGCAACATCAAACACAGATCTGCCTCTCTTCAAAGCCCATTTCTTTCTACTATGCCAGAACATAAATCTGGATGGAAGCTGGCTTGCCCAGACTCTGTCATTATTAGCTTTATGACTTTGGGCAATATACTTAACCTTCTTTCTTCCCTTTCCAAGTTGGGGTTAATCATAGCACCTATGTCACAGAGTTGTTGTGAATATTAAATGAGGTAACATATGTAAAGTGCTTTGAATTGCACCTCAGCTATAATAAAGACTATATAAATGTTAGCCATTGTTACAACTTTTCAAAAATGGATTTCAGGGAGAAAAAGACCTTTTCTCCCTCCCCAAAGAGAATGTCTATGAGTGTGTCTTACACTGGAATCCTCTTTCATGTGATATTCCTGAGGCCTGAGCCTTAGGACTGTACAGAGAAAGGAGTTTCTGGGAGAGAAAAGGTCCTGTGGGAAACACAGGGGCAAATCTCACCTCACCTGCCCCCACCAGCCTGCACACTTCTCCCTCCTCAGCCTAGAGGGCCTTGGCACTAGCTAAGGAGCCCTGTGGGGCACTGCCCTCTGCCCATCAGCCATGCCCATCTGATGGATTCTCACACAGGACTGGCTCCATCATTTACAGAACCCCATGCAAAACAAAAAGGTGGGGTCTCTCATTCCAAAGGAACTAAAACTTTCAAGAGTAGAGCATGAAACCAAGCTCAGGCTCCTCTAAGTTCAGGGCCCTATGTGGCCACACAGGTAACCCAGGAAGCTGTCCTTTTCCTCAAACCTCTGCAGCCACGGCTAAAATGGCTGGAAGAGTCAGAGGGAAATGAGCCAAGCCATCTCTCACATTGGCTTCTCCATTCAAGGAAAACCTGAGGTCCAAAACCCTCTTCCTTCAAATTAACTCAGTATTTTGATTAAAAACCATGATAAACTTGTGGGTGCAACAAAAGAAGAAACTGACATTTTAATACAACTCATTAGAGCACCTTTATTAACTCCAGAAATAGAAAGAGGATATAAAATAGATTCGTTTAAAAATCAACACTGCACTGGTAAGGGCAGCCGTGATTCCAGGAATATTAATTGCTGGGTAGTCTCATTACTGATTAAATAAGAAATCTCAAATACCATTAAACAATTGTGATTAAATGTATGTCATTCTAATTGAATGTGTGTTTATTACCTTCCACTGAATCGGCAGGTCACCTTCCTGTTTTGTATATTTGAAAAGGGCATATCTATGCAGTGACAGCACAGAGCCATTATTTCTCAGAGAGCCCTGAAACTCTCAGAGTTGTATCCTAAAATATGACTGTATTTGCAGATGGTGAAGGAGTATGCCATACAATAGGGAACCTGGGATGATGAAAATAAATTCCACTTAATGTCACGGCTGGGCACTTTTTTCTTTCATCTCATTACCCAGCTCTGGATTTTCTGATGCCAGAGTGGCTTGTGTCCCTCTGCCTTTGCAGTCTTTGAGGACTGGGAAAGTTGGGCATCTTCTAGGCTCAGACATGAAGCTCTGAGTCCTTGAAACTGTATCTGGCTGGGATCCTGGGGAAGTAAAAAGCCCTTGGTCTAGTCTCTTCCTCATTTTTGCTAAGCAGAGCCTTCTAAGCCCTCTCCTCCACCCCTTTTTTTGTTATTGTTTTCCAAAGTCAAGTAGACAAAATTGTCACCATTCAGACTGATTTTTGCTACTCTCTTTTCCCATGGGACATGGGATGTCATCTCCCCATTGGATTAAGAGCCAAGGTGAGGTGGGACAAACATCTTGTCATGTGTGCCTATCGGCTATATCATCCCCCATAACACATCATCCTGGAAGGGACCGGGACAGCACAGGGCAGGCCCACCCTGGAGGAAATCACACAGTAAGCTAAGCTGTTCTCAGTGGTCCTTTGTTAACAGCATACATATACACCAAGTTACCAAGTCATGGTGATCTTCCTGAACTCCAAATCTGTAACACCACTACTCTGCTTCAGGTAAATGCTGGAATTTTCCCACCAGCTGGGCCTCCAGCTCCCTTCCATACATAGCTTGCCCAGCCTAACTTCTCCCTCTCTCACCCAGTCTCCCAAAGATACCCCGCATCACAGTGCACAGACTCTCAATAAACCCTGACCCAGGAACACCTCTGCTTTTAGCTCATGCTGTTCTCCCTGGAATACTGTTGCTTCAGTTATTGGAAAACTACAGGACATCATGCTTCTCCAAAGCAACAGGAAAGGAATATTGCCCCTCCTAAGAGTTAAGCCTCCCTTCCTAAGGGCCAGACTCCCCTATCACCAAGGGGCAGGTCTACCTGACCTCACTTTGCAGACTGCTAGGCTCTAGTGCAGCCTGCTAGGGAGGGCTGAGATGTGCAGGTCTGTGGGACTGTAGTGCCCTGTGAGCCAAACACACCACACCACAGGCCTTGGCTGCTACAGTGTGACACAGTAAGACTGGAGCCACATCCCAAGCTGTCCACTATCTTAGAGCCAGATTGGCCTGGGCACGAAGCTGTGGAGGCACCGCTGCGTTAGACAGATGGTGGAAGACCAGCTTGCAAGAGCAGCCTCAGGTCCCTACAGATGGAAACCATAGACCGAGACCCACATCAGTTCCAGGGAGCAGAGGGCTGCCCTAAATAATGAGTAGCTTTTAGATTTTCATAAATCTTGGCTCACAGGGACTTAGAGCTCCATTTAGTTTGATTAGCTACTCATAGTTAAGTCTCATGGAGCAGCCATACACTATAACCTCCCACTTCTGGTTCACAGGATGGGCCCCTTGCCTTCTCTATGAAGCCTTCCACATTGCTCCCACCAGCTGCCCTGTCCACACTGCTAGTAGAGCACTGACCACACCATGTGGCAGCTGGGTATGGACAAGCAGCCCCCAACTAAGCTACAGCCATCCTTGTGTCTCCAGTGCCTAGCAGCAAACCCACATGTAACACATCCTCAGAAATTATGAAAGGAAGGGAAGGAAACTCAAGCAGACTAAACCATCACCAAGGTCCTCCTGCACATCACTAGACTCCACTCTCCCCTAACCACTCCATGACCTCCACCAGAACCAGTTCTGTGTGCCTATAACAGGCAGATATCCACCCCTATTGGGAACGCAGTGGACAACTGACTCACTTAGAATGCTCAGGTACTTGACTCACTGAAAGGCAGTAAAACACTGGTATAAGACTGACCTCTGGAGCCAGCTTGTCTGGGTTCAAATTCTGGTTCTGCCACTTACTGGCTTTATGACCTTAAGTAAGTTATTTGGCCTATTGTGCTTTATCTGTGACAAAGAGGGGGAAATATCACCTATTTCCTTGGGTGACCGTAAGGATTAAAGGCGTAGAGCACGTAAAATATTAGAAAGATGCATAGCATGCAGTAATTATTGCATTATGATTACTTTAAAACCTATCTCCCCCATGAGGATTAAGAAAGTGTCCCATTTATTTTTTAGTACTAACCGCCGCCCTTAGTCTGGCTTAGTGAAGGCATCAAGAAACAATTGATTGAAGAATGAAAGAATGATTAAAAGTCACTTTCCATTCTGACTTTCTAAATTTAACTTACCAAATTATGAAGTCTGATGTAAAAAAATTTACTCTTATTTCACCTCCCCTTAAATCGTATAAACTGAAAATGTTAGTAATGCCTGAGTAGCAATCTATCTTTCACCATTTTTGCCATGCAAATTTTTTTTCTATCTCCTCAAAATATACTGACAACTATACAGAATAGCCAACTATGGAAACCAATATTTGAGATATTTCATGTTCTGTCACGTTAGAATTCATCTCTGTCCCTGATCCTAATTTTTTGCATATATAATAATTGCATATTCAATCAAGAAAGCATAGAAATATCTAAGTTTACCAAATATTTGGATAAACTGCTGGGCAAAATACTTTAATAAATGTTTTTTCTTCTAGAAATTCATCTGAATAAATACTAATGTGAGTACCAGCACCACAGATTGTTTTTAGGAAGACCTTCCTTTCGAAAATAAGCTTAAGTAACAATACCTAAATGGAATAAATCAGAGGCCCAAACAAGAACTTAGGACATGCACAATCCTACTTAGGTATTCCAAACTCATTAGTAAAGCTACATGTCTGCAAGAAAAATCTTTAAGAGATAAGCAGACACTTTCTTTGAAAAACACTATTGTATTTAAGACTGAACCCTATGACTCATATTTTAAAAACATGCTATTACTGATAACAAATGCAATGCATCCCAAACTTTTATGACTGTCTCCAAGTCATCTAAACAAGCCCAAATGTGTTCAACAACCCTGGCTGGTAACATTCTGAATGCATTATGCCAAGGAAGAGTAAAATCAATCTGAAAATGTACCATAACAAGCACTAAAATACTTACTGGCATAATCAGGACATGTCTTTATCCAACTTATAAATTTAAAATGGTACAGTGTTAAAGTCTTATAGTGTTATTTTTTCTGACTTTTGCCAGTTCACTTACTGACAGATACTATTGCTTATACTGAGATACTAAGATAGTTGAGTATTTTTGAATACTTATTAAGAGTTAATACTCTACAAATTTTTTTAAATATCTTCTCAGATTGACGTGGAGCAAAGATAATTGAGTATTTTTGAATACTTATTAAGAGTTAATACTCTACAAATTTTTTTAAATATCTTCTCAGATTGACGTGGAGCAAAGATAATTGATTTCATTTCAGTATATAGTTGGATTTTGAACTTTAGCTTGGTGGAATTGATTGTATGAGAAAATTTGTGGTGAAAATTAGTAAGAGATAAAACCCTCAGCAGGTTGTTCTTGCCAAGTTAATGTTTGTAGTGATGGGGTAAAGGGGTTTATGTACCAGAAGAAGTTAATAAGGGTCTGGGAAAAAGGAAGAAGAATACAGTCCTGTGACTAGAATATCAAAGTTCTGTCTTGCATCAGTATTTTCATTTTACTCCATCCTTTCACATTTGCCCTTGTTATGATATCAGGCTATTAGTACCTTGATGCAAAACATATTGTAGCAATCTTGAGCACTAGAAATTGGGGTGGGGGTGTTCTGTGGTAAGAGTGCTTGCATACCATCCATGAGGTCCTGGTTGGGAACGTATAATTTCACTATTATATTTGGTTTAAAGAATCCACATTAGTAATACATTTTAGTGACAGTAAATTATCCCACAATTTTAAGTTCTCTAAGGTGAAACAAAATCCATGGAAATGAGTTCCCCCAAAAAGAAGTGTGTGTGTGTGTGTGTGTGTGTACATGTACACACATACATGTATTCGTACTTTGCTTTCAATGTAAGTACCATGTGCTTTGGTCATTGAATTTAGTCTCTTTTCAGTGTTAGAAATTTATTTTATAAAACTGTGCTGAGACTTTTGGAGAAAAAATGAAACTGCTGTGATAAAAACTAAGTTTGTTTCAAAACTAGACATTTGGTTATATTTTCTTTGGAAACTGCAATAATTTATATATTTGTATCTTGCTTTGGAACTGTAACAATATATGCTTGTCTAATATTTTTAATTTTACAATAATAAAATAAATATTTTGTTATTTGCTAGCTTCAAAAAAAAGAATGAAAGAATGAATGAATGATACTGGTTTTAGGTCAGAGTACAGTCAGTGCTTCCTCAGTGCTAAGCCTGGAAAGAGCCAGGGCCTAAGGATGTGGATGGTGTTGGCTTTAATTAAGCCAATTTGGGAAGGGGCAAAAAAAGTTTGCAGAGGGCTGGTGGAACTGGAACCTCCCTGGAGGAATTAGAGGTCACACAATGTCAGAATTAAGAAGATAGGATACTGGAAAGGGACAGAAGCAGAAATAGCTGCATTTGCCTTTCTCTTCCATCCTGTTCTATGTCCATGGCTCTCTCCTCCCCCAGCTTCCTCTTCCTTCCCTTCCATACTCAGAAAGAGCAAGACACTGCAAGGCTAACAAAGGAAAGTGCCCTGGGTCACTCCTTTTGTGAAGGTAGAACACAGACAGAAAAGGTATGTGCTAAAATCGCCCTGCTGCTGCATTCCTGCCCAGTGTTCTGGGGCACAGAAGGCATCCACACTTCTGTGTGTGTGAAATAAATGGCAGAGGAAGGACAGTCACTGGACTGACAGCCCGCCTGCTAGGTGCCCAGACAGGACGCTTTTCTTTTCTGTACATCTCATCAATTCTTCAGTACAAAACAAAAATCAGTAACAGCTCACTCCAGATTTCCAATTTGGAAGTTCATCTTTAAACCTGCTTTAAATATTCTGTCCTGCGACCCTAAACCTGGAGCACAGACTCCTCTAGTCCATAAACACAGCCAAGAGAAAGTCAGTCAGAATCCAGAGCAACGCTCACCTCTGCACAGTCTCTCCATGTTAGAATTTGAAGTCAAAGGCTTCAGCCTGCTCTGGTTTTGGAATCTCATTTTATTTCTGCCATGCACCACAGGCTGGTAGGTGTGACAAATTGTCTTATCTTTGTCTAACCTTTGTTGGACCCATGCTTGCTTCAGGGTTTAACTTTAATATATGGGCTTTGGTTTAATAGCAAAGTGGTTCTCTTAAAATGTCAGATTGCAAAATGCTGAGTCCTTCACGAAGAAAAGCTTGGTCTGGAGTAGAAATTAGAACCACTGGGGTGCAAAGAGGAATGTCACATATCCTCAGTCTAAATAGAAGGAGATAGAGCTGAAGTTCAGATCAAATTTAGAAGGTAGTGCTGAGCTACAACGAGACTGTTTGCTCTGAAAGACAAGAATGAATCAGATAGAATGATCAGGCACCAGTTGAAATATTGTCACTCCTGAAAATAAACACAGTGGTGTAGATGTGACATTCAACATTTTATGTACTTAACAACTGACTAAACTGTACTAAATAAAACCAAAACTATGACGAGAACTAAGCAAATAGTGTTCGACTTGTAAGACATGATACAATCCTGCCAATATGTCTACAAAATTCTTTTATTTTTGCTAGATGATTGCATTGTCTTTATAAGTGAATTAGACCCCACAGTAATAATTGTTTCAGGCAGAATCACTGAATCTTAAATCAGTGGGCAAAATATAATGACAAATAGGATGTTTATAATGAAACTACCCACTAAATACTAATTCCAGAAATAAAAATAACAGTGGAGAAATCCAGCATCTCCCACTTTAAACAAGAGATCAAAATTAACATCACCAGTAACAGAGCAAACAGATCATGGGCCCATAATACAATGTTTTGAGGACACAGATCACTTTTGCCAAAAAATGCATAACCTGGATTTAAATCTCAAGGGAACAGCATGTAAACTCAAATTTGAAAACATTCTACACTTTCAGTTTCTCACACTAGATAAATAAATAAGGATTAAAATGATTAAAATGAATAATTGATAATTTGAAATAGGAAAAGGTCCAAAGGTGTAGGGGTGGTGGGAGGGGAAGGGGAAAGGGAAGAAGGGAAAGGAAAAATTATGAGAAAAGAAAAAAAATGGAAATGAAATCTATGTAAATAGGGAAGAGTGGAGGGGGTGAAGGGCACACAGGTAATGGGGAAAAAAATAAGAACCAAGATACATCATGCACAGGTACAAGCACCCAATGATAAATGTAAACATATTGTATACCTAAAATGTACCAATAAAAGAATTTAAGAAAAAAAAAAACATTCTACAAGGTAACTAACCAGTGCTCAACAGTGTCAAGCTTCAAATTCAGCAAGGAGAGAGAAGTTAGGCAAATAGGGCACAAGTCCTGAATAGCTAACCTAAAGTAAATTTAGTTACCCAAGAGCCTGAATAATTAACTTAAGTAAACCATCAGAGCTTAAGGGAATGCAAGGGACAAAGAATAGGTCCCTAAAGTGATGGAAGAGAACTTGGATGAAGTGAAATGCAAATGAAGGAGCTTGCATTCCAGACATCGAGAGTACCAAAAATTTTATAAAGACCCCAGCCCTGAGCCTGAATTTCCATGGTGTCTGCTTTGTGGAACCCCTCCCTAACTAGCAGGGAGCTTCTTCTTTTTTTCTTTCTAATAAACATGCATTTGGCCATTCCCCATCACTTGCCACTTACTGTTTTGTTGGTTTCAATCTTCATTGCCCCAACAAGGAGAACTAGAGCAAGCCGGTTATACTCACAGACAAAGAAAAACTGAACAGCTGCCCTTTTGTGGTCCTGGATTTGGGTCCTGGGGCTGAGAGGGGCAAGTAAAAAAACTGGCAAATCTGAGTCAAGTCTACAGATTAAATAATAATATTGGATCAATGTTAAATTTCCTGATTTTGATCATTGTACACCTAAATTAAATCAGTGTTATAGGTTCAGATCTAAAATGTCCCCCTCATGTGTTCAGAGGTAGGACCTTTGAAAAGTGACTGGATCATGAGGATTCTATACTCACTAATGGATTAATCCATTGATGACTTCACAGCTGACTGTGCTGTTCAGAGGTGAGGCCTGGTCAGAAGAGACGGGTCACTAGAGGCATGACCTGGAAGGGTGAGTTCTTGTCCCTGTCTTTCTCTCCACCCTCCACCCCAGTCCCCACTTCCTGAACATCATGGATTAAGCAGCTTTCCTCTGACCAACCCATAATATTGCCATGCCACTTCTGCCTTGTAGCCAGCTAACCATGGATTGAACCCTCTGAAACTGTGAGCCAAAATAAACTTCTCCTTCAAGTTGCAGGTGTTGGGCATTTTGTCCTAGCAATAGCAACATGACTAATGCAATCAGATGTTAACATTCAGGGGATTCTGGATAAGGAATAAGTAGAAATTCTTTGTACTATTTTTACAATTGAACTTAATTCAAAAAGAAAAGCTAAAAAGAAAGTTTTAAGTAAATTAAAGGACATCAATTTAGTAATTATAAAGATAGGGAGTAGAGCCTCTTATTCTGCATAGCTCCTCCTCTCCAGTCTCAGAGAAAAAGAATTCTGGTGACTGTTGAGAAATAAATAACTATCCAAAATATATGGTTCTGGTCACATAAATAATGAAGTATATGTCACAGATTTTTCCTTCCCTATAAATTATGCAAAATCTGCAAATTTTTCAAGGTAGACAGCCCAAGGTCTGGAGCTGCAAGAGTTGGTCTGGGGTAAAGCCAAATGCTCTGTTTTTTTCCCACTGAGCAAAATAAAGCCAACACCACCCCAGGGAAGTAAGGAGACAGGTTGAATTTCTGTTAGCTCCATCTCGTCCTTTATGAAGGGATTCAGACTGATGCCTGTGTTAAGAAGTGTGAAAGAACAGTGTAAAGTAAACATGGCTGTGCTGCCCTGGGGTTCACCACAGTTACTGTGCTGCAATTGCCTGGTCAGAGGGAACATCACACTAAGCAACCAGCCACACTCTGGGAAGCTCCATTTGAAGTCTCTGGCCTCAGTCACCATCCCTCTCTCTAGACTTTGCTCATCCTGCCAGGCAGGGCTTGGGATGAGTAAGAGTCCTCTGCAAGGGACCAGACAATCCCACAGTCACCCCCATAGTCACCCCCATAGGCACTCTATTCAGAACTTTGAGCCACCAGCTCCCTGCAGTCTCCCAAACCCACTTTCACTTACTCATCAGCATGCTCCCTGCTGTCCAGCTGCTTTATCAGAAGGCATGATTTACATTTTACATCAACAACCTGGTGTCACATGTAGCAAAGTCAAAGGCTCAAGATGGGTGGGTGTCTGAGTCTGCCACAAGAGGTGGCTGGGGCCCCTTCTGGTGCCCCATTCCATCCCAACCTCAGCCAAAGAGAGATTTCATTTGCTCCCCACCCACTGTACTCATACCAGCTGCCCCCTAGGTATTTTTCGTTCTCACAAAAAAAAAAAAAAAAAAAAAAAAAATTCACCTTCTGCCCTTGAGGAGGAACAGAAGCCCTCAGTTCCTATGGGCCCCACTCTCCTGGCTCACAGTGCAGAGGCCAGGCATTTGTTAATGCCTGCCAATCAAGTAACTTTTTGACCTGGCCCTTCATCTCCTACCTCCTTGCTTCTGCCCTGAGCCTGGCTTCTGAGGGCAAATGGAGAACTACAAGGCTGCTGTCCATCCCCCAAGGGTGCTGTTCTCCCTCCCTAAGTGCAGCTAAGTCCAGCAGTGTTTCTTGAGCCTCTTCTGTCTGTCACATAGTCATAGTTCTGTCAAAAGGTTTCTGAAAAAGGCTTCCAAGTCAGACAAATCAAAGCACAAGTACTGGCCCTAGACCTTGCTGGCTGTAAATCCTTAGATTAGGCTTTACCCGCTCTGATTCCAACTGTCTCATCTGTAGAGAAAAATCGTATATCCAGGGTACAACACATGGTAGATATTCAATAAATGCTTAGTTCCAACTTCTTTAATAGAATAATTATTTGTTTGCTGAGCATGGCATTGTCTCATGTAGGCACTTGATATCAACATCGTCTCACTTAATCTGTCAACCTGTGAGGTAGCCATCCTCATTGCCTTGTATGTGAGGAATCCAAGACTCAGAGGGCTCAAGGAATTTGCTCAAGGTCATAGAGCCAGAAAGTAGAAAAGCCAGGTCTCAAACCTTTGGATCCCGAACACTAGACTTTCTAGTATCCGTGGCATGGCCTCCTTCCTGCTTTGTCACACCTCAGGACTCGGCTGATATTGACAAATGAGACAACTGAGAGTCACCAGATACTGGACAGAAGCAGGTGACAGAAGCCCAGGCCAGGTCCCATAGAAGCAAACACAGTGGAAAGAAGAAAAGAGCACCACTGCTCCAATCACCCACAGACTGGTAGAACAACCAGTGTTTGGAGAGGAGGGGAAGGCTAGAATCCACTGGCTAGCTGAGCACAACTGGGGAGCCTGGGGCAGGTGACACTCAGCCCTGCAGGTGGTCCATGTTGGTCAGACCTCCTTCCTTTCCAAGGTGTGATTTCCAAAGCCACAGCATCATCTGGAAGCTAGTTACAAATGCAGAGTCTCGGGCCCTTCTGTGCCAGAATTGGGTGTGCACTGTTAACATCAGGGGGTTCTTGGACCCATTAGAGTTAGAGAAGCAATAGGTCAGAGGGAGCTAGTCCCCAGCTAGGTGTTTGGGAGGGCATCAAGCAGTGGTTCTCAACCTTGGCAGGATCCTGAATCACCTGGGAAGCTTTGAAAGTCCCAGGGCTCAGGCCTGAGCCTGGATCACTCCAATCAAAATCTGTGGGAGTAGTGCTACCTACTCTTTTTGCTTTTCATGTCACATTTCCTTGGTGGGTTTAAAACCAAAGGAAGAGGGCCTCATTTCTTTTTTTTTTTTTTTTTGTACCGGAGATCGAACTCGGAACCTTGCACCTGTGAGGCAGGTGGCGGAACCACTGAATTAAATCCCTGGCCCCTAAGGCCTCATTTCTTTTAGCTTTGTCATTTACTTTAACCCTACTTAGTGCCTAGTGAGGCTCCTACCTACAGCGCCTCTTCTCATTTCTCCCCATGACACCCCATGGAATGTGACACACTGAAGGAGGAGGAGGGAAAGCTAGAGGATGGATCTCACAGGCTTTACAGGCTTATGAGCCAGTCACTTTCAGCCACAAAGTCTTGTCCAGGATACGCAGATGTTTGGCCTGGACACTCTTCCTTTTGGCCAAACGAGAACAGACAATTGCAAACTGAGACAAGAATGTCTGCTGGAAAGAACAGACACAGAAACCACCTACATGCATGCTTTAACCCTAGCTATCCCTCTAACTTACCTTATGCTATTAGATGAATTGCTCAACCAACCACTCTTTTTAAATCCCCATCTCTCCTCCTGGTGCCGTGCTACAAATCTCTATCGACCACTGGGATTTTATTGGAAAGTTATAAATAGTCCATGCAAAGTCAACTAATAGAGAATGCCTTCAATGTATAGATATTTGGTCACTTTGGGGGGGGTACTGGGGATTAAACTCAGGACCTTTCGCTTGCAAGGCAGGTGGCAGAACCACTGAGTTAAATCCCCGGCCATATTTGGTCACATTTAAAACACTTGATAGCTGGAAAGCAAAGAAAATATCACCCTTTTATAAATTTTTTAACTGAGACTTGGGTTCATATTTAAATTTCCTGAAGTCTTGAAGTTTTATGTGAAAGGTATGTCAAGAATAAAATCCAAGCCAGACAAGGATGCACATGCCTATGATCTTAGAACTCTGGATGGCTGAGGCAGAAGGGTTACAAATTCAAGCCCACCCTGGGCAACTGAGCAACCTAGGGAGATACTGTCTCAAAATTTTTAAAAAATAGGAAAAGAGCTGGGGATGAAAAAGAATAAAATACAGGATTTCTCTTAGACTAGTGTCTCCCTACGTTGCTAATTTCTTCTGAATTCCACCAAATTTATCTATGAGAAACATATTTTCACTTCTACCTTGAGAGGAAAAAGTAATGGTGGCAGGATCCCCTGGAATTGGTCCTGCTTTAGAATTGAAGGGGGGCTCCAGCTCAGTGATGCCCTGGAGCTGCTGGGAGAGAAGCTTCTGGCTGTGGGGGGTCCTTCTGTGGCTCAGCACTTGAAGTTCAGGGGATGCACCTGCTACCCCACAGCCAAAATGCACTGACTTCCAGAATGCCAGCCTCCTCCGAGGCACCAACCTGAAAGTCCAGTTTCTTCTCTTTGTCCCTTCAGATCCTGGATGTGGGCAGCTACTGGAAGAAAGCAGTGACATCCAAAAGACTGGACTTAGGGCCGGGGATTTAGCCCAGTGGTTCCACCACCTGGCTCACAAGCTCAAGGACCCGAGTTTGATCCACGGTACCAAAAAAAAAAAAAACAAGACTGGATTCAGTGCCACTCTAGGAATCAAGCTAATTATTCATGGATTCAGGGCTTTAGGAACAAAGCCTTCCTGGATCAATGCATTCATTAGAGCCCTTCTGCGATGCTAACATCATTGCTGTGGATTAGGTTTATGGATCTACGGCTGTCTACTATTCAGCCATGAAGAACGTGGTTAAACTGAGCCTAGAGATCTCCCATTTCCTCAGGAAACTCCTGGATCTGGGTGGGTTGGAGTCTTCAATCCACATCATTGGTGCTAGCCTAGGAGCCCACATTGAGGGCATGGTGGTACACTTCTTCAAAGGCCAGCTGGGACAGATCACAGGCCTGGACCCCACAGGACCAGAGTACACCAGGGTCAGCCTGGAGGAGCACCTGGATGCTGGAGATGCCCTCTTCATGGAAGCCATCCACACAGACACTGACAATTTGGGTATTCAGATTCTGGTGGGACACATGGACTACTTGGTCAATGGAGGCCAAGACCAGCCGGGCTGTCTCCTGTTCATTCATGCAGGTTATAGGTATCTGATCTGTGATCACATGAGGGCTGTCCACCTCTACATCAGCACGCTGGAGAACTCCTGTCCCTTGATGGCCTTTCCCTGTGCCAACTACAAGGCCTTCCTGGCTGGGCACTGCCTGGATTGCTTTAACCCTTTTTTGCTTTCCTGTGCAAGGATAGGGCTGGTGGCACAAGGTGGTGTCAAGATAGAGCTGCTTCCCAAGGAAGTAAGAGTCTACCTACAGACTACACCCAAGGCCCTATACCGTGTGCATCACAGCCTCGTGGAGTTTTACCTGTAGGAGGCAAGAAAAAAGGACACCAGCATTGAGATCAGCTTTGTTAGCACCAATGTCACCTCCTTGGTCAAGATCACCATAGCTAGACAACTCCAGAGGAAAGGAATCAGAATCTTAGCCCACCCCAACCCTCCATGCCAGATAAACCAAGCGGTATTCAAGCTTCAGGCTTCCAGTCGAGTTTGGAAAAAATACAGGACTACCATTGTCAGGAAGTTCTGTACAGCTTTTCTGCCTGTCAACAACAGGAAAAAGACAGTCTGCTTACCTGAGCCAGTGAACTTACAAGAGTGGGTCTGTTTTTCACGACTGGAAAATATCCTGTGTAAAACATAAGCCTGGGCAGGACACATCTCCCTGGAACTTTTTTGAGGGGTGTGTGTGTGTGTGTGTGTGTGTGTGTGTATACAACCTGTGTTAGACCATTATTACTAAGGAAGAAGTTCAAATTCTTGGTTGTTTTTCTCATAATTAGCTCCATGGAAGGGAAATATGATTAATTTGATAGAACTTGATCTCCATTGCCAATCTGAAAAGCTTTACATAGATACTATTTTCACTTCCCTATTCCGATGTAACTGCAATTGTCTCATTCCTTGGACATCTGTACTTAGGATTCAGTGGAAATATATAGAGAGAAAAATGGCTTTAAAAAAATCATGGACTATCTGAATCATTTAATTATTTTATTGGGATGGAATTCTGTTACATTGAAAAATGATTAATAGTCTATGGGATTGGAGAAAACAGCAGATATTGAATTTTCTGTGTCAAAATAGCACCTGAAAAAAATGCTTGGAACAAGAGAGGAGACAGAGGGAGGGGAGGAAGACGGCACCATTCATCATCCCTTACATCCCTCCTCTGGATAGCTGGAAGTTTTGGAGGATCTCAGAGATGTTTTGGGATTATCTTTGGGTCAGTATTCCCCAAACTTTGATCTGCATAAATAACCTTGCATTGGCCACAGCCTGGGGGAAGCATAACAAAATGAAAATCTACATGGTGAGCTCAAATGGAGAATTTGAGAATTGGACAAAAAAATTCCTTTTATGACAATCTTCCATGGGGAAATGCAAGGAATAGTGCCATTTCCTGGGACAAGTGGCAGTAGGGGGCTGCTGTTCCCTGGGCCTGACACAAGAGGGGAGGGAGCAACCCAGGCCGGGGACAGAGGGGACTGTGGACCTCTAGCTGGGTTCACAGCCAACCCTGTGGTCCTGCAGGGAGGGAGCCAGGGGTGCAGATGCTCAGACCCCACTCTTCTCCCTCCTTCATTCTCCTGCTTGTGCTCCCTGGTTGGGTGATCCCAACCAGAAGCCGGAGAACAGGAAGCCCCTCAGTGTGACCCCAACAGACCCAGGGCATTCAGCAGGACAGAGAAGGCTGGAGAATGGGTGGTGCGAGCAGAGAATGTTTGGAGGTAACAGAGGTTTGACATATGCCTTCACTACTTTCTCCCCTGGATTTTTCTCTTCTTTAACTTTATTTTTAAACTTAAATATATGCGCTTTTAAAAAGAAACTGCTGCCTCATTGATCACTCTCCTGCAACAAAGGCAGAAAGAATGATGTAAGCAACAGGCTGCAATCACTCCACCTGGTCTAACCACCAGGGCACTGGCAGCCAGAGCCTGGGGCTTTCCGGGCTGTGACAATGCTGGCAGAAGTCGGAAGAAGGGGGCACTCTGAGGATGCCCCCCACAATCATCTATTGTGCCACAATTAGTGTGAAAAAGTCACATCTGGAGAGGCCACATGTTTCCCACTACATAAGTTTGCAATTTCCTTACTTTTACATTCTCTCTTTCCCCCATGAGAGCATCCCTGGAGGAGTCTGACACATACTTCTTCCTCAGTTTTCTTTGCTGCCTGTTGCACTTCTGTGATCAAAATGGTGTTATATGATGCTGATTCTAACTGAGGTTAAACTGACCTGACCTGCTTTTCACTGTTCTTGTACTTTTGCTTTTGGGCACCACCCTGTGTTTCTTCACTAATAATATCTCCTTGTTTTCAAGCACAAAAAAAAAAAAAAAAAAAAGAATTGAAGCGAGATTAGTTTCCAAACAAAGCCACTGCTATTGAGAACACTTGCCAAATGTGGCATTCCTACTAAAGAGTCCTCTGATTAGAGGGAGCGGGAACACCCTCAGAAATGTAATGGAAGTCAGCTGGAGATGCAGGTGTGTTGCTTGCAGATTCCTCAGCAGTTCATGAGAACCTCCAAGACCCCACAATACAGTGGGAAGGCTGGTGCTTCATTCCACTAAGTAACTCCACAGGCCAGAGGAAGGATTGCAGCCAGGAACACTGACTCTCCCTCAGGACTAGACATAACAGGCTTTATTCCAAAAGCCACAAGAGATAGGCACCCTCAGGGACCTGCCAACTCACAATGAGCCTTTCCCCAAGAATTGGCCCCACTCCTTACATGCAGCCAGCAATCATCCTGCACCCCAAACACACACACACACACGCACGCACGCACGCACGCACGCACGCACACACGTCACTGTTGGCTATACTAGGGTTGGTCACCTGACCCAAGCCAGGCTCATCAAATTCTCCCCCTGGAGTTTGCAATCAGGACTTCAAGGCATCCAGTCAATCTGAACTGGGTTCCTTGAACACAGAAGAGGAAACCTCAGAAGCTATGAGGCTTCCATTTTTTTCATGCACATAGAAAAGGAGACAATCACGTGCACATCCTGATTGGGCCTTTCGGTTTACAATTAATCCTCTTTTTAGAGCGAAGCAGAGGAAAAGAATGAACTAGGGGTCTGTGTTCCTAACAGCTTCAGAGTTCCCAGTTACAATTCTTAAAAGGCCCAGCTGTCCTTGGGTCTGTAAGATACTCCCATCTCCCAGCAGTCATCCCTCAGTTTCCATGGGGGCTGTTTCCAGGATCCCCCAGGATACCAAAATCCCCCAGGATACCAAAATCCACACATATTCAAGCCCCTTATATAAAATGATTCAGAGCATTTGTGTATAACCTACACATATCCTCCTTTATACTTTAAATCATCCCTAGATTACTTATAATACCATTTACAATGTAAATGCTAGGTAAATAGTTATTATTGCTTAGGGAATAATGATAAGAAAAATGTTAAAGTTCCATATCGGTGAAATATTTTTTTTCAGTTCACAGTTGGTTGAATTCCCAGATGCAGAACCCACAGATATGGACAGCCAAATGCATATCATCTTCTCCTTCTTCTCCTTCTTCTTCTTCCTCTTCTTCTTCTTCTCCTTCTTCCTCTTCTTCTTCTTCTTCTTTCTTCTTCTCCTTCTCCTCCTCCTCCTCTTCCTCCTCCTCCTCCTCCTTCTCCTTCTCCTTCTTCTTGTGCTAGTTTCAGCTGGTTTCTGTCATTAGCAACCCAGTCCAAACAAACCTTGAATAAGACTCTAGGTAAGAGAAATTACCTACCTTTTGATGGCTGTTTGACATGGCTACATGCCACCAATAGAGACATGCCCCACCTGCCCCAAAAGCCCATGCAATGAGATTTAGAAAAGTATCTGAAGACCATTTGGGAGCCAGTGGACACTTCATGAAGTGGCTTAAGGCTAACAGAATATGACAAATACAATTACTGAACTAATTCCTATACCTAGTATTTAAAAGAAAAATAAAATTAGATCTACTTGGCTCTCTACTATGGGTGCTATTCTTTGGACAGGCCAGAGAGTTGTTCTCTCTCCTCCAATTTTTCTACATCTATTCATAGAATGCAATTACTGGGAAACCATAGAGCAGGAAGGGGAAGAAGACTAACAATGACACATATTTTGGAAGGTATTTTTTCACACATTATGCTTTATAGGCGAGACAAAGAAATTTTTAAATCTTTTCACATACTCCTTATGTTCTGAATGTTCACAAATAAGCAGAAGAAGCAGGGGGAGATTCAGCAGGGGTATAGAAGTGAATGCCCATCAGTTCTGAGGGTGCTTAGGAGCTGTGCACCTCAACTGGTCCTCCAGTCACAGACCTACATATGGGGTAATAAGCAAAGCCAAGAAACCCATACAAGCCAAATTCTCTGCTAGCAAA
Source organism: Heterocephalus glaber (assembly GCF_000247695.1). The sequence continues at coordinate 7,533,036 of NW_004624784.1, read as the reverse complement.
CACCAAGTCTCTACAGAGTTCTACTTACTTATAAGTAAAGTATGAGAGTGACACTGTGGGGCCTGCAGATGGATGGTATCACCCTGAAGACTCAAAAAAAGCACAGCTCAAAAGATGATTTACTATAGAAATCAGAAGAAATTTTTTAAAAATCAGCATCTTTAATATGAAAAGCCTAATATGTCCCCATGACACTGAAATTCAAAATCATACAAAAAATAAACTGAGATATACTGATTATCAGTCAGGACAACCTCCAAAGACTGACACCTGAGATGACGTTTCAGGTTCTCATGAAAACATGGCCGGGGAAGAACTCCCTTGTTTATGCTAGGCCTAATTGTGATTCTTAAAAAAAAAACAAGACTGCACTTTTAAACACCAAGATACATCAGTCACATAAGCAAGTATAGTCTTTAAAACTTTTTCCTCTAAAATAATATTAAACAATATTCAGATATTATACACTTAGGTTTCAGCTCTTTACTTGTGAGAGTTCTTTTTTGTAAATGCCCAAGCAAATTACATCACCCACTGAGGATAAATCCTGCTCTTTAACTTATTTTTATTTATTTTTTGGTAGAAATGTTAGAAGTGTTAAAATCCAATAATATATTTGTTTAACTGATTTGACTTAATTGAATTGTCCACATTACTCTCTTTTTTAAGTAGCAACAGGAAATATGTAAGAAAGCAAACTCCAGAGCAGTTCTCATAAAAAAAACTTACAAGAATTTTGTGAAAATCTTTCATAAAAGGTTATGGGGATTTCAAAATATGTATTACTAGAGTAACTTTAGCTTCTTTACATTACATCCACATTTGTATATTGGCTGAAATACAATAAAAGTTTATCACTTACAAAACATCTGTCACTTAGAATAATGCCCAACAAAAATGTTCGAATTTGGCAAAAGCAGCCTTCCATCTTTCAGCACCCAGGCTAAAAAAGGTTCTGCCATCTTCATCATGAGGCCTCCAAGGCTGTTGTTGTCTTTCCCTAGCATTCAGCTGAAATGGGGGGAGAATAGCATGGATGGGAACCTCACTGAAAGCTCTTGTGGAGAAGAACTATAAGCTATCAACTCTATTCACATTCTAATGATTAGAATTCAGTCACATGATGAATATTAAGGGGCTCTAGACCTTTAAAGAACAATTTGACCAATGGTCTCCAAGAACAGATATCAAGCACAGCTTGCTCTCTATCTAGGCACCTCCATATGGTTTTCCACAATGGCTGCACTAATTAATATTTCAGTATTTTACATAAGTCCCTTTTTCTCCACATCTCTGCCAGCACTTATTTTTCACTGTTTTTTGTTTTTTTTTTTCCGGAACCAGGGATCAAACTCAGGACCTTGTGTTTGCCAGGTAGGTGCAGCACCACTGAGCTACATGCCCGCCCTTGCATTTTTGGTAACAGTCATTCTAACAGTGTAAGGTGTATCTCACTGTAGTTTTAATTTGCATTTATCTGACGATTAGCAATCCTGAGTTTTTTTCATGTATCTATTGGACATTTGTATATAAGAAAATTTATTAAACAATAATTAAAAGGCATATATGGACAGGAGTAAAAAGGTGGAATGGACATGGCAGAAAATCAAAGAAATATTATGGACGGAAAACTTGGGAAACACTTTCAGAATGCAGAAAAAGAAAATAATTAAAACTATCTCATTTTGGGTTCTACAGCATCTTATTTTTTTCATGTTAACACTTCTGAAAATAAGTACAGTTGTACAGTCAGTGATATCTTATAATCACTGAGAACTAAGCAGCTGTCATGGTAAGGTTGTCAAAGCCTGAGCACAGGTGAACTTGGTTTCGGCTGTTCATGTTGTAAACACTTTAATTGAGTTATGTACATTGTTGTGATTACATGTGAATTTGCCATTTTAAATGTCTTTTAAAAGATTACACTCTGGTTTGGCTTTGAAACAAGAAGTTATTGTGTATGCAGAAAGGCATAGAATTAGAGCAGCAGGATGTAATTTCTTATTACTGAAGCAAAAATCTTCAATTCCTTTTCCTAAAGACAAAACCAAGTGCTTTACAGGACCCAGAAGAGGACCATACCCTTTATCCACAAGTAGAAGCTGTGCTATGTTTTATAATGGAGATGTATATCAAAAAAATCATCGAGGCTGGAGATTTAGCTCAGTGGTTCCACCGCCTGCCTTGCAAGCACAAGAACCTGAGTTCGATCCCCAGTACCAAAAAAAAAAAAATCATCTACTATATGACAAAGTAACTGAAGACAGAATTGCCAAGTCCCTCAAAATAAATGAAACCTATCAAAATAAGAGATACAAAAAAATGGAAACAAAGTCTATGTAAATAGGGAAGGGTGATGGGGGTGAAGGGCGCATAGGTAATGGGGAAAAAAATAAGAACTAAGATACATTATGTTCAGGTACAAACACCCAATGATAAATGTAAATGTATTGTATACCTAAAATGTATGAATTAATATATAAATAAATAAATAAATAAATAAATAAAAATAAGAGATACACTGGTGAGATAGACTTACTAATTTCAAGGGACTATAATTCTGCCACCGTTTAATTGGTGGCATTTTTTTCTTCCTTACTTGTACATAAAATAGTGCTGTTTACAATGAATACTGGCTTAGATTCAATAAAATTCAGTAAGTATAAAACATGATGATAGCTATGGAAGATCAAGAGTAGAGATTCAGCCTAATAATTATGTTTCTGAAGAATAATTCAGAACAACCAAAAGAAAAGCAATAACTGAAGATATAATAAATGAAAACTTTCCAAACAGAAGTGAGAGAGGGACTCTGAGAAGAATAAAGCAGTTTCACCAGTTACCAGTAAAAGTAACCAATATGGTGGCATACTATGATCCAGCTACTCAGGAAACTGAGGCAGGAGACTCAGTTGAGCCAAACAGTTACAGACCAGCCTGGGCAACATTTTCTTCTAAAAATTAGAAGAGAAGAGGAAAGAAAAGAAACCAAGGAAGACTAATACCCAGAAATATCCTGACAAGTTTCCAAATTATAAACAACAACAAAAACTGAGTTCCATGCATAATCAGACCATAAAAGGGGGATGGGGGGAGAAAATCTACAAAGGAAAAAAATCATGCTAGTCTTAGTCTTCTTTTCCATAATAAAGCACTGGCTACAGACTTCTGATATGGAAAAGATAGGTTCAATTTTATTCTCAAATGAGTTTTAGCTTTTGAAAAGAGACAACAAAAATTTTATGATATCTGTCACTATCATGTTCTTCTTTAAATCACTTTAATAAAACATATTCCAACTTTTGGGCTGCCTTACCACCGCCCCAAGCACAGAGGAGCAGAGGCCCCCAGCGCCAAGCAGCTAAGCCTTTCGGGTTGCCTTACCATCACTCCCAGCACACAAGAGCAGAGGCCGGCCCCCAGCACTGAGCAGCTGAGCCATTTGGGTGCCTGTACTACTGCCCCCAGCACAGAGCTGCAAACCCTGGCCCAGCACCAAGGAGGTAAGCCTTTTGGCAGGCTGAACCACCGCCACCAGCGCAGAGGAGCAGAGACCCACCAGCAGAACACCACCAACCCCCACCCTGTTGAAATGAGAAGACATGCAAACAAGTCTCAAAACCAGACTTCCAGATCACAACCCCAAAGGGAAACCAGATGGAACAACCTGATACTCAACCAACTGGACTCCCTGAGCTGGCAATGAAAGAGGATCTGGAAAAAATGAAATCATAAATAATTTCTCAGATAACAGCAGAGATTGTTCACATAGTGAAAGATATGAGGGGAAACAGATAAAAAAAATAGAGGATCTGAGGAATATGATGGAATCCTAATACAGGAAACAAATTTAATCCATAAAACAGACACAAACGGATTTCCAGGAGATTAAAAGCTCCATTGAAAGTTTACACAGCAGAATGAGCCAATGTGGACACAGAATTTCAGATAAAGAAGATAGGATTGCAATTAGTAACCAGAAAAAGAAAAATTTCTTTAAAATTGTAATGGATGTTGAGAAATCAATCCAGCAGCTGCTAACAATGCAAAGAAGAATAACATAAGACTGATTAGAGTCCATGAAGAAACAAGAGAGAGTGCAAATGACATTAAAAAAAAAAAAAAACTGCTCACATAAGTGATGGCTGAAAACTTCCCAAGCAGGGGAAAAGAACTTGACATACAAATAAGTGAGGGATATAGGACTCCAACTAGTCTTGATCAAAAAAATTTACACAAAGGCATATAATATTTAAGATTCCAGAAAACCAACAGAAGAACAAAATTCTACAAGCAGTTAGAGAAAAGAAACAAATCACACACAAAAACCCATCAGAATCACAGCAGACTTCTCAAAGCAAACCCTCAAGGCAAGACGAGCTTGGACTGATGTATTTCAAGCCCTAAAGGAAAGCAGTCTCCAACCCAGATTGATGTAACCTGCAAAACTATCTTTCAAAATTAATGGAGAGAGAGAATCTGAGCCAGTCCCAGCACCTGGAAGGAAGCTCCCCTGCTGCCATCCCAAGCTCCTAGGGCAGAGAAGGTGAGCCGCACAGTCGCCAGAAGCACACCCCACCCCATGGAAATGAGAAGACACATAAACAAGTCTCAAAAACAGACTTCCTGATCACCTACAGCAACCCCAAAGGGAAAAGAGATGGAACAATCTGATACTCAACCACCTGGACTCTCTGAACTGGCAACAAAAGAGTATGTGG
>NW_004624784.1:7418718-7437090 GCF_000247695.1 Heterocephalus glaber | reverse complement strand
CAAAAAAGATTTTGTAATATGCTTTCTATATCCTTTTAAATTCTGTAAAATCTGTGGTAATTTCTCCTAGATCTTGATATTGTAATTTTAAAAATATATAACTGATATTGTGTAACAGGAAGAAAAGGTCTAAAAGAGCAGGGCAATTGGGAGGGGTAGGGGAAGGGAAAAAAGGAAAAGGAAAAAATATGAGAAGAGGAAAAAGATGGATACAAGGTCTTTGCAAATAGGGAAGGGTGGAGGGAGTGAAGGGAGGGCAAGGGAAGGGGAAAAAAAATAAGAACCAAGAGACTCATGTACCGGTACAAGATCCCAATGATGAATGTAACTGTATTGTATACCTAAAATGTACCAATAAAGTTAATGGGGAAAAAAAAGAAAGCCAGTTATTCAGATAAGTAACCAAAGATGTTACTCTTAGCCCTTTTACTAATTACTTTACCACTTAAAGGAGTGTGCAGGTCCTTTCTAGTGTGGGCACAGGAATATGCAGAGTTGTTACAGCAAACATCCTGCTGGATATGTGGCTTGCTCTCCTTGTCAAGTATATCAGGGCTTCCTTGGTGGGTATCCCCACTTCAAGGACATGATTGGAATAAACTACAAAACTACATTGATGAAAAAATGTTCAGTAGTTCATAGCTTAGCTCATTACAAGGTAACTGAGTGGCCTATAAACTCCACCCTTAATGATCCTGAGCACAATCGAATGTTTTCTAAAAATTCCACTGAAGCCTCTCTATAGGCAAAACCCTATTAAGTAAGAATTAAAGTCCTATCATGAGAGCCAATGATCATAGACATTGTTATGATTTGGGTCTGGATGTCCCCCCAAAGCCTCGGTCAGTCAGAGGTAGCTGAATCTGGAATGTATGATGCTGGGATTAAGGGTGTGTGATTACTAAACCACTACACATAAGTGAGTGGTTTAGCACTGCCATAATCCTGGCAGTCTGGATGGGTTAAAAGAGGCAGAAAGACACAGTGAAGTCTCTCTCTTGTTACCTTTGATACTTTGTGTCCACCATGTTGTTTCTCCTCTTTGATGCTTGTTTGCCATCCCAGCCTCAGAGCCAGCCAATTATAGACTAAAACCTCTTTGAACTGTAAGCCAAACAAACCCCTTCCTTTTAACTTTGGGTGTCAGGTATTTTGTCTCAGCAACAAGAGAAAAGTAACTAACACATATATCAAGATGGCTACTCTCACATATGGGATGATTATATGTGGTTAACTCCAACCATAGGACAATTTAGTAGAAAAATCCCCTTATGTTGGGAACAAAGAAATCACTCCTATTCTCATTGGCCTAACTCTACTAAATACTTGGGATGGACATCTTCCAAATACTGTATACACACTATAACTCTACAGGTTGAAGACTGTGGCAGACTGATCTAATCACCCTGGAATTAAATGAAGCCCCCAGTGGCACTCATTGATCCTGTGGAACCAATCTGTGGCCCTGGGTACCCTCTAAATGGATAGCGAGATGCACATTGGGATTTGCATGGTTACAAAGCAAGAGTGTCAAAAATATCAACAAACCTGCAAACTTACCTCATCTACAACATCGATGGTCTAGAAGTATGTTTCACGGTATGATCATTTGGCTTCTGTCTTCCTCCCTCCCCTAGGATTAGAGGATGTCATGCAACACATAGAGAACTTGACTAACTATACTCAATGGGCCTTAAACAACATCTTGACTGGTCTCTCTCTCCTAAATGAAGAAGTAAAATTAATGAGACAACCCTACCTCCAAAATCAGATGGCTCCAGACATCCTAACAATAGCACAAGGGGGTACTTGTGCAATTATAAAAGCTGAATGTTGTGTGTACATTCCTGATACTTCTGCTAATATCTCAATGGCTGTTCAAGATATTAGACAACAAGTTAAGGCCATATCAAATTCTGAAATTCCCTAGACCTGTTCCTTACCCTTTTTGTGGAAGGCTCTTACTGTCTCTTCCTGGTGAAAACATTTGTTGGCTATATTCATGATAGTCTTGTTGATCCTACTATTTGGCCCATGCATACTGAACTGTTTCTTTGACCTTGTCTCCTCCATACTCAAAGCTATAATATGCCTACCCAAGTTGAGAATGCCTGACATCTATTGAGAACCTTTAGATAGACCCTCTGGAGAGTATCTTTGATTGCTGACTACAACTTTGACCCCCTTCATCCTAAAGTAGCCAGAACAGTCACCATCCCTTGCCCCCTCATGGCAGTTTAGATACCTCTTCAGAGGAGGGAATATTATAGATAGCTAAGTTAGGTAAAAATATTATAAGCAGTCACATTGGCCTGACCCTAAAGAGAGTCAGGACAAAGGTAAGACACATTACAACCATGGCTAGAGATACATCCATTGGAGACCAGGCCTCAAGATAAAGACAAAATGACCAGGCTTGCATACTTCCCCAATAAACAAGAAAGTGGTAACATCTGATCTAATGAAGTCTAGATAGACATCAGTCACTCTGGTGGGTGACCAAGACCTCTGGACCCATCATTTCCTAGAAAAAGTCTTTGTTCTTTCCATGAACAATTATTATTTGACTTGTTTCCCCACTGGATCACTATTACCTAAGCAACTATACTTGTAAACTTATTGGTTGATCATAACTTTAACTCATGTTGTACCCACATGGATTTTGCTCTATAAAATTTCCCTGAACAGCAGAATCCTCAGATACCCATTTGGGACCCCTCCTGCCTGACAGGAGCTATCCTTTCAATAAATATTTCCTTCTCTTAACTTTTGTTGTTCCTAGAATTCATTCTTTGATTTTAGAGAACATGAACTTGGTGTATCAGACATCTAACAGGTTGGGAATTATAATATTTCCCTTATATCATTTGGAGGTTCTATTTCATCCCTATATCATCCCTGTATCACTTCCACTTAGAAGATCCTTGCCAATCTTTTCCATCGGGTGAAGTTATCATTAAAGGAGTACAGTAGGCTCCACTCATGACTACTAGAAATTGCAGAATAGTGTGTGCACTGCACAGAGGCCTTTGGCAAGGTTTAAGTATAGGGGCTGAAATCTAGTTCTCCAAGCCAGACTTTTAGCTGCAACCACCTGGAAGAGAGGTAGCAGGCCCAGAGAAAATACACTTTTTCTTAACAGATCCATACAAAAGAAATGACATACAAAATAATTCAATCTTTTTCCCACTACAGTAAACTTTAACTCTATAGCACTGAGTTACATATCTCCTATCAACTATCATACTTTATACATAATTACTATTATAACATTTGTCAAAATGTATCAGTCCTACCCTACTGCCCTCACTGTTCTCTAGCAACCTGGACAAGTACAAATATATATATATGGAGCTCAGTTCTGCTAACAATCATAATAAAAAGAGAAGGATCCAAATCACTCCACTACTTAAAGTCAGCCTTGGGTAGAGTTGTAGGAACAGAGGTCTGTAGACAAGAAAATAAAATAGAGACTTCCTTAGGTCTTCTAGCTAAACCTCACTAGAAGGAGTTAAAAACAAATTTTACTGGAGAAATTCCCCTGGGAAGCAAGTCAAAGACAGGGGCAGAAAAAGAGAAGAACAAAAAAACAAATTTAAAAAGGCACCAAATGGTCTTGGGACTTGAACCAAGAGACCAGAAAAAACAAGAGAACAGAAAAAAGAGCTGACAGACAAGACACAGAGAGAAAGCCAAGTCCACAATAAGCCACCCCCCTCCAATAAAATATAGGGGAAGCAAGATGGGCTGGCTAACTTTAAGGCAATATGTACTATAATAGATTCCAAGAATAAGGCACACCCTTTCGAACTAGCCACCCACCCCAGAATAAGCCTTAAAAGGTAAGTCAAAGACAAACAAACAGATAGAAAGAAGCTGCACATAGAACACCAGAAAAAAGACATTAGGCAGAGGCCCCTGGAAGGCAATCCAGTTATGGCAACTTCCGGGGGGGGGGGTGGAGAGAGAGAGACTTACCAAAAAAATAGCTGAGAACAAAGGCCCCATGGGTCCTCCATCTTTCCAGAGCCCCCTACCCTGATTCTTATTGGGGTAGTTATCTATCCTCTCCTTTCTCCCTTTCTTTTCCTCTTTACAAATAAAGTGTCTTCCTTTCAGTAAACTTTGTCCCTCTAATTTATTACTGAGGCTGAGTTACAATCCCAGTGGGCTGCTCAGACAACAGAGCAGCAGTGCTCATTCCCTAGATGCAACAGAGTTACCCCTAGTGCAGATAGGAAGCTAAAAAAAACTGCTGACAAATGCTGCCTGGGCTTAAAACTTTGTAAGAAGGTATGGGCCTGAGGAGATGAAGGACAAAGCCTCTCTTCCAGGAAGCAAGCCAACCCACTCAACTGTGCTGTGTCCTGTATCTCCAATCACTATTCACCATCACAAAGCCAAGTTCTAGACCAAGGGTTCAAGAGCCCAAGAGTTCAGGAAGCAATTGCTAGACAGATAGAATTGAACATATATGAAGGCAAAGAAAAAATCCAAACATCTCCCATTGCAAATGAGCCTGCAAATTAAAGATTCAAAAATACAAGACTCCTAATGCTAAGCATAACAGCCAACAAAATCATCAATATGAATATAAATCAACTAGGTTAAATTGGTTTTAAAAAGCAGCATGACAAACATACATAAGTATGTTGAGGATATTTAAGAGATAAATGGAGGCATAAAGTTTGTCACTCAAACAAGGGCAAATGGGCACATGCAGCTGGCCTGCTGGAGAGTACCCACTGCCTAAACTTACAGAGAGGATCCTAAACACATGTACATGTCCCTGTGACCCTTTTCTCCTAGGGCAGCACAGAGAGTTGGAGCACAGCCCCCCAAGGAGACTGTAAGAGAGGAATGCTGACTTTCAAACTGAAGGCCTCTGAAGCTGTTGACTAGGGAAATATCAGCTTCTTCCTGGAGTAATCAGAGGCTGGATTGCAATAGCAGCATGAGATGTCAGAACTAGGCTGTGTTCTTGGTGGGTGGTAGTACAAACATTCCCCCATGAATCAATACTAAAAGCCACAACTTGTGGTTGCAGCTCTGTAACCTACAACCTCATGGTAGGAACAGGTAGCTAGAGAAGTACCAGGCTGACTTTCCAGGTAGGATGGAGGAGCAAGGGTGCAGGACTGGTTTGCAATCCTTGCTACTGAGCGGAATTGATTTCCATAAGCACTGAGCCAGTTGCTACAGATCCCTGCAGGAGGCTAACTTCATTTCTGGGAGGCCTATCAATAAGGGATCAGTCCTAGACAAGTTGACCTTTGTGTCTCAGTATCCATTTCAAAATTATCAACAAAAAGTGAAATCAAAATAGGTAGATGCCTAAATGATTTTTTTTAGTTTTGGAAATTAAAAAAATGGCGTTTAAAAATTCAACCATCACAAAAATCTCTACATTGATCACTGACAGTGAAGTAGTAAACTGAAAACAAAAGTCATTGAAGAAATCACACAGAATGCAGCCAGAGGCACAAATATATGACAGATTAGGTAAAACTGGATGCAGAGGCAAAACCCTGCAATCTCCACATGGTGGAAGGCTGAGGCAAGAAAATCAAAAGGTTAAGCCCAGCCTGGTCAACTTAGCAACTTAGGTAGATCCTATATCTAAATAAAAAATATCAGAGCTGAACAATACCTTCAAACAAATGGACTTAATAGATAACCACAGAGTGTTCCATCCAGTAACAACAGAATACACATTGTTCTCAGCATGTGGAACTTTGTCCAAAGTAGACCAAATACTATCCCATAAAATATATTTAGGTAAATACAAAAGAACTGAAATTACCCCATGCATATTATCAGATCATAGAGCAATGAAACTAGAAATCAATGGCAAAAGAAACCACAGAAATTATGCAAACGTGTAGAATAACAATACACCTTTAAGTAATCCATGAGTCACATAAGAAATCAAGGAATAAATTAGTTCCTATAATCAAATGACAGTGCCAGTACCACATATCAGAACCTATGGGGTACTATGAAAGCAGTCCTAAGAGGGAATGCTCACATCAGAAACATACAGCACGCCCAAATAAATAACTTAATGATGCACCTCTAGGTCCTAGAAAGCAAGAACAACCCAAATCCAAAGCTAGTACAAGGAAGGAAATTATAAAGATCTCAGCAAGAATTAATTATATTAGACCCAAAAAATACAAAGAACCAGTGAGTCAAAGAGCTGGTTCTTTGAAAGAATAAACAAAATGGACAAACCCTTAGCCAATCATACCCAAAAAGGGAAATTAAAAAACCAAATCAATTAGAAATAAAAATTACAAAATCAAAATGGACTCCACTGAAATTCAAAACACTATTAGTAACTACTATGAAAAATTTGCTCCAAAAAATTGGAGAATTCAGAAGACATGGATATATTCCTAGATACATATGAATTACAAAAACTGAAGCAAGAAGATATAAAAACCCTGAATAATGCAATAACAAGCAATGACGTTGAAGCAGTAATTTTTTTAAAACTACCAGCTGGGCCGGGCATTTAGCTCAGCTGAGCAAGCCCAAGGACCCGCGTTCGATCCCCGGTACCAAAAACAAAAAAACAAAAAAACTACCAACTAAAAAAAAAAAAGCCCGGATGGATTCACACTGAATTCTACAAGAACTTCAGGGAAGATCTAATGACACTATTCTTCAAACTGTTTAATGAAATAGAAAGAGAAAGAGTGCTCCCCAAATCGTTCCTGGAAGCTAGCATTACCCTGCTTCCAAAATCCTCAATAAGATACTGGCAAACAGAATGCAACAAATCATCCAAAAGATCATACTTTATGACCAACTGGGCTTCATCCTAGGGATGCAAGGATGGTTCAATATATATAAATCAATAATTGTAATCCACCACACAAACAGAAGCAAGGACAAAAATCAAATGATCATCTCAATAAATGGGAAAAAAGCCTTTGACAAAATATAACATCTATTCAGGATTTTAAAATAAGAAAATAGAACCAGAGTGCAAAGCTGTCTTAAAATAGTACCAGTCAAGGAAGAGCTTTCTGCTTCCCTTTGCTCTTCTGCCCCTACTGTTCCAACCAAGAGGGTCAGTAACAGCAGCTGAGAAAGTGAGAGGAAGAAGCTTGCCACGTCCCCTTTTACAAAGGCGGGTGGCCTGCCCACCCTAACGGTGTAAAGCAGGGAGCAGGGAATCCTGTTTTTAATTAAAGTTGAAATGTTGATTAAAAAAAAGAAAGAACATAGATATAGAAGGACCTTATCTCAGTCTAATAAAAGTCATTTATGACCGTCCAACAGCCAAAATCACATTAAATAGAGGGAAAGCTGAGAGCTTTCCTTTAAAATCAAGAACAAGACAATTATTACCATTCCTGTTCAATATAGTACTCAAATCATTAGTCAGAACAATCAGACAAGAGAAAGAAATAAAAGGAATACATATAGGAAAAGAAAAGGTCAAATTGTCACTATGTGCAGATGACATGATCCTTCACTAAGGAGATCCCAAAAATTCCATTAAAAGACTCCTAAAATTAATAACCAAATTCAGCAATGTCAAGTACTATATCTTACCAAAAGTGTTAAAGACATCATATTGGAGTGATATATGCATTCCTGTGTTTATGGCAGGACAACTCATAATTGGTAAATCTTAGAAGTGGCCTGTTTGTTTATCAACAGATGAATTACAAAAGAAAATGTGGTACAGTGGTACCTTGGTTTATGAACTCAATTCTCTCCACGACTGGAGATCTGGTTGCAAAACAAATTGGACAAGAATTAAATCAAATTTCTCCAGAAGGTAAACACTGAACCTAACCATTTAATTTGATTAGGTTCTTGTCCAACTCAGTTTGCAACCAGAATCGTGGAATAACCAAGTTCATGAACTGAGGCATGCAAACTTGATTCTTTCCATGATTCTGGAGAAGATGGCCATGTTCGTGTTTGTCACCCTGTGTGGAGTTTGCAAACAGAAGCAAATTTTTGCTGAATGCTTCTGTTTGTGAGCTAAACTATCCATGAACAGAAGCATTCATAAATTGCAATATTACTGTATTTATATAAAACAGAACCCTACTCTGCCATAAAAAAGATAAACTGTAGGAAAATGGATGCAACTTGAGAATATAATGTTAAGTGAAATAAATCAGAAATACAAGCTTAAATATCTCATGGCTTCTCTTATATGAGAAACCCAAAGTATAAATAAATTACAGAGCAAAATAAAAGATAGATAATAGGAATCAGGGAGATGGAACTTTTGCAAAAGGGAAGGGGACCAACAGATGGAAGGAGGGGGAAGGGAGGGGGAAGGGAGGGAATGGGAAGGGGATGCCAAAAATAATTATGCTGTGTTATGTACATACATGAACTCCCCACAAGGAATGTAATCATTATATACCATAAACATGCACTAATAAAATAAAGAAAAAAGAAAAGAAACTCCCTTCCAGTCCAGGTTCTATGCAGAAGCCAACATGATCACTTTAAATATAAATCTGGTCAGGGCATTCCCTTCTCTAAGCCCTCCAAGGACTGCCAACCACACTTAAAGCAAAGTCCCTTGCTACCCTCTACAAGTTCCATCATGATTTGTCCTAAAGTGAGCACTCCCATGCTCCCACTAGCCCCCAGCCTCCTGCCAGCTCAACTCCATTGCACAGACTTGCTGTCCCTCCAGTACTAATGACACTCCCATCTCAGAGCATTTGTCCTCAATTTTTCTTCTGTTTAGAGGAAATACCTAGTTATCCTGGGGGATAACTGCATAGTTCCCTCATTCCCTGGCTTCATTCGGGTCTCTGTTTTATATCCCCTCATCCAAGTAGGCTCCCATCCCTCTGTCTAAATCCCTCACCCACCCCAATGCCCATCACTGACACAACAGATCCAGAAGACACAATGGCCTCTTCGGTAGAGGTGTGGATATAATTGGTTTTCCATGAGGAAAATAATTGAAATCTTATCTTTCACAATCACAAAAATTAATCTCTGATCTATTCAAGACCTAAATGGAAAGCAAAGCTTCTAAACTTTGAAAAAAAAATAGAGGGGAATATTTGAGACTTCATTGGTTAAAAAAAGAATTTTTTAACTAAGATACAAAGAAATGCTGATCATAAAACAATACGACAAATATGATTGTGTTAGAATTCAAAAATGTTTATTCAACAAAACACACAACTAAAAAAAGTAAAAGACAAGTCATATTTTGAGGAAAGATACAACCAACCAAAGTTTAATATTCAGAAACCAAAGAAAGTAATGAGCAAAACTATGAAGACACACTTTGTAGAGCAGGAAGACAAAAGAGCCACACTATAAATATGAGACATAAAAGATTAAAAGCTTATATTCACCAACCTAAAGGAAATGTGTCTTTATTTGTTTTTGTTTGCTTGCTTTTGAAGTGCTAGGGTTTGCACCCAGGGATGCTCTACCACTGAGCTACAAACTCAGCAATTTTTATTTTATTTTGAGATGGGCCCTCAAATTTGTGATTCTCCTGCCTTGGCCTCCTCTATAGCCAGGATTACAAGTGTATGCCATAATGCCCAGCTAGAAATATACCTTAAACTATGAGATACAAATTTACACCAGATTTCCACAACAAAACCTGAAAATTCCAAGGATTATCAAAGCTGTGGAGTTGTTATAGTCACTATGGAGAGGATGTGACATTTAACTAGAGACATGAAAAAGCAAGAAGCCTGCCATGAGAGAAGCTGAGGGAAGAATTTCTCTACAAGAAAGCTGAGCTGGATAAGAATCTGGGGACACTAAGAGAAGGAGAGTGCGAATGAAGTTTACTGCAAGAGTCAGAGCCAGATCACAAGGTCATACAGAATGCAGAGTAAGATGGGGACCAGATCAGAGTTTGAGAAAAAGGGTGTGTGCATGAGCTGAGCTACAGACCTATCCAAGTAACCTCCCATCTCCCCTCCTTCTCCTTCTCATCACACCAAGAACAGCCAAGTGTTATGGAACCTGAAGCTTCTACAATATGAAGGGCTCTCTTTCAGAAAAAGATTGCATATTATTTAGCCATAAAGAAGAATGAAATCCTATCATTTGCGGGAAAATAGATGGAAATGGAGGATGTCATGTTTAGTGAAATATTCCAGGGACAAAAAAACAAGTAACATGTGTTCTCTCTCATACATGAAAGCTAAAAACGTCCCCCTGAATGTTGGAAAAGGGGGTGGTGGTGGATAAAGGGATGCTGGTTTTCATCAGTTCCTTCTGTACTTGAGTTGAAATAGTACACTGAACCCCATTGATATGTACTATTAACACGTTAAGCAAAAAATAAAATATACTTTTAAAAATTCCAAAACCACAAATTCAAAGCATCTAAGCCCAGTGCAAAGAAGGAAACTTGAAGTTGAAGCACCATTAGCTTCATCATAAATCTGCCTCTGCCTATATGATATCATAGTGTGCAATAAATTCCTTTTTGGTTTCCAGTCTGTGTCACTAAACTGGATGACTTGCGGGGTGGGGCAGTCTCACCACCTAGCACAGTGCTCAGCATAGAATAGGTGCTCAGGGAGCACTCAGGGCATAAATTAAATGTAGAGAGCCCACCAGCCCTGGAAAGTAAAAATGAGAGCCTTGAATCTTTTTCTGACCTGTTACTCAGGCTCTGGGTTCCACAGTTAGGAATCAGGGGTGTAGAGGCCAAAGCCTTCCCAGCTCCACACCAGCTCTCTTTCCTCTTCTGTCTCTCATCACTCTTCACACTCCCTTCCCTCTCCTGTGAAGCTCAACTCCCAGCACATTCTCTCAACAGTGCCTTTCACCACCATGCATTTGTGCCTGAAGTGCTCTTTTCCTTCCCATCATGTCCAGGTCCCAACTTTCCTCCGAGGCCTCCTTCTTCTCTACCAAGCTGGCACTAGACATAAATCCCCCTTCACCTCAATTCCTTCTATGACCACCACCACTTTCTATTTTATTGCTCTTTATGTTCCTCAAACTCCCTCCCAGGTGACAAACCCCAATGGGCTTGTGTCTTCATCTTGTTACACGTACCTACAGCAAGGCTGGACAAAATCCAGCATGGAGAGGATTGTGAAAGCCCAGGCACTCTGGGAAGATCCACAGTGGGTGACATGATGGCCAAAGAGCACCAAGAGATAAGCCCATTGTAGAAGACCAAAGCAGACAAAAGTGACAAGGCTGTCCAGACCCAGTGGTGCTGTTTGAAACTGACCAGCTCTCTTCTGTTTCTCCTTGAGGATACCAGACCCTCTACAACCACAGCTATCCCAGGCTCAAGTGCCTGGGCACTGCTGAGGATTCGTGACAGCAGCATGAACCAGTGCACTGCTACCGATAACATCCTCCTGAGGGTGATGGAGATTCACCTGGAAACCTTGAGCCCTCTGTATAGTATCCCCAAGGCTCCCACAGCAGTGTTGAGTGGCCCTGTCTCAGGGCATATTTATCCTAAGGATAAGCAACTTGAGGAAAGGTCTGGCTTGTCTTCATGTTTCCTCCCACCCACTCACTATCCAGACAGACAGTCCCTTCTGCTAATTAATACTGGTTTCATGAACAATTGAATAAATACATGACTAAAAGTCCTCCCTGAGGGCCTGGATGTTCATTTGCTCTGCAAATATTTACTAAGCACCTATTATAGTTAAAAGTAGGGGTTAGAAAACACAACAAACAAGACACCATGTTTGCCCCCAGGAAATTGGGGGAAGTACTGAAAAAAGCTTCAGTGTGGCTCTGGGGCCTGGGGAAAGACTCCCGGGGACATGCCAGTGGGCTGAGCTGGCGGACCAAAATGAAGCTGGAGAAATCTCATGCAGAGGAGCCTGAGGAGCATAAGCCACTGTCCTTTGGAACCAAGAGCTAGGCTGGAGGAGAGGCAAGCAAAACTGAACGTTCCCTCATTTACCATTTGCTCCCTTCATTCCACCTCCCACACCCCCACCCTGACAACCACCCCAAGGCTCTAGCTGACTAGGAATCCAATCTCTGGATAAGCTGCCTGCTAAATTCCAAGCCTTGTATCACGTTCCCATTAATCGGTTTCACCAGAAGTGCACACTGATCCAGCTTACAAAGAGTATCCTGAGGCCTCTACAGCTTTACTCACCTCCTCTGTGGCTTCCTTTGCTTCATCCTCATCCGTAAGTGTCTCTGATGGTCACACCAGGTACATTTCACAGCTTGGTTGTTCCATGTAACCTGCAGCTAAGCCACTGCTGCTGACAGTTCCACCGTCTCATCAAACCCCTGGGCACCAAGGGCACTCTTCTATCAATTTTTACAAAGTCATTTGGCTGCCACTTTCTGTCGGTGCTAAGGCCAAATTTGCCCCTTAAGAATATCTCTTGAAAGGAAGCAGGACAGTGTTCCACATCTTTCCAGCTTGATAACATCTGAAGAGCCTCTCTCCACCTCCTGCCTCTCACCAGGAGACCCAGCACACATCTCCTAAGCAGAACACTGAAAGCCAACATTGGCTATGGAGCAAATAAACACATGAGGATCGTGTCAAACTTGAAGCCACTTACCAATCCAAGCGGAGTCTGGCTCCTGAAATGAGAGCCATCTCTTCCTCAGAAGGACAACTCAGTGATTACGGAAATGTTATCAGGTACTTCACTGAGAAATGGCTTGCCAGTCAAAAGTATTCCAGGTTCGTCTTGCCTCGAACAAAGAATTGGATGAGACAAGCCAAAAACAATGCCAAAAAGTTTATTTGAAAAGTGCGAGGTGAATGGGTATGGGAGAAACTAGCTCTGTAGAGTGAGCTTGGGCAGAACAAGAGGGAAAAAAAGGTAAAAGCAAAAATAAAAATACACATCAGGGAAATGCACCACAGACTCTGGGAAGTCAGGGTAGTGGCTCCCCAAGGTGTCCGGTCTTCTTTTATGCCATCCACATCTCATGGGAGCTCTCAAGAAGTTCTATATACAGGGTCCTGGCATTGCCCTTGTATCTTCAGGTCCCACTCATTTTCCCAGCCAACTTGGCCATTTCTCCTATATCAGAAATACACCATTTTCATTTTTTAATTTCTTCCCCCAGAATGTGACTCTATATTCTCTATTTTTGGTTTGGTTTGGTTTGGGTTGGGTTTTTTTGAGACAGGGTCTCCCTCAGTACTCCAGGCTGGCCTTGAACTCACAATGTATCCTGGGCTGACCTCAAACTCATGGAAATTCTCCTGTCTCAGCCTCCTGAGTGCTTTGATTATAGTAGTGTACCACCACGCCTGGCATGTTTTCTCTGTTTCTAGAGGGACTGTTAAGAGCAAGAAGCCAAGGCAGTCGCCCTTCAGCCTAGATAAGGTGTATTCCATGAGCTGTGCTCTGTAATGCTTGATTGAACATTCCACGAGTTGTTACTCAGCTGCCTCATTTGTCAAGAGGGGAGGGAAGGAGATGTCTCAGCTTAAACCTGAAGGATGGGCATGGGACATAATCTCTGGCAGATGGGAGAGGTTAGCAAGAACTAATTAATGGAGGGATCTGAAGGGCCTATTCCTGAGTCTGGATTTTATCTTATAGGCAATGAGAAGCCCCAGAAGGATTTCCTAGGTTTGGGTCTGTGATTTCAGTTTTGCACTTTAGAACACTAGAAGTCTGGATGAAGACAGAAGACACTAGAGGCAAAGAGACCAGATAAGAGAGACTCTCACTGGAGACTGAGCAAGAAGTGCCAAGTGCTACAACCAGACAACAGGGGAAGTGCTGGTCTAGAAAAGTAGAGTAGTTCATGAAAGGTACATCTACAAAATTTCATGACTAGTCCATAAGAGGTTAGAAGGAGAAAGGTGGAGATGGCATCATCCTGGATTCTGGTGCAACTCTTTTATCTTTCTTTCTTTCTTTCTTTCATACCAGGGATCAAACTCGGGACCTTGAACTTTCGAGGCAGGCAGTGGAACCACTGAGCTAAATCCCCAGCCCAGTACAACTCTTATAGACAGTTGAGTTAGGTAGAAATATTATAGGCAATCAGACAGGGCTAGGTCCTTGAGAGAATCAGGACAAAGGTGAAACACATCACAACTATGGCCGGAGATACATCTGTTGGAGACCAGTTCTCAAGATGACCAGAACTGTATAATTCCTCAAAGGATAAGCACTAGGCCTAATGAAGACTAGATAGATATCAGCCACCTCGGTAGGTGACCAGAGACCCCTGGACCCACTATTTCCTAGGAGAAGTCTTTATTCTTTCCATCCACACTTGTTACATGACTTGTTTCCCAATTGGACCACTATTACCTAAGTGACTATACTTGTAACCTTATTGGTTGATCATGGCTGTGGCCCACGTTGTATCTGCGTGGGTTTTACTCCATAACTCCCCTGTAGAGTGGGGTCCCTAACTACCCATTCAGGACCCCTTCTACCTCTCAGAAGCAATTCTATCTATAAATACCTTCCTACTCTTAAGCTCCATTGTCCCTAGAATTCATTCTTCATTTTTAGAGAACAAGATCTCCAAGTATCAGACATCTTACAGGTTGAGAGATATAATATTTCATATTTCATCTTTGGTATTGTATTATTTCCTGTATCACTACCATAAGTACAGGAAGAGAAACAGGTTTGAGGAAGAAGATAATAGCTGCCTTTTAGACACACATGGAGTTGGCTGTGCCCATGGAATATCCATACGCAGGTGAATAGCTGGGTCTGGCACACAGAGAGGGCTAAATTGAAAACAATGCAAGGGATTTCCCTGATACTGCTTTCTCCATTTAATAAATAAAAACATAGACTTTGAACTTGTTCAAACTTGAATAGTAGCAAGTAATAGATTCCAGCACTGGATTCTGTCTGACACACTCTATTGCCTGGGGAGGGGAAAGTAGACAGAAGTCACTTCCTGGGAGACAGGAAGAGTCTACCGGTGACTCAAGTGGTTATGGGGACATGTCTGCTCAAAGCAGACGTGCTCTTGAGTGCTTTGTCCTCAAAGCTAGACTAGTGTAGCTGAAAAAGTACTGGCTCAAAAAATACGAGATGTGCTACTGATTTATTACTTTAGACAAGTTCCCAGCTGTAAAATGATGCTAAACAGATGATCCCTAATTATAATCCTCTTATAATTCTAACACACATGAATCAGTACAGTGATTTTTTTTAAAGGAAGCAGGTAATAATATTGTAGTGACAGAGGGCCCCATAGGTAGGGAAAAGATAGGATAAAGGCTTCACTGAGCTTCAATAAGATCAATAAGGAAACTTACTGAAAGCAGTTTCTGCCTTCACAGGTAGCCTCTGTGTTTAGAGCAATTAAAAAGATAAAGAAGAGAGAGAGAAGCTAGACATGAGAGAGGCACCAGGCAACACAATCACTGTAAGAATTTATCGAGAGGAGTTAACACTGAGGAATCTAGAAATGAAAGACCTGAAAAGCCAGCTCCCCTGACCTACCTGACAGAATGCAATGGAGGTAGGAGATAGCCACCTAAGGACTCTTACTTAATTAATATTATAGATAGATGAGCTAGGTAGAAATAAAGGCAGTCAGATAGGGCTAGGTCCTTGAGAGGGTCAGGACAAAGGTGAAACACACCACAGCTACACCAGAGATACATCAGCTAAAAAACAGGCCTCAAGATAAAGACAAGATGACCAGACCTACATACTTCCTCAAAGAACAAACACTGAGCCTAATGAAATCTAGATACACATCAGCCACCCTGATGGGTGACCAGAGACCTCTGGACCCACCACTTCATAGGAGAATCTTTGTTCTTTCCATCCACACTTGTTAAGCGACTTGTTTCCCAATTGGACCACCATTACCTAAGTGACTATGCTTGTAACCTTATTGAATGTTCATGGCTGTGACCCATATTGTACCCACATGGGTTTCACCCTATAAAACGCCTCTGTAAAGTGGGGTACCCAGGCTACCCACTCAGGTCTCCCTTCTGCCCCTCAGGAGTTTTCCTATCAATAAATACCTTCCTACTCCCACTGTTCCTAGGACTCATTCTTTGATTTCTAGAGAACAAGAACTCAGTGTATCATACACTTAACAGGCTGGGAGATACAATGTTTCATATTTCATCTCCGGTATTATTTCCTGTAACAGTACCACAGCAGCTACAAAAGAGGGCACAGTATTTCCCCCCTAAGAATTTCAAATCTAGTTGGGGAGATGGAAAAATAATAATAGGAGAATCTATTTTGAACTCTATTCTGTTCTTATCTGTTGTTCATGCTCATCCATATGCCTCTGTTCCCAGGTCACCTGAGTGCTGTGGGGCAGGGATGGGATCTTACTCATGCTTTTGTCACAACCTATCAGTGAATGATTTCACAATTCCTAATTATTCAGCAATGTAAATTAAGGACAGGGTGTCTCATCTTCTACCTACCCTACTCCCCTATCCACCCTTTTTTAGCCCACCAGATACACAAGCCAGACACTTGAATACAAGGTGATAAATACAGATGTTACATTCACATTAAAAACATTAACATTAATTTTCGGTTTGATTAAATAACCAGCCACACTGCCTTAAACCTTCAGGGTCAGAGGAGTTTTAGCTGACATGAATAATCAAGTTAGGGATTCACAGATTTTGATTTTGTTTGTTTTTTATCCTTTCTCTTCACTCACTGGTGTTCACATCACTTTCCTGCCTTTCCAGGACCCACAGGGTATAGGCTCATCATGCACTTCTCATCTGAGTGTCTAGTTTAGACAGCCAGCCACTCACACACAAGCTGACCAGGTTCAGTTCAGTGGCAGGAGTTGCTGTCTTGTTTTTCCTTTTCGCCTGTTGTCCGTGATGAAAAGGGAAAACAGCCAGCTCAATCCCTTTGCCCAGCTCAGAGCAGCTGTATACCCAGTTCCTTTATCCTTCTATCAAACATATCTCCTAACATCACAGACCTTCCCTGCCTTTCCCACAAACTATTCACAGATGTCATCTGTATCACCCAAAGCCTCTAAGACCACCACAGTCAAATAAAAATTTGCTCAGTTAAACTCTGCTGAGTGGACCACTCTGTCTGGGATTCCAAGAGAGCTGCAGATTAGTGCAAGTGAGAGGGCCTGGCAAGGACTGACCACAAAAGGTAGGATTTGAACCTGACCTAAACACACTGGTACCTCGGTTCACCAACTTAACTCTTTCCATGATTCTGGTCGCAAACCAAATTAGACAAGAACCAAATCAAATTTCCCTATAAGGTCAACAATGAACTTAACCATTGAATTTGATTTGGTTCTCATCTAAAGAATTAAGTTTTTCAACCAAAATACCACTAAAAATCTAGAGCTAATTGATAATAAGGGCAGGAGGGATTTTGATCCCTCACATCTTTCTCTCCACCCCCACCCTCACTTCTGAAGAGTCTTAAGTATGAGAAAAGAGATAGATCAGTGTTAGCAAGGCAGTGTGTAGAAGGCTATTAGCAGAAGCAGTCAGGACTGTGGGCTAGGGCCTCAGCCCTCGGGAGGCTGAGGCAGGAGAACTGTTGAGTTTGAGGCCTGGGCTACATAGTGAGTTCAAGGCCAGCCTAAACTTTATAGACTCTGTTTAAAAAAAAAAAAAAGAATAAGAACGTCCCTTCATCAGGGTCTCCCCAGCCCCACATTACCCATCACCTTCCTTCTATACTAAAACCTGTATTTCTCTCCCTACTTCCTCAACTGGCCTTCCCATTTCAATCTACTGCAATTTCTGAGCTCACATTCACTACTCCTCTGTCAAAAATCATTATCTTCCCAAGACCAAATCCAGTGGCTAATTTTATACACATCTGTGCCTATTGTGTTTGAGCCTGTTGCTCACTCTATCTTAAAACCATTCACTCTGGACTACCCCAAGTGACAAGGAGCAGAGCCACCTGCAGTGCTGAGGAGGTGAACCTTCCAGGCCACCATACCACCACCCCCAGCACCAAGGAGGTGAGCCTTGAAGGCAACAGCAGCACACATCCTCCCCCACACCCTGTTGAAATGAGAAGACATGTAAATAAGTCTCAAAACCAGACTTCCAGATCACTTAAAGCAACCCCAAAGGGAAACGAGATGGAGCAATCTGATACTCAACCACTAGGACTCTGAAACTGGCAACAAAAGAGGATATGGAAAAAATGAAATCAGAAATAAGTTCTCAGATAACAGCAGAGATTGAGCCCATATTCCAAGACATGATTAATAAATCCAGAGAGGACAGAGATTTAAAAAAATACAGGAGCTGAGGAACATGATTGAATCCCAAAACAGGAAACAAATGGAATCAATAAAACAGATGCAAACAGATTTCCAGGAGATTAAAAACTCCATTGATAGTTTACACAGCAGAATGAGCCAATGTGAGGACAGAATTTCAGATATAGAAGATAAGATTGCAATTAGTGACCAGGAAAAGAA
>NW_004624784.1:7336948-7402293 GCF_000247695.1 Heterocephalus glaber | reverse complement strand
CTAAAACTTGGAAACAGCCCAAATGCCCATCAATTGGAGACTGGATCAAGAAAATGTGGTTTTTTTCTAAAATGGAGCACTACTTAGCCACCAAATATGATCAATTAGGGACATTTATTGCTAAATGGATGCACATTTATTTCTTAAGTGAAATAAATAGGACACACATGTGTAAATACTGGTTTCTCTAGTGTGAGAAAATGAAAGTGTAAATAAGGACTAAAAGGTATAATAGATAATGTGAAATAGGAAGAAAAGGAGCAAAGGGGAAGGGGGAGGGGGAGGGGAAAGAAAAGAAGAGAATGGAATTAATATGAGAAAATGAAAAATGGAAACAAAGTCTTTGTAAATAGGGAGGGATGGAGGGGTTGAAAGGAGGGCAGGGGAATGGGAAAAAGATAAGCACCAAGAGAGTATGTAAAGGTGCAAATTTCCAATGATGAATGTCATTATATTGTATACCTAAAATGCTCCAATAAAATTAATTTAATTTTTTTTAAACCATTCACTCTCTGGTGACTGAAATGCTACTCTTCCTACGTCATTGTGAGATCCCACCTTGGACACTTCTTCCACCCACGAATTAATCATTGGGT
This sequence comes from Heterocephalus glaber, assembly GCF_000247695.1. The sequence continues at coordinate 7,401,697 of NW_004624784.1, read as the reverse complement.
TCCCTGTGTCTCAGTTCTTATGCTATTGCTTTTTGCACTCCACCCAATGTCTTTGCACAATAGCATCCACTAAGGAAATTTTTACTGACTCCTACATGCTGATAACTCCCAAATCTATACCTCTAGTCTGGAATTTCTTCCTGAACATGAGATTTGCATAGGCAACTGCATGCTAGACATCTTCATTGGGATTTGCCATAGGTGCCTCAAACTAGACCTGTTAGAAACTTAACTCATCACCTCCACCCTGGACCTAACTCTGCTCCTCCTGTGATCTCCGCCTTAGTCAAAAGCACCACCATCCACCTGTCTAAGTAAGCAGGACACCTGGAGTCATCACTGGCTCCACCCTCTCTTCAGCAATCTACCTCTAAGGCCTACTCTTTTCATTGTCTTTTCTTTTTAAATCTCTCCTATACCTGACAACTATTTTGTGTTAACTTATCACTTATCTGAACTATTATCACAGCCTCCTAATTGGACCCCTGGTTCCAGAATTTTCCATGCTCACATCCATTCCCCAATGTAGCCGCTGAAACAATGTCTACACTCAGATCTTGCCATTTAACTCTCCTGTTTGCCTATGTATACAGTTCAAAATTCTTGGCATGACCTACTAGGCCTCCCATGACTTGGCCCCTATTCATTTGCCAGCATCAGAACCTGTCACTCTGTCTTGTATATTTATTTCCTGTTAGTCAGTTGCTGTTCACACCATGCTGTTTCTCACCTGCATACTTCTCTCCTCCAGAAACATCCACACCCACCCTCCTCCATCCTTCAAAACAGCTCATCTACCATTTACCCCAAAGAGCACTGTTGCCTTTGTACTCCTGAAGCATCCTCTGCTTCCCTCTACCTTAGCATTTACCCATTGTTCTGCAATTATCTGTTGATGAACTACCTTCTAACACCAAACCAAAAGCTATTCCAAAGGAAGGATCAGCTATGGTCTTTGTGCCCTTCCTCCCCTCAGACACATATTATGCCCTCAAAAAAATCCTGGAATTGATTAATTCTCACAACAGGGGTATAAGGCAGCTACTGCAGATTAAAACAACTGAGTCTCAGCAGGTCACATGCTGGAAGGTGGGACAGCAGTGACTTGAAACTAATTCTTACTCCCAAGCTCTTTCAAGTACCGGTTGGAGAACATGAGCCAAGCACAGAGATGGAGGTGAGAAAGAGATGTCAGGGCCTCATCCCAGGAAGATGATCTGTGCAAAGAATCTAGAGAAATGAAGGTCAGCAGAATTTTAAAGGGGTGAGAGGACAAAGACTGTGGACTTGTGGCCTTGGCATTGTTAGTTCTAAACAGTGCCTATCCACTAGCTAAATCTAGATGCTGGGTCTGAGATGGCCAATATCCCCACAAATACTTGCACCTCTGCTTTACAGCCACCTCAGGGGGTCCTTCTGAGCAAGCTGGTATCACTTCTCTTGGGCACAAACTTCCAGGAGATTCCTGGTATACAGATCAAGACAGGGAATATACAGATGATATTAGAAGATAAATGAATATGGACAAGAGCCACAATGTCTTTTAGTCTCTCCTGGGAGGAGCCTGTCCCTCTTCCACTCACCTTCCAGCACCCTTTCCCTATAACCAAAACCCAGAAGAGAGCCAACAGAGGGGTCAAAAGGCAGAGGTATAAGACAAGTCCAGGCTGAGGCAGGGCCAGGAATCCACGGAATGAAGGGAATGTTCTGAGATCGCAGCAAGAGAGGGGGACTGATAGACAAGCTAAGGCCACCCACACCTATGTGTATCAGAGCACAGCCCTCCCCTGCACACTGCTCTCCAGAGCTCCTAAACTGGAAGATGATTGCATCTGGACCGGGAAGACCAAAGAACAAAGAGTTGGAATGGTTTCAGTTAAAACTAAAAATACCATCTTGTGTTTACAAAACACAGGAGAGGCCGCAAAGGTGTAAACCACAAAAGATAAAGATAGGATGCCCTTGGCTGGTAAACCCCACGTCAAACAGAGGTGAGAGCCAGAATGACCTCATTTGCAGGGAAACTGGCAGGAATTCAGAGTAAGAGCACCCTTCCCTCTACCTGTACTTGAATCTCCAGGGGCCAAACCAACCTATCACCTTGCCAAAAGGTTCTAGGAATAGAAGAGCTCATATCCTGCCTAGGGAAGGGGGCTGGAGCAGAAGACTGTTGGAGCCTGCAAGGAGGCTTAGCCCTACTTATATTCTTCACTCTATAGTGAAAATTTCAGGCACCAGCTCCCCACCTTGTTTCTGCTCTGCAGACTGAGATAAGGGCCTTTCAGTTACAAAGTTTCACAAGAAAATGGAATTTGTTGTCCTCCTTTTCCACTTCCCCTTAGCCAGCACAGCTGGATGGAAGATTCATTACCAGCTGGGCAGGCCTCATCCTGGTGCCCAGGTCAAGCACATGGAGCCCTGACTCACCTTGCATTGCTCAAGGAGGGACAAAGCCTGGGAAACAGAGTTCCCCTCTGGAGGAGGTGTGGGTAGCTCTCAGACACAGCCTCAGTGGCATGTCTCCAGTAATAATAATAAGGAAAATAAGCAGGTATTGATTGCTTTCTCTGGGAAAGACATTCTGTTTTGCTTGTATTCTCTCCATAAAAGCTCCCAACAACCTTTTGGGGTGTGTGCCATCATTATTTTATGGATGAGGAAAAAAGGGTAGTTCACAACATTGGTTGGAGGTCATGTAGGTGGCAAATGGAGAGGCAGGAAAACAACACAGGTCTTTCTTCTCAACTTCACAGATCCAGCTGTCACCCACCATTCAAATGAACCATCTTTCTTGCCCCTACACACACCCTCCTTCCCATTGTATGGACTATGACGTTTCCCTTCCAATGGCTGCTCAAATTGTCTAAACACTGTAAGTTTTTCAGGGGGGTGTAAGAAAGGTAAGGTAAGAAATCACTTTTAATGATGCTTTGAGAGTGATGTTAAGAACATAAATGCTGACAAAGAGTTCCCGTTATGCCTGAACCAAATCACTTTCTGCTTTTGTAATGAGATGTGATGAGCTAGTGGGATCCCATAGCCCATAAGGTTTGGGTTCAAATTCCAGCTCAAAGCTCAAAACTATTCTTTGTTAAAAGGTAAAGTAGAAATAAACACTTATGTTTACATTGCAACACCTTTATGTACTAGTTTTTGGTCAATACACTCAATATCACCAAGTCTCAGTTTCAGCAAAATGGGGATGGAAAGTTCCTAGCTCATAGCGTAGCTCTGAGGTCTAAATACTCTGGGTCAGAGCCAGGCATGTTGGCATATGCTTGTAATCCCAGCACTGGGCAGGTTGAGGCAAGAAAATCATGAGTTGGAGTTGGCTGCATAGTGAGTTCAAGGCTAGCCTAGACTGCAGGGCTAACCCTATCTCATAAAAACAAAACAAGATTAAAAAAACACACAAAGATGAAAGCAAAAATCTAGCAAATTTTTGCTCAAGACATCTCAAAAATAGTCATTTCTTTACCTTTCCCAACTTGTTACCAGGCCCTTGAGAGCAGCATGCTGATCAGATTCATTCTTCTTTTCCCTAAACCACTTAGTAGAGCAGTTTTCAACTCTGGAAGCACCTGAGAAGATTGTTGAGCTTCATCAAAAGGTGAAGAACTGAAATGAATAGACTCTTCTCAGGAGAAGTGCAATGGCCAATAAATACATGTAAAAAACAATCTTCAACATCACTGACCATCAGAGATATGCAAAGTTATTGAAACTTGAGATATTGAAACAACAATATTCTATCTTACTCCAGAAAGAATGACTGTCATCAAAAAATCAATCGATAACAAATACAGGTGAAGCTGCAGAGTGGGGAGGATGTTGGTGGGACTGTAAACTAGTAGAACCACTGTGGAAATCAGTATGGAGATTCCTCAAAAAACTAAAATTAGAAATGCTATTTGTCCCAGCTGTTCCCCTTCTAGGTATCTTCCCAAAAGAGTTAAAGACATCATATAACAGTGATATATGTATGTCGATGTTTATAGCAGCACAATTCATAATACATAGCTAAATCATGGAAATAGCCTAGATGTCCAACAACAGATGAATAAAGAAAATGTGGTATTTATATACAATGGAGTACTATTCTGCCATAAAGAAGGATAAACTTGAGTCATTTGTAGGAAAATGGATGCACCTTGAGACCATAATGTTATGTGAAATAAATCAGACTCACAAGCTTAAATACTACATGGTCTCTCTTATATGAGAAACCCAAAGTATAAATAAAGAGCAAAATAAAAGATAGATAATAGGAAGTAGGGAGACAACTTTTATTCAAAAGGGAAAAAGATCAAGAGATGGAGGGAAGGGAAAGGGAAAGGAAGGAAAAATGATTTTTTAAATTAAGATATGTTACGAACATGTGCCAACTCCCCACAAGAAATGTAATTATTATGTAGTGCAAATATGTACTAATAAAAAATAAAAATTTTTTTAAAAAGAAATATTGACATCAAGGGCTGCACGTAGGGCCAGGGATTTAGCTCAGTGGTTCCGACACCTGCCTCCCAAGGTCTGCACACTAAGTCATAATCTCTGGCTTGAGAGGATGTGTTGTAACTGTTTAAATATTTATTTATAATAAGGTGAAATATTATCTTTTGTATAATTTTATTGAAGCCAAAAATTTGATAACATATTTGTATTCTTTTTTTTTTTTTTTTTTTTGGCATTGGGGATTGAACTCAGGACCTTGCGCTTGCAAGGCAGGTGGCGGCACCACTAAGCTAAATCCCTGGCCCTATTTGTATTAATTCTTAAGTAATATTATATTATCAGGCCAGGGATTTAGCTCAGTGGTTCCACCGCCTGCCTCACAAGCGCAAGGTCCCAAGTTTGATCCCCAGTACCAAATATATATATATGTATATATACATATGTTATATTATCAATACACCATAAATAACTGAAGCAAAACAATGTATCTCCAAAGGGCATCTATTATGTTAAGACAAGTATATCTAATTAGAAGTTTAAAATTTTAATTTCAATGATCATTCAAAAATACATTTTACATGTTACAAAAAAACTAATCTTTGAAGTGCCAATCCTCAACTGAGGGTCATGTTCATAGAACATGACTTTTTTTTTTTTGGTACCAGGGATTGAACTCAGGACCTTGCGCTTGTGAGGCAGGCAGCAGAACCACTGAGCTAAATCCCCAGCCCTGTAGAATATGACTTTTCATTTATTAAGTCTGTGTTTCTCAACATCTAAGGAAAGAGTGCTACAAATAATTCTGAAATGAATTAACAATAACAAATTATGTAACAAAATTGCATTCCATAAGAGGCTAGAAATAGAGCCTATTTGTTATCAGGAAAGTAGATTATATCATTTGTTTTTATTTATAGGAAAGATAAGTGGTTATAGTGTACAATAATGATATTTAAATGCTATTATGTAGTATCAAATCAGTACAAGAGAAAAATCACAGTTCACCATTAGATTTAAGGCATTTAAATGTATTAAAGTATCTTCCTGTGATTCAATTAAATTGAAACCATCTTTAAAAAAGAAGAATCCAAAAATAATAAATAAATGAAAAATAAAAATGAAGAATGCGACTAGATTCGGGGGTGGTTTCCAGTAGCCTTGTTGTGAGAATTAGGTCACCTCGGAAGTGTACATGACAGCAGCACCTCCTCATCAACCATATGGAAGCAGTGACTGTCTTCTCCTCCCAGGGCCCACAGCAGTGCCAGACACAGAGAGACACTCTCCGAACATTTCAGAGATGATGAAGCCCATCTTTCTCTTATGATTTATTCTTTCTGCCTTTCTTTTCCCTATGTCCTTAATTTTTACTTTTTAAATCTTGTATTTCTGTAAGACACTTTAAACCTTACTTAAATAAGGTAGGGTATTAGAAAATCAATAGACTTTTCAAGAATGGAACACAGAGGAAGTCTGGGAGATATATATTTCCTTGCCTTTGCCCCCAAGAGGGTATCTCTAGCACATCCTTATCAGACCACTAGGCTAACCCACAGCTCATCCTGGGAGTTCCAATTCAGGCCACATCTATGAAACTGTCTCGTATTTTTTCACTAAGGAATTCTTTGGTTAAATACTACACCTTTCAAAGAAATTTCAAAGCACAGCTAAATAGAAACTAAGAAGAGCCCCACATTTACAGAAGCTGGCCGGGGCTTGCTTAGCTGTCTCTGGGGCCCCCCCGCAGCGGCTTTCCCTCAGGCAGAGTTCTGGCCTCTCAGGGAGAAAGTCTGCCTCCTCCGTGCTGGGGAGGCCTGTCCTCCGTCCTCTCCTGTTTGGGGATAGGAAGCACTGACCCCTGAGTTCTCTTTTTGTCTCATTTCACTTCCTCACTCACCAACCACTAAGTGCAACACTTCAATTTCTGTCCAAAAATGAATGAAATCAATTTCTGATTCCAGGGGGACTTGGGATTCTAGCATTGGGAGAAGGATCTTGAACACCATTTCCTGAGACACAACCTTTCAGCTCCTACTTAACTTCCATCCATCCCTGCTTTTTTGCCACCATGACATGGGCATTTCTGGAAGTTAAGATGCACAGTAAATCTTTTAAATCTCTGGTTTTCAGACTTTGGCTATCACAGACCTAGATAGGGTAGTACCTTTTCCTTTTAACAAATAAAGACATTAAAAAATAAACAGTTGAAAGGGGGAAATCTACAAAGACCATCATTTCACTTAAAAGGCCATTCTTAAAAAATGTCAAAAACGCCACCTGCCTCCCAAGCGAAGGACTCGAGTTCGATCCCCTCTACCAAAAAAAAAGAAAAAAAAGAATTCTCCCTAGGAAATACCAGTTAGCACTTCGGGGTTGGGGATTTAGCTCAGTGGTTTTGCTGCCTGCTGCGTAAGCGCAAGGACACGAGTTCGATCTCCGGTCCCCCCCCAAAAAAATGTCAAAAAGCTGTAATGTCAGAATAAAAGGTAGGCTTCTAAACTGAATAAATTTTGCTTTCGTTTTAAAATTCTCACATTTTACCCTTGTTCTTCTCATTCCATGAAGACAAGTGAACAATTTTTCAAGCTTGTTACCATTCTGGAGTTTGGAGGCAACTGATTCTAAAGCGTCCCCTAAGGCAGTGTGTCCTTTAGCAGCTCACTCAACCCCCACCCTAGTGCCCTGGCTAATGATGCAAACGTGATAATGTGAGTGGAGCATCGTGCAGAGCCCACTGTGCCCTTGACACACAACTCAAGATTCAATGAAGGCACAGATGTGACTGACAAAAAGACTTGAGCAAAGATATAACAATTAATTAATTACTGCAATAGTAAACAAATAGACTGGGCAAGAGTCGCAGATGAACTACAAAGTGACAGGTTCCCTGAGTCAGACTCCCACTCAAGCAGACCCACTACCCGAATCCACAGGAGCACAGAGATAACAGGAAGCCAGCAGCCACCCTGCTGCTCCTACCACCACCCTGTTTATCAACCAGCCCCAGGCCCATCATCCATGGGACTCTAAGATTTTCCACCCTCTCAACCAGTGCCCTCTCCCCTACCTAAACTCCCCCATATCAACCAAATGCACCCTCCCCTCAGTGCCAACGGCCTTTTCACCCTTGGCCCATAAGTGGCAATAAACTCCTCGAATGCTGCTTACATTTTGCCTGCCTCAGTGGTCTCAATAGTGCCTCAGTCTGACCTTACACAAAGGATACACATGCTAATTAAAATAAAAATGTACAGTGTCTTGGTTACATCTGGATGTAAAATGAGAAGTAGACCAAACGTATTGACTAGAGAGCAGAGCTGTACAGAGAAAAACCCAGCTTCGAAGAATGAGGCCAAGGTCTAGTCCTGTCTTTGCAACTGCAGTAAGTACTTCTGATACCATGGGATAGATCCAACAGATATACAGAATCATGTGCAAGGTGAGCAAAGAATCACAAGCATACATCCAATGGTGAAAGAAAAGCAGCTACATTTCTTGATGATAACAGGAAAACATGCTCAGGGCAGATCCATGCCAGCAGAAACAAAAATGTGGCATAAACACAAAAGTAATGCCAGGACAACAGGGAAAGCAAAAAAAGCACACAGCTAAAATCAGGCTTTTGGATTTCTGGGGAGGTGCACTCCAGCCTGGGTGCCTCTTATTGGGTTTCTAGGTGAGATAGACAGGCATGATTAACAGAGTGCTGAGTCATCTGAGTTAGGGACCCAACATGACACAAATGGGGCAAAGGCTTTTAACAGCCTTTAACAACCTCCGACTCTATTTAACCTTCCTGGGCCTCAGTTGTCTTACTCATGTTATGGAGGTAATAATACTAACCCTACAGGATCATGTCAAGATTTAAAGGAAATAATGTAACCCTCAAGTGGCCAGTTTTTGAAGAAATGCTAAACTGTTTTCCAAAGAGTCTACATCATTCTACATTTCCACCAGTAATGTATGAGTGTTCCAGTGTCTCCATAACCTTGCCAACACTTGCTATTATGTGTCATTTGATGATAGTCATGATTGTGTCTCTAAAGTGGTTTCTCAATGTAATGTTCATTTGCATTTTCCTAATGACTAATGATGTTAAACATCTGTTTGTGCACTTATTGGTCATTGATATATCCACTTGGAGAAAGTATTGAAAACTCTTTGCCCATTTAATTAGGATATTTATGTTTTATTGTTGAGCTGCAAATGTCCTTCTGTATTTTGAATAGGAGGTCCTTATCATACATCACTTGCAAATGTTTTCTCCCATTATGTAGGTAGTCTTTTCACTTTCTTCATAGTACTCTTTGAAGAACAAAAGCTTTTAGTTTTTATGAAGATTTAGTTTACCTTTTTTTTTCTATAGGCATCATATCTAATAAACCATTGCCTAAACAAAGGTCATAATGATTTATACCTATTTTTTAAAGAGTTTTATAGTTTTATATTTAGGCCCCTGATCCATCTGGAATATTTTTTTGTTTTTGTTTTTGTTTTCAGTACTGGGGATGGAACCCAGGACCTTGCTACTAAGCTATATTCCCAGCCCTTTTTTATCTCTTATTTTGAGACAAAGTCTAAGTCACTAAGATCCCCCCTCCCTGCCCCACGAGCTGATCTCAAACTTGCAATCCTCCTGCCTGAGGCTCCCAGCATGCTGGGATTACAGCTGTACACCACCGCACCTAGCTTGGAGTTAACTTTTGTATATGGTTTGAGGTAGGTGTACAACTTCATCCTTTTACATATAGATATCTAGTTGTCCCAAAACTAGTTGTTTAAAACATTATTCTCTCCCTCATTGAGTTGTCTTGGTCCCTTTTCAAAAATCAGTTGGTCATATGTATATGGATTTACTTCTGAACTCTTTATTCTATTCTACTGATATATACATCTATACTTATGCTACTACCACACTGTCTTGATTACTGTAGCTTTGTAGTATTGTTTTAAAATTGAGAAGTGAGTATTCCAACTTAGTTGCATTTTTCTAAGATCATTTTGGCTATTTTGAGTCCCTTGCTGTAGTTTTGGTATACAAGTCTTTTCTTTTTTTTCTTTTTTTTTTGAGACAGTGTCTCATTATGAAGTTCAGGCTGGGCTTAAACTCACTATGTAGCCCAGGCTGGCCTCGAACTGATGGTGATCCTCCTGCCTTAGCCTCCCAAATGCTGAAATTACAGGTGTGCACCACCATGCCTGGCTGTATACAATTCTTAATTTAAATGAGCCAACTTAAAGTTTGACAGTTTCTCCTATCAGTTCAAATCTGCTATTGAATATTTCTGATTTTTCTTTTTAATTTCAGTTATTGGTATTTTTAACTGCAGAATTTCTTCTCCCCTCCCCTCTCTCCTCTCTCTCTCTCTCATCCTTGTGCAAGAGTGTGTGTGTGTGTGTGTGTCTGTGTGTGTGTCTGTGTGTGTTACTAGGGACTGAATCCAAGGCCTTTGTATTGAACTACATCCCCCAGCCCTTTTCATTTTTTATTTTCAGACACTGTCTCACTAAGTTGATAACTTGCCCAGACTGGGCTCAAACTTGCCATCTTGCTGCCTCAGTTTCCCAGAGTCCTGGAATTACAGATGCTTATTACCAGACCTGCCTTCATAGTGGTTGTACCAGTCTACTCTCCCACCAACAGTGGAGAAGATTTGTTATTGGTTAATTTCTTGATGATAGCCGTCCTTTCTGGAGTGAGATGGAATCTCAACGTTGTTTTAATTTCTCAAATGACTGTCAAATGTATTTTTGCATGTCAAATATGTACTTTTATATGTGTTTCGTATGTCATATATATAGATTATGGCATAATATATGACATGCATATGGGTATGTGGTTTTTGGTTGTTTTATGGCTTTTTGGAATTTGTTTCTTTGGGGTTTTTTGTAGTGTTGAGTATTGAATCCAGGGCTTCCTGCATGCTAGGCACGTACTCTACTTCTGACCTACACTGCCCCCTAGGCCCATTTTATATTTTTATGTTGAAAATTGAACATTTAAAAAATGTAATGACAACTCCAGACAGCAGGTTCCCCTCCTCTCCCTGGGCTTGTTATTGTTGCTGTTTGTTATCATTGTTTTGTCATTGTTATTACTGCTGCTGCTACTTGTCTGTTGTATGGCTTTCCTGAATTAATTTTGTAAAGTCTGTATTCTTTATCATATGTGGCTTCTGTTCAGTTAATTTAGTGATCAACTAATGAATAGGCAGAAATTTCCTTACATGTCCTAAACCAGTAAATCTCCCAGCCTTTGCTAAGTGCTTCTTTGTGTGCATTTTAGGTTGTGGTTTCATCAGTCAGGTAGGCAGTTTACAACTATGACTTAACCTCCACTTCCTGGTTGTGCAGAGCCTCCAAAATCAAAGGTGAGAAATTATGGTTTTCTTGGGTCTTTCCTGAGCATGTGTGTAGCTCTGCTCATACATACATACGGCTTTCTAGATTCCCAGGAATTTGTGTAAGTTTTTCAATCTTCTACAGACATTTCATATGCCAGTTTTTTCTTTTGATTTTTTTTTCCTTTTGGTTTTTTTGAGATGGGGGTCTCACTATGTAGTTCAGACTGGCCTTGAACTCACAGTTCATCCTCCCTCAGCCTCCTGAGTGCTGGAATTACTGGTATAGGCCACTGTACCTGGATTTTCTTTTGATTTTTAACTCAGCCTTTGTTAGTCCCAGCTGGAATTACTGCTTTAGGAATCTGCAATGTTTAAAATTTCCCCAATTGGGGGAGGGGGGGCCAAATGCCCCAGCAATAAGGCTATTTGCACAGAGAAAACTCTGAGTCTGGTCAAATAAAACCAAGCTCTGAAAATGAAGCTTTAAGGACAACTTCCAAACAGGTCACACTGTGACAGATGCCTGAGGGTGAGGTTTTTTTGGAAAATGCCAAACCAATGTTGTCTCCTTATACTGGCTGACAGTTTCCTGGGCTTCACAGCTAGCACAGCTGCAAGTTGTTCCGTTTCTGAGGCTACCATGGAGATGGGGGAGGGGTAGTACGAGGCAAGTGGAAAGGTCACAATGTTCAATCTTTTCAGTGCTATTCAACAATTTTTCTGAAGTAAATGTTTCCAGATTGTTGTAACCCTCTGGTTAATTTCCAGTGTTCTGAAAAGATTTATTTTGACCATTTTTGCCAGTGTTCTTGTTGCTTTTTATGTAGGAGTGGAGTTTTCACTCCCTGTAAGTGCTTCTCTTGGAGGAGCACTCCTACATATTACTTTGATTAAATCCTACATTTTTTGTTTGTTTTCTTTCTACTCACAAAGCAGCATACTTCTTTTTTTTTTCTCCGTAAGTAAATTACAAAATTCAAAGGGAAGATATGAAAAAAACTATTTTCTAATTTTTACAAGTTTCCTTGTTACTGCAGTGCTATGTACAAGGTGGACCTACACTGTTTCTGTCCAAAGAAATCACTATAAATCCAAATGCAGTCTTTCTAGGTCTATGCTAGTCATGAAACAATAAGGCTGGCGACATTTGATTAAGGAGAATAGGAAGAACATATATAATATTCCAAGAAAAGAAGGCTTCTATGCCTGAGTTTCCTACAAAGAAAAGAACAGAGCTTCAAAACAGAGCGGGTGATAATTATTCAACCTTAATTTCACTTTGGCTGGTACTTACCATGTCTCAACAGCTTTCTTCAAATAGCAAATGTTGAGATGAATGATATGCAAAATAAAATCATCATCTGTATATTCCCCAAACTGAAATTGGTAGAGGATCGTCAGTGACAGGTGACTAGTGACTGATGACTCATTCTTGGTGGGTGTCTTGGCCAGTTTCAGAAGGCACTGTGTTTTCAGGAGGGGCGGGAAGAAGATTTGCATGTCTGACCTCACGCAGAAGCTCCAGCTGCAGAGCATATAAAGTGAAGGAGAGTCGTGAGTCATCAGTCTTACCAGTGTTAGACTCAGCACTTTCCAGACACCTCAAGACAATGGCAGGCCTCCACTCCACGTTTCTACCACTGGGGCTATTTCTGTACCTTGGACTACCCTTTTCTTCTGCCAACTTTTCAAATTTCAGCGACAACTGTATGGTCTTTGCAGAGGTCTTCACCGCCCAAAACCCAGGAATCGAGATCAAGACAGAAGTTTTTCAGGGCAACACAATATACACAAGTGAGTAAAAGCCATTCTTTCTGCTGTCTTTTGATCTCTGGAAGATGTTAACCAGACTTTCAGAATATACCCCTCCTCAGTTCCCTCTCTCAGTTCCACAGAATGTGTTTTTGAACCAGATGGGAGGTGGGGAAAGAAAGAGAAAGGAAAAGATGTATGAGATTGGATTGAAGGGAGTATTTTTTTTATATTCCCTGTCCAAATCTGAGCCACAGCAGGCATAAAGTGGTAATACCCAGATGAAGTGAACCCCAGCAAGAGCACACCTGGACCATATTCTCTGACTTCAGTAAAGTGAGATGATAATTGCACTACATTATATAGTCCTTCAATCTACTGACAAAACTGTGCCATGTAAGTGGCTGTGTACTGCACAACTCCAGGAGGTACTATTTGCATTTTTTTCTATGAATGAAAAATCCCCTGACATAGAGAGTAGGGAAAACCTTAGGTGTGAGGAACCTGAAGCCAAGAAAAGTTAAACAACTTACTTAGGGTCTTACTGCTAGTAAGTGGCAGAACCAGCTCTTTTCATTCTTAATCCAAAGCTTTTCTTAGGAATATCTAGAAAGCATTTTATAAATATGGCTTTTGGATCAGCCAAACCTACAAGCCAAGGAATATGCTTTCTATTTAGTTTCATGACAGCAACATTTGCTTTATATGTATGAATGCATTTAGTCTTCATAATGACCTTCCAGTAGATCTCATTATCATTCTCACTTTGTAGATGTGCAAGTAGAGGCACAAGTGCTAGGTGAATTATACAGGTCACAAAGCCACTGCATTGCTGAACTGAGACATGAACCAGCATTCCAGTTTCAGTGACCTTTCCCTCACAGCACAACTCTCATTAATAAGTAATAATGAGAGCCAACAGTTCCTATTATATCCTAGGTACTGTTCTGGGGTGAATGCTATTATCTTTCCTTTTTACAGGAAAGAACTGAGGCACAGGAAAGTTAAAAATTTACTCAAGGTCATCAGACTCTAACAGAGCTAATATCTGAAGCAAAATAACAGCCAAGATTTGTCCAGCTTCAGATCCTGTCTTCTTAAAAGACTAACCAAATTTTGCAGAGACTACCAGGGTGACAGTCACACTCAGGGTCTACAGATTCCCAAATTTAGCAAGTGAACAACCTGGCATGCCTCCACACATCCTGGCTTTTCTTTCTATTTTGCGGGGGGACTGTTACTAAGTGCTTCTGTTGTGACAGCGCTATGTCCCACTCCCTCAGGCAGTGGATCTTGTTCTACCAGAGCAGGGAGGATAATCTTGTAATTCAAGAAAAGTATCATATCTATATATACACACACATACATACACACACACACACACACACACAGACCTGGGGAATCACAAGCATTACTGCACAAAACATTATAGGTCTCTGATGTAAGATAACATGTCATTAGATGAAGAATTTTGCTATTGAAATGGGAGAAAGAAAAGTCTGTTGTGTGAAGATACCATGGAGATATGGGAGCCTTCTGAAAGGAGGGAGTCAAGAGAAGGAAGACACAAGACGATCCAATAGGGTAAAAGAATGATCACAGCAGTTACAGAGGTGCCAGATGGAGCCAGAAAAAGGGGAAAAAGGAAAAGAATTCAGGTTCCTTGAATGCCTACACATACTATGCACTTTGTCAGGCTCCCTCTCAGGACAGAAATGTGCAAGAGCTCTGTGTTCTCTCACAATAGGAATGCTTTAAGGTGAGGGTCAAAATCCTCAGCCCTCAGGGATGAGAAGAGCCAGATTCCTCACCTATAATACATAGCAGACTCCATGATTGCCTTACAGAGTGTCATTGCCAGGGCTCAAAACCTCTGGGGACACCAAGCCAATGCTCGCCCAGGCTAATACCTTTCCTTATTTTGGTTTTGAAAATCTTTTACATCTCACATTGTGTCAACATTGAATGGCTTGGGAGATCCCAACAGATAACAGTAGCTCAGACAGTGTCTGACAACAGGTTCCCTGAGCCTGTTTTGATATCAAGGAAAGAAATCTTTAATGCAGTGATATTTACATTAAGACTGTGCTGGGTCAACTGCTTCCATTTTTTATTTTTGTGAGCAAGGGGAATGTAATTTGCCTGCCTTTCTTTCTGAACTAAGGTTTAAAGTATCACACCATATTGGATCTACAACTTTTTTAAATGGATCAGTACTTATTTTGTGCCCATCCAGTGCCATAGACTAACACAGGCAAAACCACAGGATATAATCAAGTGCTCAACTAAGTGTGAGAGGAAAAGTGGCCTCAACTGGTCCAGAGGAGAGCCATGAGCAGGATCTTGGAGTGAAACTAGAGATGGGATGTATAATGAGAAGGAAGGATTTCAGATAGGCAGCAAGTTATGAACAAAGACCAGGGGCAGGTATGAACCAAGCATGGGCCAGGTGTGGCCTCAGGACATTGAGAACAGGGGCAAACCAACTGCCCATAGAGCAGAGTGCAAGCAGAGTAAACCAAGGCTCTTAGAGTCCTAAACATCAAGTGCTGGACATTATTATTGATAGGACAGAGACAGAAATACTGTATAAGAGAGTAAATGTTTAGATGCTATAGAAGTAAGGATACTTGGAAGTCTTTGAACAGGAGTGTGTCCTGATGGATAAGTTGTATGAGGAAGTCTGGCCAGGACCACAGCAAGTCACAAGGCAGCCTGAGGGAAAAGAACTTCCAGAAATCCAGGGAATACAGGTGCCTAGGAGAGGAGCAAGGAGGGCTTACCTAAGAGCGAAAGGGAGAAAGCAGAAGGAACTGGTAAAGACACTTCCTTGAAGAGCTGACAGACTTGACGGCTGTCTGTGTGACATTGTCATGTGTCACCGCCACCACACTACGTTGCACAGATGTATGACAAATATCAGCTGTTCCCTGACCAAGTCCAACACTGAGCTTTGGGTCATCTGACCTTGATTGGCAAAGCAAACAACAGGCCAGAGAAGTATTGTGGGCTAAAAATCATTTAATAACAATTACAATTTATCTAATATCTATAGTGTATTAAAATTTTTATATTCTTCTCTTAATCTTCCCAGAAAACTTTCCAGATAGGTAACGTGACCCAGATGAGGGATAATGTCGTTACCCTTAGACCCAGAACCAAGACAGGTGTAAAGTGGGTATTCAGGACATGTGTGTGACTCCGCATGACGGTATTATAGGCAGCTAAGTTAGAGAGAAATTAATATACAGTCAGAGAAAGAGCGGACCCTCAAAGAAGTCAGCACGAAAAACAAAGACATCAGAATTGTGACTAGAGAGAAATCTGAAGAGCCAGGCCAGGCTTCAGGATAGAGATGCAAGAGCCAGGCCTGCAATAAATAACAATTTGAGGGCCGGGGATTTAGCTCAGTGGTTTCACTGCCTACCTCACAAGCGCAAGGTCCTGAGTTTGATCCCCAGTACCAAAAAAAAAAAAAAGAAAAAGAAAAAGAATTGAGTGCTTTGTTATAAATAGCAATTTGAGATTGGACTGTAATTATCACTCCTGGTCCTTGAGCCCAGATAGGCATCAGGTACATGGGTGGGTGACCAGAACATGTGGACCCATACTCCTCTCCCTTCCCAAAAATGCCTTTGATCTTTTCACATATCCTTGCTATGTGCCTCCTTTCTCTATTGGATCAATATTAGCTAAGCAGCCATTCTTGTACCCCTATAGGTTGATTGTAGTCTGACCCACAGTGTATTCATGTTGTGATTTTGCTGTATAAATTACCCCCTGGCAAAGGACCTTGGTGGTCACTCATTTGGGACCCCACTTGGAAATCCAGGGACTATTCTTCTTCCCTTTATTTTCAATAAAACTCTTCTGATTTCTTCCTTTAGTTCTCGACTTCATTCCTCCATGTTGTGAGACCATGAACTCAGCATGTTTGGCATCTAACAAGTAGAGTTATCTTTTTCCTACATCAACAGCACATGCTTGTAACCCCAACATTCTTCAAGGCTGAGGCAGGAGGATTGATTGAAAGTTTGAGCCCAGTATGGGGCACTTAGCAACTTAGCAAGACTCTCAAAATGAAAAATAAAAAGGGTTGGAAATGTAGTTCAGTGCAAAGGCCCTGGGTTCAATCCCCAGTACCACAATAAAAAGAAAGAAAAGGGAAAGGAAGGGAAGGGAAAGGAAGGAAAAAAAAAGTGTGGCATGAATGATGAACAGTAAGAAACAAGGATTAGAGGTGACACAACTTGCTCCTAAGTGTTAGAGGTAGAATTCAAATCCAGGACTGCCTCATGAGCCGATTGTGCTACATGATCCACTTTCTTTGCTTAGTGAAGGAGAAATCTTTGAAGGAATTTAAGGTGGTTGAGAAGCTTCCTGGAAAGAACAACGGCCTAACATTTTAGAATGTACTCACAAGGGACATCCTAAGGGAGGAAATAGACTAAAATACAGTATTGTCTTGAAATTCCTTCCCTATGACCCATCAGAATGCTGAAATTAACAAGAATTACAAGGTCCCCTGTAAATGCTTGCCAGGCTGGGTCAAGGGGGAGACTCATCTGAGTGGAAAATCATCTTAAAGGGTTATTTGACAGGTACTTGGATTAGGCCCCTGTGGCTCTAAACCCACCCCCCTCCTGCACCTTCCCACACTTTCAACAACAGAGACTAAGAATTCGCATTTCTGGGGCCAGGAGCAGGGCTTTGCTTTTACTTGGCAATAGTGTTCTCTTATAGTCACAGAACACTTCCCAGGAGCCCATCTGACCCTTCCACATGTCCCCACACTTGCCCTGACAGGAGGCCCAAACCAGGGCCAAGGATAGGTCTTTTGTCCATCTTTCACAGCAGAGAATTTGGAAGATACAAGAAAACTACTAGGAAGAAAACAAAAATCATCTGTATTCTCACTACCAAGAAATCACTACAGTTAATGACCTGATATACTGTATTTCCTTCTAGTCACTCTTCAGCTTCTTTTATAAAGATGGGACCATGCAATATGTATTCACTCCTTGTAACTTTCTTTTCTCACACTTAATTTTTTTATTTTTATTTTATGCCCATACCTCTCACCTCACAAAGCACAGGTGGCTGACTGGTTTCTCACCCTTTCCTCCTAGTTTGGGTTCCTGTGAGTGACAATATTAGTACGGTGATCCTACAAGTCGTGGACAAGCACAACAACTCAGTGGGCCTCTGTCAAGGAGCCAACGAGGACTGCAATGGCAGTGCCCTGTATTACCTGACTTACTCTAACAACACGTTCTTCAAGGCAAATTGTGTTCTTAACTCCGAGGACACAGCTGACAAGCTGCAGTAAGAACTTATCTGATTTTGCTTTGGACTTTAACATTTTTATTTTGGGTTTTACAGTTTTGCATTGACTGAAAAAGACTAAAACCACATTCTGGATGTGGTGTCATTTTGTACTGAAAGGGCAGGTCTGACCATCAGGTTGTGGCCACTGTCAACAGCCTAGTCTCAGGGCGTTATGCAATGGTGACACTGTCAAGCCATCCTGCCCTCTTCTGCCATGCTCTGGGCCTGGTCAGACTTAATTGGCTTTGGAGGAGGTACTAGTGTGCCCATGGAGTGAAATACAAGAGCAGAATCCAAAAGGAGCTGACAATGACAGTGGCTGCTTACAAACAAGCCATGGCTAATCACAATGAGGACTTTCCTTTCATCTCACCTCATTAAAACCTGTACTCTTCATGCAGGACAGATAAAATACCAAACACTGACAGCGTGCAAGAGAAACAGTGCAGTCCCATTGTTGATGTGGTTTCCTGACCCCTCCTAACTCACACACCTAGTGTCTCTGCTTGTTAACAACATGAACACTCATGGTCTTGATCAGCAAGGGGAGGGAGACACAGGAAGCAGGGGACTCCACTGCAGTGGGCACCATGCTGAGTAAGGTACAAACGGGATATGAAAAGGTCCCGACTTGGAATGAGGTTGGTAAGGCCCACACAGAAATAATTACTGAGGTGAAACATCACTTCCTCAGCATTCTCTGAACTCCAGATCAGGGACAGATGCTCTGTTAAACACTCTCATAACTTCCCCTACTTCATCAGAGCACCTATCATAACTGTGATCAATAACTTAACAAGCTAGTTGATCACTGACTTAAAACCTGCCTCTCTGAGGACAGTGTGAATGGGTAAGAACCAAGCCTGGTTCTTGTTTGCCATTATCCCTTCAGCACCAAGCATAATGATTGGCATATAGTGATCTTTCCTTAATCATATGTTAAATGTATAAACAAGGGACTGATATTATAATGGACCCTCTGACATAATAACAACAGACCAAGCTGTATGGGTCATTTAATGAACATTAAGCACCTATGATATATCAGACATCGTTGACAACAGAGATTGCACTCAAGAAGCTGGCCCTCCAGTAGGGCACAACAGCAATTCAATGCTGTACAGAGACCTGTCTGTGTTAATAACATTAGGGAAAAACAACTTCATAGAGATGGTTACCTGTGAGTCTCTGAGCAGATGTGACCAGGACAAGTGTTACAGACAGAGGGACTGGCTCAAGAAGAGGTGTGCCAGCCTGAGGGGATTTCAGGGTGGTGAAACTGGTGGGGATAGGAGGGTGGGTAGGGTGGTTTGGAGGTAAGATCATGGAGGATCTTAGTTAATCAATATAGAACACACCTATATTTAATGATGGGCCAATTGTGCTCCAGAGAAAGTAAGCACAAAGGGGATTAAGAGGGTGGGATGCTCCAGAAAAGCAGAAATGTGAGCACAACTTTTGAATTTCACAGATGAGGTCTTCATTGTATCTCTCATTGGTTTCCCCTCCACAGAGTCCTCCTTGTCAATGTCAACAACTCAGCTATTTTTATTTCAAGGAATCTAGGAAGAAAAGGTGAGTTCTTTTGTAGCCCATTTGAATATTTGTCAGTAAACTCAGCCTAAACAATGACTTTGTGAGCGCTCGAGAAAAAAGCATTTTCTTATCCTGCAACGCTCAGATATCAGTTGAATCTCCCAGTACCTTGGAACCCGCATAAAATTTTCCCAACCTCTTATCCCAATGCCCTGTAGGAAACAAAAGCCATCCCCAAGAGTTCTGCAAATTCCAAGACATTTTCATGGTCACCTGTCACTCCGTATGAGCTATTTCTAGTCAATATTACAGTCCTCCTGAGGTTCCACACTCATACAAATCCTTTATTGGATATAATAGACCTTATCCAAAAGGTTTTAAGGGAGATGAGGGTGAAGGGTGAGAAGTTGCAACAAAAAACAGGTTGACATCATAGAAATACCAATAATTTCATTAGTTCTTAAAGTGGCCTTTGGCCACCATGATTATCACCAGGAATTTTCTCTGGCTTTTCACAGGCTGTGGCCCCCAACTTCATACTCTCCTGAGGCTTCTCACCCTACTTTCCCCTTATCTATCCCCTTCTTTTTCTCTTACTTCCCTGTAAGGAGCTAAAACAAACTTCAAAAATGAGGTTCAGTAAGGTAGGCTCTTACCTAAGAACACTCAGCAAAATGAGGGCTCCAATTCCACATCTATACTTTTTCCCACTTTTCTTAGACTTATACTAAAACTAAAGAAATAATTTTTAATCAAGTTTTTACATACAAGATTTAACCAAGAACAAGAACTATTAGTCTTTTCTCAGAGTCCAGATAACAAGACTTCCTCATGAGCCCTAAACACTAAGAGACAACTAGCACACTGCCTATTTTACTGCCAGTCATGTGTTGCAAAATGTGCCCAAAGGGGATAATTATTTCCAACAATAAATTTTGAAGTGATTACACCTAAAGAAACTATTATGTGAAAGCATTAGCTGTTTCTTTGGTAGCTTTCAGTCTGAGAAGACTGGGATGTTATTTTCTTCCTCAAGGACATTTTCTTTTGAGATGAATACTTCCATAAAAGCTGAGGGAGGGGGTTCTAATCAGGACACCATAGCTCTATGGTAATAAAATCCAGTTACAAGAAAATGGCTGGGGTCCGGGATTTAGCTCAGTGCCTGCCTCGAAACTGCAAGGTCCTTGCCATAGGGAAATGCTAAATGAAATAAGACAGTGTTACCAAACTAGATGGCACCCTCCAGTTGTACAGAAGACTGCCTAAGCCCGGGTAAATCACTGGGTGCTCGCCTTCCTCCTTGTCCATGTGGTCCCTTCTAAGGTCCACTCAGACCCTTGAAGGTGTCATTGCCAAGCTTTAACGTTCTCAGGATCAGACACGCCCCCAGGACTATAGGCCTGGCTTTCTCTGTTTCTTTGCAAGATAACCTCAGAGAACCAACATCTAGTTAGGTCCCTGCACATGAAAGTGACCAGTTCCTCACAAACCAGAGAAAGATGTTGAGATTTGGACAGGGCGTCCTTCCACTAACTTTAAAGCAGAAATGACAGTCTTCAGGACTGGATAATGTTGAGTTCTTACAAGTCCTTGAAATTAGCAAGAACATAAAATTGTGCTATTCTGAATCAGACTTACACTAATTAATCTAATATTAAGGACCTGAAGACATTTGAGGGCAGACTATACCCAAGCCAAAAATAAATTCAGCACTTGTAAAAACTCAGCAGGTCTCCTCACCTCACATGATTGCACAGATCTTCAGGGTGTCTTTGTGTGACTTAACACTCTGTACCCCATACTGTCCCTGTCTTAGTTACTTTTCTCTTGTTGCTGAGACAAAATATCTGGCACCCAAAGTGAAAGGGGGAAAGGTTTATTTAGCTCAGTTTGTAGAGGTTTCAGTCCATAACTGGCTGGCTCCAAGGCAGAGTGGCTGCTTGGCAGAGGGGCATCACAGAATAGAACCAGTTCATGGCAAGCAGAAGACAGCAAAAGTAAGCAAGCAAGGGACCTTAAGAGCATCTTTCTGCCCCTTTCATCTTATCTGGGGTACTCAGGGCAGGTTGCACTCATACCCTTAATCCTAGTGCCCTTGAGCTGAGCATTGCACCATGAATCAATTCCAGCATCATAAACTCCTGATTCAGCCACCCCTGAAAAGGCCCACCTATGACCATGTGAGGCTTTGGGGGGACATCTAGACACAAGCCATAACAGTCCCCCTCCTCTGCATACACATGGCACTGGAGAGGTATTAGCTGAATTTCACTCTTGAACTGGCTCCAGCAATCTATCAGATTAGTTTCTTTTGCTAGTACTCACCCACCAACCAAAAGAGATTCTTTTTGTTTGTTTGTACCGGGGACCGAACTCAGGACCTTATGCTTGAAAGGCAGGCACGGTGCCCCTGAGCTAAATCCCTGGCCCACGAAAAGAGATTCTGACATTACTGCTTGTTTATTTGTTCCAGTGATAACTACAACCTCAACCACCCGGACTTCTACCAACAATCTGAACACAACCATGACTATCGCCACAGCTGTGACAGCCCAAACCATGAGCACAGCCCAGACCACAAGCACGGGCCAAACCAAGACCATGGCCCAAACCATGACCATGGCCCAAACCATGACCACAGCCCAAACCAAGACTACAGCCCAAACCAAGTCCATGGCCCAAACCAAGAACACAACCCAAAATTTGGCTGTGAGACCTTTCAGTAGCCCCATTGCAGGTGCCATTCACATCCTGCTCGTTTTTCTTGCCAGCAAGCTCCTCTTCTAAAGGAAAACAGGAAATCAATTGCTCAGCTTCCGGTGCAGCCTCTCATGCTCAGGCTCTAGGCTAGGGCTTTAAATGTAGGCGAATGAAGGCTTCAGTTGTGCAATTCCACTGCTACTATTTCAGAGCAAGGACTGGGGCACTTGCTGATGGGCATGGGTCACACCAATGTTCCACTGGACATAAATTATGCTTTTTAAATACTCAGACCTAGCCCAACTATAGCCCAGAATTCTGTCTCTGGGTTTAACAGCCAATCTGAACTTTGTTCATAGTCAAAGAATTCCTCCGTGCCTCCTAATTTTCTGGAGGAAGAATCTTTCCTTAACATTCAAGATGATCTAAGATTTCTGACCAAAACCCTTCTAGGGGACTGAAGGAGAAGGGAGAAATAGCTTTGAGACTACGGCAACTTCCCATCTTATCCTTAAGAGTAGATTCCAAAGGGCAAGAGGATAGGATGATCCCACGTCACCAATGTCAGGAAAAAATATGTTCTTTGTTCTAAGTCACACCAAATAAATGATACTTGAAACAAGAATGATTGTGCTAAATTCAAAGTTGAGTCCTTAATGAGTGATTAACTTACAATTCAGAGAATGTTATCAATTTTTTTTTGCGACAGCGTTTTGCTATGTAGTTCAGGCTGGACTACAAGCTTGCAATGATCTTCCTGCCTCAGCCTCCCAAGTGCTGGGATTACAGACAAGTGTGGGATTACCACACCTGGCTCAAATCATATTTCATTCATGTATTAAAAATTCATGGAATAATGTATGTGTGTATGTTTTCAAGGCCCAAGGGTAAATTTATCTCAATTTTCATTTTCCTCAAGTGCAAAACTGGTCACTTTCCCCTCTATAGTAATTTCCACTAAGGAATGGGCAAAATACTTATATTTATAATACAGTGTAAAACTAAAAGCATGGTGTTTCCAGTAATAAGCTTGTAATAAGTGACAAAGTTTTCTTTAACAATAAAACTAAATTCCAGGGTGCCAATATTTTCTGATCCCTAAAATTGTGCACTTTTTTAAAGTTCTGACCTGATCCTTCCTCTCACCCTTAGAACACCATCACGATATTCCACATGGCACCTTTTTGTTTGTAAGGGAAGAAAGCCTCCCATCAGCTGTTAGCCAGTTTATTCACATATGCTTGGCTTAACTGAGTTACTGTCATAGAGACAGGTTATCTGTGATTCTTTGCTAAGATCCAAAAAAGTCATTAATGTGAAGTACACAGCCAATTTTCTCCTCCAGTGTCAACCATCTTCTAACAGGAGGGCTGAGAAAAATGGCACACTCCCAGCTTCTTCAAGATACTGCTCATGAAGTTGACTCCACACTATCCCTGAGGCAGTAGCAACAACAGTCCCCTCAAAAGGCTGAGAAATTTTATGGGATGAGGAAAAGCCCATAAATACCCATCTGATCAACACTTATCTTACATTTCATTACCATTAATATTAAATACCATAAGGAGTATCCTAATTTTTATACTACAGAAGTCGTTGCTTTTGGCTGGTTTCTTATGTTGTGGTTTTGCAGTAGTAGGGATTGAACTCAGGGGCATTCTACCTAAGTTACATTTCCAACCCTTTTTATTTTGAGGCAGGGTCTTACTAAATTGCCCAAGCTGTCCTTGAACTTTCAATTTCCTGCCTCAGCTTCCTGAGTAGCTAACGTTCCTGCTTTTGTTAACATTTCCACCTTCCTCTTAGAAAAAGTATAAAAGGTATTTTACCACAATGTAATCATTCAAACAACACTTGTGTGCTTTAGAGAATAGCTATCCTCTACTGCTTCAGATTTACCCAGCAACAATATTTGTTGAGCAACTATTCCATGCCAGGTATTGTTCTGAGATTTTGAGCAAAGCACAGATCCCTTCCCTAGCGGATCCCCATCTCAAGATTCTCTCAAAATGTTACTGATCCTCAAACACTGTCTACATGCCAGTGCTCTTAAGTGCTTTCACATGTGCCATGTGTGAAATTCTCACAAAAATGCACTATCCTGAAAACTGCATGATTGTTCTCACATTTAAAGATAAGAAAACTGAAATTCAGAGAAATTACATAACTGGCTCAATCACAGAGCTAGTAAGAGGCAGGTCAGGAATACAGACCTGCTCTGAAGATTGTTTTCTCATTTTAACCACAATGTTCTGAGTTGGCCTTGACCTTAACCAGCTGAGTGATGTGAGATAACACATGCCCTGCTTCAATAAGTGAGTATATAATAGCAATGTCATTAATCATAGTAGTAACTACTCAACAAATGGTAGTCATTATTATAATGTGTCTCTTTGAGCTTATTCTTCTTAGAGTTTAAGTTTCTTGAATCTAGATATTGATGTATTTCATTTACTTTGATAAGATTTCAGCCATTATTTCTTTAAATAGTCTCTTAGCTCCTTTCTCTCCTCTCCTTCTGGAGCACCGTTTATATACATTTTGGTACACTTGATGGTAATCCACAGGTCTTTGTTTTGTTTTGTTTTTTTGGTACTGGGGATCAAATTCAGGACCTTGCACCTGCGAGACAAGTGGCAGAACCACTGAGCTAAGTCCCTGGCCCCCCACAGGTCTTTGAGACTCCATTTTTCTTCATTCTTTTTTCTTCCTGCCCCTCAGACTGGATAATTTCAATTGACCTGTCTTCAAGTTCACTGATTTTTTTATTAATTTTATTGGTACATTTTAGGTATATAATATAATGACATTCATCATTGGAAATTTGTACCTTTACATAATCTATCTTTGTTCTTATTTTTTCCCCTTCCCCTGCCCTCCCTTCAACCCCTCCATCCCTCCCTATTTACAAAGACTTTGTTTCCATTTTTTCATTTTCTCATATTAATTCCATTCCCTTCTTTCCTTTCCCCAATCCCTCCCACTTCCCCTTCGGACCTTTTATTCCTATTTCACAATATCTATTATGCCTTTTGATCCTTATTTATACTTTGTTTCTCACACCAAATAGTTTCACAGAGAAACTATTTGGTATTTACACGTGTGTCCTTTGGGTTCACTGATATTTTTGTCTGTTCAAACATGCTATTGAACCTGCTAACAAATTTTTAATTTTAGCTATTATGCTTTTCAGCTCCAAAATTTCTATTTGGTTTCTGGTTATAACCTCTCTTTATTAATATGCTCTGTTGTTCATACATCATTCTCCTGGCTTCTTTTAGTTCTTTAGCCAAGATTTCCTTTTGCTCTTGGATATACATACTTAAGACAGCTGACTTAATGTCTTTGCCTAGTAAACAAAATTAATGGGCTTGGGGGCAGTTTCTATCAATTTTTTTATTTGAATGAACCATACTCTTCTGTTATTTTGTATGCCTTATATTTTTTGTTTAAAAGTGGATGCTTATAGTGTGGTAACTCTAGAAATCTGATTCTCACACACATAACCAAGGTTTACTACTGATGTTGAAGGTTGCAGCTGTCCATTTGTTTAGTGACTTTTCTAAACTATTTTTGCAGTCTGCATTCCTTGTTGTGTGTGGTCACTTAAGTCTCTTTTCTGTTAGTATCAGCATTCAGACAATAATCTTATGGATTTTTTTAAATGGCAAAAATTAGCAGCTTGTTTTTTCATTAAGCATTGCCCTGGTAACTGTAAGTTCTTGTTATATTCCAGAGTTCTGAGAAAGTTGATTCTGACAGTTTTTGCCAGCTTAATAGTTGGCTTAAGGGCTCAGTACTTAGAGCTCCTTATTCCACAAATTTCTGTAACATCACTGGGTAGCTACTACTGTTACCTGCCAGACCTCTGCTAAGCACTGTACATGAATTATCTCCTTCAATCCTCATACCAACTTTATGAAATATGGCCATTTCACTGATGAGGACACTCAGCTAAGAAAGAGAAATAATTTCCTGGAGTCACTCAGTGAATAAGGAGTGAACCTGGGTTTTGAAAACTGGCCTATACAACTTCAGAGCCTAGTCCTGATCCAGGACACTCTGAAGGTTCCCGAGTAACTTCTGCATCACTGGGGATTACCTCAGAACAATTGGATCCCCAGGTCACATGACAAGGAGCAGGTGTGGGTTCCCCTGCTGACACAATAAACAGGCTGCATGCTCCAGCTGTGCTTCTCCAGGCCCCACTGCCTGCTGCCATCTCCAAGATAAACTGCATTGAGTCCTGACCCAACATGCTAGGAAAGAGTTTCGTATTTATCTTTCATGGCTCAACCTCGCCCTATTCTCAGTTTCAACGTGGAAGGTATGACAAATATTGACTTTGCTACAAGCTGGTGCCCCAGCAAAGATAGTTTTTGAAGATGGGAAATTCTTAAGAGTCAAAAAATCTGAGCAGAATTCAGACAAGCAGCATAGAGGCAGCTGGATAAGAACACTGGATTAGGGGCCCAGGATTTAGCTCAGTAGCTCCACTGCCTGTCTCACAAGAGCAAGGTCCCATGTTCGATCCCCAGTACCCAAAAAAAAGAGAACACTGGATTAGGAGACAGAAAATTTATTAAATTCTACTACTACCAAGTAGAACAGTTGAAATATATATGTGTATGTGTGTATGTATGACGTAAGTGGGAAAATATGCTAAAATATCTCCATATTCATGTATTCTTACATATATGACCACTTGAGTCCAACAAACTCAAGACCTTAGAAAAATTTCTGTGCCATATTCCACCTCAGTTTACTCATTGGTTAGATAAGGGCTGGCCCAGGTGTCTCAACTATTTTCCAGCTCTCAATATTGGTTTCTCTGTCATACCCAGCCCTAGTTCAAGAGTCTAGTCAGGGGTGCTAAGTAGGTGTTACCTTATGCCACATCGGACCAATAAATGAAAGCTGCTGGGAGCAATATTTGAGGATTCTGAAGCAAAACCTAGGCTCAGAATTAAGAGTACCACATTCCACTAGTGACATTTTCCTTGGACTCAGGAGGCAAGAATTGAAGCTGCACAGGTTTCAGATATTTACCATCCTTGGTGGTTCTTTAAGTCAATCCAATAAATAGTAAGCATAGTAGGAACCAGAATCAGAGTAAAGAGCTAAAATAATATGAACAGTCACAGTTCCTAGTCCTCATATTTGCAGTCTTCAGATCCTCATTAATTGGAAAGAGATATACACACACTGCAAATGCATATACACAAAGGCGAGGAAGCCCATGGGCTATACCGCCTACACAAGAAGAAAAGATAAATAGGCTATTTATCATGCCCACTCACTTCCTCAGCTTTTTCCACTTTAGTCTTTTGTTGTTTACAGTTTCATGCTTTATAAATTCATTATATTCTTATTGTTAGAGACAACTGCCTATCCACCCAAAGGAAGTTATCATTCATTCTGAGAAAGCAGAAAAGGAGATTGATGTCTTCCAAATCCTATCACCTCAAAGATCTTCACCCACCAGAGAGTCTCAAATCTGGTCAATGGCACAATTATTAAAGGGAGACTGAGTGGTAAGGGCAGCGTTTTAGGAAGAAGGACAGTAAATGCAAAGATTCTGAGGAGTGAAATTGATCTGCCTTAAAACCTGAGGAGAGGCCAGGGTGACCAAAATGTAGTGAAGGGGTTGAAGCTGCAGAGTAAGTAGCAGATGGAGCTACAGAGCCTGGTTCACTAGTGTGAGGAGTTTGGATGATATTCTAAAATCAAGAGAGCTTTCAGGGACAACATGGGGTGGGAGCCAAGATCCGCCTTGCTGTTTTATAAAGAGCCATAGAAGCCAGGAGCTGTGCCACATACTTTACACCTTCTTTAAAGTTTCACAAAACTTCTTAGAGTTGATTATTAATAATTTGCCATAATTTATGACACCAGCCTTCTGAAAATGAAAATCATACCAAGTCATGTAAAATTATGATCAATAATACAGTAAGCATTCTCCAGTCATCAGGGTGGATATATGTATTTAGTTACTTATTCTGCAATTACAATTTAAAAAAAAAATACTAAAAATTTTTTTAAAAAGAGCCACAGGAGTATGGAAGAGAACCATACAGAAGCAGGAGACCAGTTAAGAGGTGTATAAGAAATCCAGGCAAGGCAAGAATTGGCAACGGTTTGGACTAGGGCAGTGGCCTCAGAAATGGATAGACATCATTGTGTAACTTAGACGTAGAAGCAATAAGAACTCCCCAATAAATTAGATATAAGAGGTGATGGTGGGAGGGACTAGGGACAACTCCCAGATTTTTGACTTGAAGAAATGAGTGGAAGGTAGTAGAATTTTAAAGGAAAATTGATAAAGGGACAGGTTTTGAAGGAAAAATCAGAACTTATGTTTGAAAGTTTAATTAAGGTGGAGATGCCCATGAGACACCCATCTATGGCTCTATCTGGGGTCAAATTAAAAGTTTAGTAGATAAAGGGCAACATGAACCCTTCTATTTCTTCTGGCTTTTCCTAACCTCAGTGCTCATATTTATAGCTGTGAGAAATAAAAAGGGTTTGAAAACTTGGTTCACACATCATACTGTGTCAGGAATTTTCACTGAATAGTAAACTGTAGGAGGTTGAACTTGGGCTTAAATAATGAGGATTTATTTTTTCAGCATCTTTAAGAATATAAGCTTGACAAGTCATTTCTTAAGTCAAAAACCATGAGACAGGTGGGGATTTAGCTCAGTGGTTCTGCCACCTGCCTTGCAAGCCCAAGGTCCCGAGTTCAATCCCTGGTACCAAAAAAAAAAAGCCAAATGAATCACTTATTACAGGTCTAGTGTATTAGTGGTCACAGGTACACAATTGATCATAGCATTCTGGCCATTTGTACAACCCATTAGTGGTTACTCTATCAATCAATGCAATACAAACGATAGCTGAACTCTGGTCATTATGCTCATGAGATACAATGATTTTTTTTTATTTTCTCACCTCAGAATTGCTTTTAATTTCAAGAATCATACTTCCAAGATTTTTACATTTCTCTACCCATGAAACCCACTTTTCCCACGGTAAAAAAACTACTTCCGTTCTAATATTTCATGGCCCCAAAATGTAACATGCCTTGGCATCAAAAAAGGGCACAGTCCCTACTCCCTGCATATCTCGCATGCTACATCTGTTATCTCCACATCATACTTCACACACTAGCAGCGTACAAATAAAAAGTGGATAGGTTACCAACACCCGGGACTTGGGTCTTACTGACACTCTTCCTTATCTGCTCACTCTGATTAAGCAAGTCATCCTGTTGGGGGCTGCTTTATGAAGAGGACTCCATGGGGGAAAACAGAGGGAAGAACTGGGGTCTCAATCCAGCCACCCATGAGGAACTGGATCCTGTCAACAATCATGTGAGTGAGCTGGGAAGTGGATCCTTCCTGGTCAAGCCTTGAGATGACTGTGACTCAGAGCCAGAGGTCAGTTCAGCCACCCCTGGCTTGCTGGCCCACAGAAACTGCAGCAATAAGTATGTGCTATTTTGAGTCATGTTTAAATTATTTTGGGCTAATTTGTTACTCAGCAGTAAATAATTCACTTGCCTGGAAGGGTGGTTATAGGAGTAAAAAGAGGTAACATGAAAAGTATCTAGTAAAACACCCAACACCACAGAAGTCAGAGTATAGCGTTAGCTGTGTTCTTCCGCCATGTCTCTGTTTCTACTATCACCACCATGGGCTAGGCACTCATGGCCAGTTCCTGCAATAGCTTTGCTAACTGGTTTCCTTGCTTTTCTTTGTTCAGCTGTTTAACTTCTTTAAAAACAAACAAAACTGCAACAGCTTCCTGTCCCATAAAGACCACTGATCTGTCCCTATCTTGTATTTCCAAGCTTAATTCCCATGATGCTTTCACATCTCTCCACTGCTCTAAAATTCATCTATTCACTCTATTGCAAATATAGTTCACATATCCGCATTCTAGTAACCTTGCTAATTTTTACCCTTTTCACATTCATTCCCTTTTCTCCTGAATTACAAACCACCACTCTCCTTACCCAATCACTATAGGTAATATCACTAAGCTTCTCCAAACCTCACTAACCCACAGTGGTCTTTTTCTTCCCCTAAATTAATAATATTTATTTATTTGATATTCAAAATCATTTAAATATAAAAGGCAGAATAAACTTCAGAAAGCGTTGGGTTGAAGGATTCACTTTACGTGTAAAGAAACAAGGTTAGAAATGAACATAACTAAATAGTTAACAGCTCTGGGACTAAAATTCAAGCCTCACAACATTCAGGTTATTCAAGTCTAAAAATATTTGTGCAGGAGGGAGAGAAGAGGGAAGGGAAGGGAATGAAAAAAAACTTGGGATGTGTTATGCACACATACCAACTCCCCACAAGGAATGTAATCTTTATGTACTACAAATGTGCTAATGAAAACTAAAAATTGAAAAAATTAAAAATATTTGCCAGCTGCCTACTATGCATGTAAGGCACTATAAAATTTCAATAGTTTTTTACCAATATGACATTCATTTACTTAATTAAAAAAAAAATTAGGAAGGGCCAGGGATTTAGCTCAGTGGTTCCGGCACCTGCCTCCCAAGCACAAGGTCCCGAGTTTGAGCCCCAGTACCAAAAAATAAGTTAATTAATTAAGTACTATTTACCAGATACTCAGAACAAAGAGGTTTCCCACAAGGAATTCACAATAGCAAGGGGGGAAAATGGGTAGAGTAACAAGTACAATATGTTTGAGATGAAACTGTAAAGGAAAAAAGAAGAAAATTACCTATACGCTATCTTTAGTCCTTCTAACTATTCACTCACCTACTGACTCATTTACCTGAAAAGATTAGATGGATAGATAAAATAAATAAACTTCTTACTCTCTTAGGGACAGAAAATAGAAAAAATGTTACCCTGAAGCAAATCGGGGGGGGGGGGGGGTGGGACATGTAAGTATTACCATTTAAAATGTTTTTCTAATACATCAAATCTGCAAGATTTGGTGTTTATAATCTGAAAATACATATATTGTCCTGGAGTCAGAAAGTCCCTAAGTATTACAGTTTACAATTTATTTGCTGAGTGACCTTAAACAAGTAGCTTTCTCTATTTTAATTTTCTTATCTTTAAAATAGGAATAATACATACCTTGTATGGTATTTATGAAAATTAAAACCTTAAGAAATAGTAGCTATCCTGGTTTTCATGTAATCAAAACAAAATAATAAAAAAGTTGTATTTAATAACTAAAACATTCAATTTAACTTTTGCATTGTCAAAATTAAAAATATAATTCCTTAAATTACTAACTGTCCAAAATAAATCTGTTCCATTGTAAACTTTTCTAGAATTGTAATCACTGCATTAGTCCTTTTACTATATTCAGGCATCAATATTCTGAGAATCCATTATATAGTAGTTGCCATGTGGAGAGAAATATAAAACCCTGTATTTAAGTTTAGAATATAACTGAGAATATAGAATAGCTCTTTGTGCAAAGCAAGCAAATACATTCTTGTGGATTTAGTCACAAAGATACCAGAAATGAATGCCAAGATTACAGTTCAACTTGCACAGGTAAGTTTAATAATCAGAACAAAGTGAGGCCCAGGGATTTAGCTCAGTGGCACCATGCCTGCCTCGCAAGCACAAGGTCCTAAGTTCGATCCCCAGTTCAGCACAAAAAAAAAAAAAAAAAAATCAGAACAAAGTGGGGTAAAAGTTAGGAAAATTTTATACAGGAAATGCTTTATAGAATAGCAGATACCTTTTATGCTAACTAGTTTAACAGAGTTTAAAATGTTTTAAATGGTTACTCGGCAATCTTCTTAGCTAAAATTATTTAAGTGGCCATAACATCCAGGATTCTAGACAAATATATACAAAAAGTAGTTTACTGATATTCTATGAAATGTTCAATGTGTTGTGCCTCACTAGCAATTCATAGTTCAATAAACTGGAAAACTGCCAAGAATGTGCACTAAAACAGCATTTACATCAATCTTTATATGTGTATCAGTAATACATTGCCTCAGATGATCTTTGTCTAATTTTCACTGACTAAAACTGTACCTTTAACATACTCTAGAAGAAGTAATCAAGGGATTTCAATCTATTTAGAAATATACTGAAGGGCTGGGGATTTAGCTCAGTGGTGCTGCCACCTGCCTCGAAGTCGGAAGGTCCAGAGTTTAATCCCCAGTACCAAAAAGAAAAAAGAAATACATTGTCTCCAGATTTTATAGTCACCTAAATTTTATTTTTATAGGATTCACCTACTGTATATTGCATAAACATTTTTACCATTTATATTATACCAAAAAATATGAATACTGAAAATGAGATAACAAAGAATACAAAAAATAGATTTATTTTGTTTTCAAATAATTCCATACCAAAACGTTTTGCTGAAAATGATTTTTAATCTGTAGATAAAAGATACTCCAAATGATATTCAGAGGGTTTGACATATGCATATATCCATATACCCACTCAGTGGCAGAGTATGTATGTGAGGCCCTGGATTTGATCTGAAGTACCATAAAAAGAAAAAAAAAGATATTCATGATATATCTGATTTTAAAACAGACAAATTTATAACAGGCCTTAAAATGATTTCAATAAATCAGGCACTCTACAACACAAAATACAGGTACACAAATTATGTGGTGACTGCTTCATATTGTAAGAAGACCAAGATCTTTTTCAAATATGGAAAGAAACTAGTCTTTTTACAGTGTTAATCCCTAAGAACTATTCTCCTTTATAGATTACAATATTATTGTCGGTTTCATATACTTTTACTTTATAAAGAACTCCCACAGGAAGAAATTTCTGGAGGTTCTCCCAAATATATACAGCTACATTTTCTGTTGTGCTGTAGAAAAAGAGTAAAGAAGTTCAAAATACACATAACAAAAAACACAATTTCATGTTTAATATTTATGGAAAACAGAAATTTTAGTATTAAAGGATATAGTAAACTATAACTTTAGAAATCACACAGTAATCTGATAAAATGTTAGATCCAATTCTTTCTTATTCTCTATGTAAGGCAAGATAGTGACACCCACCTTACGACATCTGCAAAGTATGGCACATCCAGATCCAGGTTCTTGTGATCTAGGGGCTTTATAATTGCCTCCTACAGATAATACAAAGGGAAAAAACCATTGATTCCATTTATAACTCAAATTCCAAAAGGCTCCACCTAAGCCTCTCAACCTTAGTATCATTTAGCTATGAACTCAATACTAGTTAAGTAAGTATTATATCTTTGTATCTGTATAAAACAATCTCACAAGGTTTAAAATCAGGCCTAGCTCCCTGTAATGATTAGTTATTCTTGTTACTGAAAAAACTATGGAGGAGAATTCCTACAGCTTTCTTGAAATACAAGCCACTGTGACTCAGAATTCAGTTTCACACTTTTTGAATTCTGTCCCAAAGGTTACGAGAAACATTTCCACAACATTCTTACCTACAGAATAATGCCACAATATCATTAGGACAAAGATCCAAACTGAGCACTATATTTTATAAAAGAGAACTTGAGTAAAATTACATATGTAATTCTAAATTTCTGCTATGAAGAATAATTTAAGAACAACCTTGGGCTCTGAGCAGAAAAAATGTAAATATGTAAAGACTATTACTTCTTAATGCTTATATATATATTAATATAATGTTTCTTTCTTTGTTGTTAGCAAGGATTGTAACTGCTTTCTTTCTAGGTTTTTACTTTTAGCTCTTGTACAAAAATCTAAACATTTATAAAACAATCAAATAGTCCATATTTATGCTTTTAAGTAATAATAATAGAGATCATTTCTTGAGCAAAACCACAATCATATACAGAGTAAATCTTAAATCAATTAGTTTTTTAAATAGGTCAAATGAAGAGATGTCTCATGTGAATATCAAGAAAATAAATCTTTGCTTTATCTTCACACTTAGTCCTGGTCCCAACATCTCCACTGAAGCCTCTTCTGCAAGCCTGTGATTTCATTCAAAATGCCACGAGCCACTTTTAGTAACTGGAGTGCGGTGTACTTCAAGTACATGAAAGACAAAAAAGCCAGAGCAAACCCCTCCCCTAGTATGCTATATAGTGGCTTGAAAGCTCTCTAGTACTGCCTTATATTTTGTATTTATACTTTATGCCCCCAGTAAACTCAAGAACTGTCTATCTACCTTCCTAAAGTTCTTTGAGCACAGTGCTGTTTGCTTATTCACTCATTCCCTCATTTATTCAACCAACAATTTTTGAGCGCTCGTTATTTTTTTACATCCTTGAAAAAGTAACACACATAATCTGTGGGCTATGGTTCTCCATTTCTGTATTCCTAATACTTGGATTAAACAAACTGGTGCAAAGCAGGCAAATTTGTTGACTATATGGATAAGTAATAGGAAAGAAGTAACAATTATTAACATAATTTTATGAAACATCAAATTTTATAGTAAGAGTTGCATAGCTGAAGTGAAGAACTAAGTAAAAGGCTGAAATGATGTCATAACAGAAAGAGCTGGATGGCGCGCCTACACGCAAGGTCCTGAGTTTGATCCCCAGTATCAAAAAAAAAAAAAAGAGCTGGATGGGAAAAGATCTACTCCCAGCTTTACAAAAGACTAACCACATGACCTGGGGCAAATTAGTTAACTGTCTGGCATCTCTCAATTGTAATCTATAAAATGAAATAACTGATTTAGGTAATCTCTTCTAACATCTCTTACAAGCCAGGCATGGTGATGCACGCCTATAATCCGATCACTCAAAGAGGCTGAGGCAGGATCACCATAAGTTCAAGTCCAGCCATGGATACACACTGAGTTCAAGGTCAGCCTGAACTACATAGTGAGACCTTGTCTCAAAAAACCAAAAATAAATAAATAAAATTTCTTACAATGCAAGAAGTTTGTGATAATACAATCAGTTAGATCTTTATTGAATACCTGTGTGTTACTTCTACAATGAACTATCCCTAAGACCCAGGGATTTAGCTCAGTGGTTCCGCTGCCTGCCTCACAAGCGCAAAGCCCTGAGTTTGATCACCAGTACAAAAAAAAAAAAAAAAAGATGGTATTAAAAATCTATTATTAAAGGCACAAGAAATATTCAGAGAAGTAACAGAAAGCTTCAAGGAAAAAGCTATGTCTTGAAGAAAGAGTAGAACTTGTTAAATGGAAGAAATCAGGATATTCCAATAAGGAATACAAGGTGATCAGGGTGTATTTCTCCCCATTGCTATAACATATCTGTGACTACTTTCCATTATGAAGCCCTTTAGAAGGCCACAAGAGTAGTTCCTCCAACCAGTCTTCCACTCCCACACCCAACTCCACTGATAAAGTCATGGAATGTCAACAGATAAAACAACACTAAAAGTTTACTGAGAGGACAGCACATGACAAGCACCCAATATGGCATTACCTCCATATATTTTTTTAGGTCGGTCAAATTCATAACCATTCCTGTAACAGGATCAATCTAAAGAAGAAACAAGGATGAGTAACCCTAATAGACTCCCCATATTTAAACTTCTGGCAAATTATTAGAGGCTATACAATGTACACATCGTGCCCACATAAGTCTTCATCCCAGAGACAATCATCGATCTCAGCACAGAAATGCCATGTGCTTCAGGTATCCCTTTCACTGTACAGCTTGTCCACCTGTGTATACACAGTCCATTAGAGAGAAAGGAGAGGCCTAGAATAGCAGCAGCTCATCACACACAAAGGACAATGAAGCAAATGAAAGAGTTGGCTGAACGAGGGCACAGCAATCTAAACAAAGCACACAAATATTTTCAGCACATACCTCTCCATGTACTGTCACCACAACTATGGGAAAGAAAAAAACATGCCATAATTTTGGACAAATTGAAAAGCCTGTATCAATAATAATTTAATATGTTGCCATCTTAAAACTAAACCAATTACAATAAAAATCATAATCCTAGAAACAGAAAAGAATGGTGACTCAGGACATATCAAAAAGTGGGACTAAGCTGAAGTTCTTTTTCCCTCTAACCTTTTACACTTTTCCAGCATACTTTTGGGGTTATGATTTAGTTTATTAAGTAGTGTTTTCTTTTAAAAACAAAACAATGCCAAGAAGTTCTTATGCCTATTCAGGACTACTATATAAATAAATTTGTTATTAATACAAAAGTGAAATGAGTTAACATTTGACCATACTGATGTTTTTGTTGCCTAAAAGCACTGAATACAAAATGTTATATAAATCTGAGATTTCACCAACTTTAAAATATGAACTTAAACATTTTATCATATTTAAAAAATAAAAACCATTTTCTTAAAATAGTGTGGTATAAACTTTAATGTAAGAGGAAAATTAGCTCATTTAAAATTTAGCTAATTTTTTAAAATATGAAAATATTTGTAAAGAAGAGAATTTCATTTGCTTACCCTATGGAAATGGGAGTAGCAAGGAGGTTATCTTTCCATGACATACTGGATTTATTTTAAGTTTTATGTCACATACTTGCATATCAAATCATAATCATACTAGTAGTTTATCGCACTGTAAAAGTAGGGTTTCTCAGCTGTGAGACTATTGAGATTTGGGGCTGAGTAATTATTTGTTGTGGAAGGCTGTTCTGTGCACTGTAGGATGATTAGCAGCATCCAACATCCCGGCCTTCTGTCTCCTCAATGCTAGTAGCACCTCCCTCCCCAGCAGTGACCCTCAAAATGTCTCCACACATTGTGAAACCTGCCCTGGTGGGTGAGCATAATTGCCCAAGTTAAGAACCACTGGAGTAAAACAATGAGTGGCAGAATAATCTGATCACTTTATGAATCAAGCTATGTACATATTTTGATCACCACTTATAAATACTAAACCTAAAAGTAGCATTTTCAAAAGTAGTGTTTTGAGGGCCGAGCATTTAGCTCAGTGGTTTCGCCGCCTGATGCACAAGCACAAGGACCTGAGTTCAATCCCCAGTACCAAAAAAAAACCTGATGTTTTGTTTTTGTGGTCCTGGGGATGGAACCCAGGGCCTTCACACTGAGCTACATCCCTAGTCTTATTTTTTGAGAGGGTCTCACTCAGCCTTGGTTGGGCTTGAACTTTTGATCCTCCTGCCTTAGCCTCTCAAGTAGCTGGGACTACAGATGTGTGCCACCATTCCTACCTCTGGTGGCTTTTGTTTATCTTTATAGTAAAATGTGTTTTTACATTATGATGTTATGCTTATTTATGTATGTATATATGTCATAATGATAACTTGTCAGTACATATTATATATATATTATTCATAATGTCATTTGTGAGCCACAAAATTGAGTTCATGATCCACAAATAAATTACTTTTCATAAAAAAAAAAGTCAAAAAACATGACTTTCAACAGATAAACATCCAAGCACAAGTCAGCAATATGAATCATTAGGTCTCTAGCTCCCAAAGTTATACTTACATTTTCCCCCCAAAGTTTGTCCTTTTAGTTAAGATCCTTTTATCTATCAAAGCAAGACAACCAAGACAGAGGACCTTAGTTAGTGGGTGCTTTGGCTAACTAGAGGAAATTAGCCACGGCCAAAAGGTTATAAATTCTGCTTACAATGTTGATACACAGGGAGGATCGAGCAGCTGTTCAATGTCTACTTGTAGATGTAGAAAATGGACAGGAAGGTGTCCAGGAACACATAAATTGGCCCGATTCTGGACAGTACCTTATAGAACAAGCAAACTACTGCTGGGCCTTAAAACTCTTCTTCTTTTACTTATAAGAATACACAGTTTACAGTAATACTGTATAAAATAATGCTTATATGAAGCATTTGAAAAAACTTCATTAGTAACTACAAATTAATAACTTCTACATATTTGTATTTTTTTCAAGTCTACACAAATACCACTAGGTATTACATGATAAGTGAGTATCTTGAGATTAAGCAGTATTATCATAGACAAATTAAGAGGGAGTAACTAAATAAGAAATCCTGACCTTTTGATAACTTGCCTGGTCTTTTTTTTTTTTTTTTTTTTTGGTACCAGAGATCAATCTGCTTTCAAGGCAGGCAGCAGAATCACTGAGCTAAATCCCCGGCCCATTGCCTGATCTTTTTTAATGCCACCACACCACATACCTGTTTTGTGAGGCATCAGCTGTGTCCCAAAGAATCAAATCTCTTATTTTTACGTAAATTACAGTACTTACTTTCTTAGCAATCCAAACTAATTTTCTGCCATACAGTACATGCCAGGCAGTAGTCGCCTTTTGTCAGTCATTATTTAGTCAAAGAATAAGTCTAGTTTTTAAATTTTGATTTTGCTATAACGTTTCTAAACTGTATTAACCGATATATAAAAATTATATATATTAAAGGTGTACCATGTGATACATCAGTACATGTGTATATAATAAAATGTTTAAATCATATTAAACATATCTCTCTCCTCAAACACTATATTGCAATTTTAATATTAGTTTCAGTGATACCCAATCAGAAGGAAACACAGTGCCAAAATTTTTTTTATTATATACTCTAAGGCCAGGGGAAAAGTTTTTGACACTATTCTTTGGCTTAGACTATCTATAAGAGAGCAGACAATTATAAGGTAAAATTTAAGACACATGCAACAGAGTTTTTCACTTTGAACTTCTATTTAACTTCTCGTTCCAGTTTAAAGTATTCATGCTGTCCATAAGCTTCTTACTCATTAAAACTATATTTGCTAAAGACTCTTAAAATTTCATCAGTTTTTCTCTCACCTTTATAATTGTGCCCATGGCCATTTGGATTGTTGCATTTCCCAAAGAGTTTCAAGTTTTCCTCATTACTCAGAGATTTGCTGGCCAAAAAAGGGAAAAAAAAGTCGGCATGACACAATGTCATCTTTAGACACTTTTTCTTTCTTACATTTATTATTTCCTCTGGTCTTTGAATGGTTTCAAAATCTACTATTACGTTAACATACCAAATGGAGAAATCACTTTGATTTCATTATTCATCTACACATAAGTAATCAATGTATGCTTCCCAATTTCACTACTATACCATACAAATTAGCATGAATAAACCTTAAATTCAACCCCTTTGCTCCACCGCAAGATTCCAACTCATCCAATGGTCCCTTCATTTTTCAATTCAGCAAACATTTACTGAGTACCTACTATGTAAAATGAAAGTGCACAATAAACCCAAGCGCATATAATGACAAACATGAGGATATCTGTCCTCAAGCAACTTAAAATCTCATTTCCTCTGAAAAATAATTACATTACCTCAATGTCTTCTTTTAACAGTCTCGTTCCACTCTGCCTTAATCAACTACTGCCTACTGAAAACCTTACCAATCTGAGGGATATTCAAATTAGGCAGAATTTTAAAATTACAATTGTTAGCTGTTATTTCACACAAAAACCAATGAGTTTATCTCTACCTACCCAACCAACTTTCCATCGTCTGAATCCTTACCTCCCTCTACTTCTCAAACTTAGCAATCATTCACAAAGCTTTTGAACAAAAGTCTCACCAGCCCCTCCACAAAATTGAACACATTCTAAATTCCAGATAGGGGCAGTGACTCGTGTGTGTTGGTCCCTGCCGAAACCCTGTCGCCTAGCATAAGGCTTTAAAGCACAAAATAAACCCTTTTTCAGTAATGAATGGATGAATACTGATAGAAATTATTTTCCTCATTTTACAGAAAGGAAACAGTTTCGAGAGTGGCGCTTGCCAATGAGTAGTGAAACTTCTCAAAATCAACTCATTTCAGTCACCCATCTCAGGCTACAGGGTCAAATGCCAACTGTGCTACTTGCTACTTGCTTCGGAAACTGACCATCGAGGCTCATTTCGTCACTGGTCAAAAGGGGGATAAATGTCGCCCTTCCCTGCTGTAATTATATTACATACAGTAGCTCAAGTTCCTGGCGTAAAAGTCTCAGCTAACGTTTACGAGGCTCCAGTTGGCAAGATTAATTCTGCTGAACTTCACAGAAGTAAACTAAGCGACTCCAAGACAACAGCTAGGAAGCGCAGGTGTGAGTTCGAACCCAGGTCAGCCCCTACGCAACCAGCCGCGCTAACCAACACACCCCACTGCTTCCCCGGAGTTCGACTGCATCTATCAGCCACCGCTTTCCAGAAGCCCGGCATCACCAGGTGCCACCCTCACCCCGGGGTCCGCTGACGTCACCCCTCCAGCACGGCCCCACCCTCGGCAGGAACTTCCGCGCCTAGCCACGCTCCGGTCCCGTCCCCGCGACGTTTCCTGCCGCGACACCTGTGGGCACACCTCACCTGTGCAGCCGATGGCTCGCGCTGAACGAGATGAGGCGTGACACTCGTGC
This sequence comes from Heterocephalus glaber, assembly GCF_000247695.1. The sequence goes on along the minus strand of NW_004624784.1, from coordinate 7,361,271 downwards.
CCGGCGGCGACCGCCCGGGATCGCCGCGTTCATTGTCTCCAGGCGGCGCCAGGAACCCGGTGACTCCTGACTCCTCCTTCCTCCCTCTGAGAGGCCGGGAACTGTGCTGCCTTCTGCGCCTGCGCAGAGCGGGCTCGCGCGCCCCCGGAAGCTCTCCTTAGTCCTGGAGTTCGGTCCTCCGCTTGGCCGGCCAGGGCAGTGACTGTGATCCCTCATTGTCTGAGTGTCATAGGATAACTTGAAACAATGTGTGGGGAGTTAGAGGCTCAGCGTGAAATCATTCCATGAGTTTAGATTGGATTTGGGCACGTTTTGTGTCCTTCAGTGGCCTCTTTGCGCCTTCTCTCCCACTCCCTATAGAAAACCCTGGGTTAGAATAGAACTGAAAGCTCCGAGATCTGAGGGCTCCTATCAGATGAGCACCAGGGCCACCGTGTACTTACAACATAAAAGGAGCCTGAATCTGAGGGCACCTGTAGAACCACAGGGCTTCCAGAGATACTACTACTTTCGGACTATTGTGTAATGATTCTCACTAAGGAAAATTCAAAAGCCATCCTTAGCATGCACAAGTATGCATGGGTCCATCTATCACTGGGTTGGCATACAGTGAACACATGGGCCCATGGACACACGCATTAGCATATCTTGGGCCAATCTAGACACCTTGGGAGTAAGAGGACCTTGTTTCCTCACGTCTCACAAAGATGTCAAAGCTACTTTAAGCTTCCAGTACCCTGTCACTCTTGCCTCCATTCCTTATTAAATATGTATTGGGTCTATTATGTAGTTGGCACGATTCCAGGTACTGAGGAATATAGCTTACGTTGTACAGTACTGTATGTGAGAAAAATGAAGATAACACAAGTCAGTAATCAACGGATTAGGAAAAATTCTTGTACATTTAGAAAAAGAAGATAAAATCATGGGAGTGATAGAAACATAGCCCCAGTGGAGATTTCTCTCAAATGTCTTCTGTCTCTGGCTATATATTGTGTACATTCTGCATTAAATTATTGTTGTGTAGCAAACATTCGTCACACATTTTCAAATGTCTATCCCATCTTCCCCATTAGGCTGTAGAGAAAGGATTTAAAAGACTTGACCCGGGTGTGGTGGCACATTCCTGCAATCTCAGCACTCGGGAGGCTGAGGCAGGAAGATCGCTGCGAGTTTGAGGCCAACCTGGGCTACATAGTGAGCTCAAGGTGAGCCTGAACTATGTAATGAGACCCTGTTTCAAAAAAAAAAAAAAAAAAAAGAAGAAGAAGAAAGTGAAAATTATCAGAGATTTTTGGGATAAAGACTTATAGTTCAATCCTTCCACTTTGCATATTAAAAACCATAGTCCCAAATAAGTAAATTACTTTTCTAAGATCACTCCTAATAGAAACAATATTTCCCAGATATTGACTAAATCTGAGACACTCTGTAATAGTGGTTACACGTTTTTCAAAAACAGTTGAATCAAATACAGAAAGGTAGAAAGAATTTCTGAGAAATTGCTGTAATTAGTAAAATGTTGGATTGTAATTCTTGCTCTAAATTATTTTATTAAATCTAATTCTACACAAGGGTATCAGGGTTCACTAGAGGAGCAGATTTAAATATACATATATATTCCCCCCCAAGTAGGTTACCATGGCCACCTGTAAAATCTGGTGGAGGGATGCAAAATGGCCATCTGCATGCTGGAGATTTGGAGGATCCAGTCAAAAGTCGCAGGCCTGGGACTCACTGCAGAGTCTGGTGTGAGTCCATGTCAGAAACTGAAGGGTCTGCATTGGAAGGCAGAAGAGTCTGTTCTGAAAACCTGAAAGAACTGGAGATGAACAACCAAAGGCAATGTCAAAGACTGGAGCTCCTCTGAAGAAGCAAAAAGGAAGACTTCCTTCTTCTTTCCCTTTTTATTCCATCCAGGCTACAAGCCTATTGGTTGGTGCCACTCACATCTGGGGTGGGTCTTCCCTCCTCGGTTTGTGGCCTACGTGCCAACCGTCCACAGACACACCTAGAACAGTGCTCCACTAATCTACTAGGCATTTATTAATCCACTCAAATTGACAACACAACTATCACAGGCACTCACCAAATTGACCTCAATGGTCATATCATAAGTTGAAGGGAACCCTCCTCCAAATTCATAGGTTAAAGTTCTAGTCCCTAGTACCTCCGAATGTAATTTTTGAGAGGTTGTTGCAAATGTAATTAGCTGAGATGCAGTTATTAGGGTAGGCCCTAATAACAATATGACAAGTGGACTGTCCTTATAAAAAAGGAAAACATAGGTAAGTATGGTAGTACATAACTGTAGTTCCAGCTATTCAGAAGGCTGAGATAGGCAGATAGCTTGAGTCTAAAATTTCAGAGCCAGCACTGAAACATAACAAGACCCAATCCCAATAAAATGAATGAAAAAAATAATACATTTTTTAAAACTTTGACACAGAGACAAATATAGAGGGAATGTCATGTGAAGATAGAGACAATACCGTCTACAAATCAAGGAGAGAGGCCTGAAAACATCCTTCAGAACCCTCAGAAGAACAACTTTAATTTCAAACTTCTAGCGTTAAGGCCAAAAGCCATTTAGGTATAATGTTTACACATACAACATTTACTGGCTTTGTGCTTGTCTCCTTTTCTCAGAAGATTACCTTCTAATTAAGAAGTCCCATAAAATATTTGAATAAACACATATTGGTAAAGTAGCCCTGATAGCCATCACCTTCCAGTTCTTATTCACTCATTAAGTTAAAAAAAATATTTACACAACATCTAAGTGCCAGACACTCTTAATTGTTGAAGGTATAATCATAAATAGCAAACATGCAGTCCTGTCCTCATAAAGATCAATTTAGTGGGAAGTCAAACAGAAATAATACCATGACAACTTAAAGACTAATTCTGCCTCAGAAGGGAAAGGAAAAGAAGAGAGGGGATGAGTTTTGAGCTGAATTTTAAAGGAGTTTAAAGGAGATGGATAAGTAGGAAATTCTAGAAAGAAAAGCTAGTATAAAGGAAATGTGGAAAAGTGCAGCTTGTTTAGTGCATATTGACAAATTCTTGGCTACAATGGGGAGCAGTGGGTGAGAGATTATACAGGAAACACTGATTAACAACCAAATTATAAAGGGCTATGAATGTCACTGTAAGTGTAAAAGAAAGAAGGCCCTACCCACTTCTCATCTGCTAGTTCCTTTCCAAGAGAAGGGAATTTTTATCTGCTTGAACCTTATTTCTGTGCACCAAGACAGCCTTGTGTACTCCCAGGTGAGGTTACAATGTGTGAATATATTGAAAATGATTGTGGCTTATTCTCTGGAGCTATGCTCACAGGAAAAAAAAAAAAAAAACTGAGTCCAAACTCCCTGCCTCAAGCAGTTGTGGCCACCTTGTTAACATTCTATTCTGTTTCCTGCCTTCCTATGGTAAATTGACCCAAGTTCTACCCATCCTCTCTCCCTTTCCCCTCCCTTGTGCACTACACACTGTTTCTTTGAGTCACTGGATACTGGCTCATAAGAGTTGAGTTTAGGGAGAGAAGAGGCCTGTCTTTTAAGCCTGTGTCATATGTTCACTAAGTTTTACCAAAACATAGACTGCTAGGCACTGTGCCTAGGTTATAAAATGCCATCAATCTTTTCTTTTTCCCCCTGGGCAGGGTAGGGAAGTGGGGATCTTCTTCAAGAACTTTACAGATAGCAGGGTCAAGGCAGAATTCAGGCATCCTTGGGTCAGAAATCTTACAAAAATTATGCTCACTTGTGTATGTCTGAATTTCACTCCCTGTGCATTAAGATAAACGTTTACAAGTATAAACAGGAAAGGTGCCATCAGTTCTTTGTGATTTCCAGAGGTCAACCAGAGTATCCTTCGCCATTCATGTCCACATAAGATAGAATAAGCCTCCATGTTTTATTCAAGGAAGCACTAGAACAACTTTCAGTAACTTCTGTGAACTATCAAGAAACTTACACTCTCATGGTTACCTTAGGCTCCATGCTCTCACATCTCTATACTAGCTCTGTTTAGACATCTTACCATTCTAAACCTTCTGTTGTATTTGGTATCTCACAAAACTAGACATGGGACTTAGTCCTTTTACTTTTTTTTTCCTTTTTTTTTTTGATACCGGTGATCAAACTCGGGTCCTTGCACTTGCAAGGCAGGCAGCAGAACCACTGAGTTAAATCCCCAGCCCTACTTTATTTTTTCTTTTTATTTATTTTTTATTAGTACATGTTTGTAGTACATAATAACGTTCATCATGATTTGTAAATGTACACAGTACACCCAAATTTTTTTTGTCCCCTTCCCTCCCCTCCCTCCAACCACTCTTCCCCCTCCTGGTTGATTTACAAAAGTTCTATTACATGAGAAAATGAAGCTGTATACCAGGATGTTTACTGTCACAATTTTTGTACTAGGGAAAACCCGAAACAACTTCAGTTCTCATCCCTTACAAGTTGCTTTTCATATTTTTGCTGTAATTTTATTTGGTTATTTGCCTTATTTTATTTTTAGAAACTCTAAGTCAATTTTAGATATTAATGTTCTGCCTCATAAATATCACAAATATTTTCATCTGAGCAGCTGATTGTCTAACTTTTCCATGTTCTTTCTCCACTGCAATTTTTTTCTCTTAATTCTGATCTAATGTAATTTAGCCATTTTTGCCTTCTCTTTTATGTTTCACTTTTAGGATTTCCTTTCTTACCTCAAAGTGCTACATATATTCTCACATATTTTTCCTTTATTATCTTTATAGTTTTATTTCTTTTGATATTTTTCAAATACCTGGAATTCTTGTTTACATTGTCTTTCTTGTAGAGGGAAAGGAGCTCTGTTTATAATTCTTTTAAATCACATCTTATTTAATATGACTCCTATTTGGACCATGATTCCCTTGACAGATTTTGTCCTGGGTTTGCTGATTGCATTCCTTTCATTCTTGTAGAGAGAAAATAATGTAGATGGCAATGAATCATTTTCTTTCAGCTCTATTTCACAGTGCTTTATTGCCTGTTTTCTTTGCCCTCCTAGGGCTGGAACACTTCAGGAATTCTGTTGGACTGATTTTATCTTCTGGCCTTCTTCATGATCTAGATGGTAGTATCCAGGGATCTATTTTCCATTTGCTTCCAATAAACAGAATGCGACATAATGGCTAATTTTCTAAAATAAGGATTCATAATATTTAAATACACACCTTTAATATCATTGTAATGGGACTATAGAGAGGGGAGTTAAATGCATGTGAGTAGTCCACTATTTTCTAAAAATCTGCACAACTTTTTAATGTTTTCACTATACTATCTCTTAAAGTCAATCGTATTTATGTGTTCCTGCTAGGAAAAAAATCATAAAATTTGTTTATGCATTTAAATAAAATATCTTCAAGTTTCAAGTACATGAGAACTAATTGTTCATTAGCAAGAAGCAGCTTTTTCCTTAATTATATATCCTTACACATTTTAATTAGGATTCAGTTAGACTTTTTATTTAAAACTACTCATCTCAAATGTTTTAAAAGTGACCCAACCTATACCTCTTTTAATAGCGATTCATATAGCTAGAGGAAAATGTAGAATTAGTTAATCTAAGGTGTTTATACAAATAATTCAGATTGCATCTTCTGAACTTCTCTTATCCATCTTTCTCATGTTTTCCCATTGCTCCCCATTCACCTGTGTCAGATTCCTCCATCTATACCTCTGCTGAGGATAGTGATACCCCGGCTGACAGCTACCACTGGTATCCCTGTCCTCATCATGAGAGACACTGTTTAACATAAGCCACTTCAGCTGCCAACCACTGTTCTGCTTTCTCTACTGACTCTCACTGTTGTAATCAAGGGCATAGGAAGTGACACCTTGACTAGCTCAAGTTACCAATCTTTCAGCAAGTTTGAAACCGATCCACATTCATATAAAACTGGGACATTGTCACTGAATAACTCTTTCAAAGGACAATATATCATCTTTCAAATTTTCACTCTTCCTTCAAAGCATAGCTACCAGACTGTTGGCTCTTTAGTTTGCTCATCTAGGCACATGTGTATATCAGTTGGGGAGAAAGAGGATAGAGGGATTTCAAAGGAGAAGCAGGAGAGCTGAAAGATGAAATTGTTCTACCATGCTAGCCTGTACCTGGTAACAACCTCAGCACTGACATCTCAAATGATGAAAGGAAGGGACAGGGAGAGCTTGAAGTGAAGAAAACATGAGAATACAAACAAATTCTTGCTTGGTCAAGTTGGATTGGAAATTAGGGCCACCCATTTTAGCAGTATCTTTTTCCTTTCTGCGGCTCTTTTAAATTTTTCAACAGTATATTTTTCTTCTCCATTTCTCAGGGATTGGAGGAAATTGAAGGTCTTCTCATTCTTCTTGTTAGTTTATAGAGGTTTTAATCCATAGTCAGCTAGCTCTACAGAAAGGTGGCATGGCTGAGGGGTGTCACAAAGGAGAAATACTCCAACGCAGGGTAGACAGGCAGCAGCAAACAGCAGCAGCAGCAAGTGACCTCTTTTACTTTATTGCCAGAGTACAAACCCCAACACAAGGCATTTGTATGTATGGAACACTTCACTGAAGATAACAGAGTTTATAAAGTCTGAAATAACTCTTTAAGGAAAAAATGAGAAGAAACTGATTACGTTGATTTGGGATGTGCAGGCAAACCGAACCATGAGTTCACAGATACTCCAAATTACATATCTGGGTTCCTTCTTTAGCAACAGTCAACATGCAGAGGGAACGTGGACCGTTTGGGGAGTAGGTTTTGTGGGTTACTGAAGGAAAGGGGAACAAGGAAATTTAAGGGAATTGGCTAGGGTGTGACTTAGTGGGCCATTTAAGGCTCCTGGTAAAAACTGTTGTTTTGAAATGTGATCATATGGTCTCTAGTGCCACCTGTTGCTCAACTAAATGAAGAACTACTGGCTTTACATCAATCCCTAAAGAACTACACACCTAAAGGTTTGAAGAAATGCCTGATTTCGGTGATATCCCTCAAAACAACCACCTCCAAAGGCTAAGGGAGAGGTGGGAATAGTAGAAGATGGTCTGTGGGAGTGTCAGGCAATTACAGTAGCACCTGCTGTATACAGTAGAGAAATACCTAGGTTAGAGAAGGCCTCCAAGCATGACAGAGCTGGCTTCCTGCCTGTTGAGTACTTTAGGACCAAAGGATGTGATGGAAATAAATTATTTTTCTGATCTAGATTCTAAGCCTATCTCTGGCCATTTGTACATCTTCTCCCAGTACCTCTGTCACCCACCTATCTGATGATAATAATTACCAAATTCTAGCTTTTCTTTCATATATTCTTATTATTACCTAGAGGAAAATATATCTAATAAATATACATTTTAAACTGTCTTCAAAATATTGTATCAACACTTGCTTAATTAAATCAAAGAAAAGCCCTAAAAATCACTTGGGTCAGGGGTGTTGCTAAGTGATGAACTGCCTAGCACATGAGAGGCCCTGGGTTCAATAAATAAAAAAGAAAGAAGGAAAATACAAAACCATAATTATCTCACAAATTTTATTTTTAATAGAAATTTTAAAACTAAGTATCTATGATTTGAGAAGCAGGGTTCCTTTTTGTGATCTTTTTTCACAGAGTACACTTGTTTTAAACCTAGTTCCTGGACCTGTGGTTATCTCGTCACATGGGTAAAAATGTGCCATGGAACCCATAAGGCATTCGCACAGGTACCGCTGCTCTGCCTAGTTCTTCAAAGGTCCTGGCATCCAACACAAGGAGAAAATTGCTTTCATTCTAGAAAAGAAAAAACAAGACTGAAAATGCCTTCCTTTTTTCATCAAAAGTCAGTCTGTCTCAAATCTTTGCAAATAGGGAAGGGTAGAGGGGGTGAAGGGAGGGCAGGGGAAGGGGAAAAAAAAATAAGAACCAAGATACCCATGTAATGGTACAAAGATCCCAATGATGTATGTAAATGTATTTTATACCTAAAATGTACCAATAAAACTTAATGGGGGAAAAAATTAAAAATTAAAAATTAAAAATTTTTTTAAAAAATCAGTCTGCCTCTTCCACCATGCTAAAGAAGAGACTGTATTTTATTCATTTTTATATCTATCCCTAGGTGCAGTGCCTTCTCTATGCACTCAGTAAATGTTTGCTGAATTGCTGAATGGTTTCCAAAGGAAATAATGACTGAACTTCACACCTAAAGTGAAGAAATTAAGTGAATTATACCAATCACCTTTATGGGTTCTCTTTGAGTCTAATGATCTCTTTACTTGCCCCTTCACAATCTCCTAGGAGACATGGAAATTCTTTCTTCCAAATTAGAAATGCCTCCATTTTGTGTTACTATGGAGCTGCTGAAAGTGAAGCATTGCAAAGCAGACTGACATTTGCCCTGATTTAATTACAAGAGTGCCAAGTGCATGGCATGAAGACTAAGCCCATGACAGACATCATTAATTGATCACAGCACTTTACCCACCAAATCATTTAAAGAGCTCAGGATCCTGAACCCTAAGTAGCCACTAATAATTAATTAAAGCTGGTATTTGAAGTGAACCTATCTGTCACAAGATTGCCCCAGACAAGAAGTCAGTTAGTGAGCAACACTATTGAGACATGCGGCCAGAGCTTATGATATTGGACTTTGAGATCAGTTAATTGAAATGGGCGGCACAGATAGTGGTATAAACATTACACAAGAAGCCAGAGATTTAAACACTGGCTTTATCCCTATGAGATCTGATACAAGTGTGCTTCAACCTCTTTAATTTATAAATTCCATATTTGTAAAATTGTATCCCACAAAGTTGTTTTAAGGACTAAGGTAATAAGTATGGAAGTGTTTTGTAAATGACAGATTTCTATGCAAATGTAAATTATTATTATAATTCTGCAAATAGAACTTTAAAACAATAATGAGGTATGGATTGTGATAAAAGGATACATAAACAGCAAGAAGAGGAAGAGAAGGGAGAAACTGCCATATAAGAACAAACTATGGACTGCATCACTAAATATCACCTTCAAATGACTTAATGCTACTTTTTTCTGACTAGTGACAGAGAAATACTTTTACCTGGTTGGAAGTGATCACAACAGAAAGAATAACCCCACCATCTTCTTTATTTGTTCCTGGTACTGGAACAAAAATAGGTTCTGAAGGATAAAAGCCATCTTCTCTCCAAACCTGCAAAAACACCCCCACACAAAGTATTTGATAAAAGGCTAGTTGTGATGGGAAAGCTTTCTATAGTTTTTGCCACTCAAAAATGAATTTGTATATCAATAGAATATTGCAACAATTAAAAAATTAGGCTTGCTGAGTTGAATTGAGAGAGAGAGAAAGCCAAAGAGATTTGGCAGCCCCCAAATTCCATCAATGGAATCCATTTCCCATTAACCTGAAATAGAGGTGTCCCAATAACCTCAGCCTCACAATTTCTCCTAGGATAATATCAAGCTTAGAATTATTTTTCCAGTCTTAGGTTTCTTTTAGATTCCCTAGAGGAACATACTCCTAACTTAGGTGATTCTATGGTTCTCAAACTTAAATGATTGAGCTACACCTTAAAACGAAAACTAATTTAAAGGGTAGAATAGGTTTTTGAAAAAGTTCAGAAAAGGAAGAAGGTTTTCATTACCTTCAGTGTCTTGTTCACCATATCAACCTTGATCAGAGAATCCCCCACTAAATGCCGAAAGCCACAACCATAAAAGAAACGATACTTTTTGCTACTGAATTGCCCATAGTTGATCTGGGGAAATTCAATGCCTCCTTCCTCCTCTAGGTCTTCATGATGTAAATTTTCATGGACACACCAGATCTAAAAGAGATCCCAAAAGTATCTGAAGAGATTGCTTAATTCTCTTAATTCTTCAGTGTAGGTTAGTGAGGGATCAAATACAGTATAAGTTTGTGAATGGCTTGGAATCTAAAGTTATGTTATCATTTTTATATTGTTCTGATTTCCATTATGAGAATAAATGCATATAATATCACTGGGTTTTGTGAATAAGATGTCAAATGGCATAGGAGATGGAAGTGGCATTTTATTCTACTAAAGTTAAGGCATTGATAGCTGCACAAGGATATGCCTGCAGTAAGCACAACTGATCTTGAAGGCAGGAATAGTCAATGCCAATCTCAAATGCTTAGACATTTCATAACCATTAGAAAGTTGCAAATGTCTGTTTCAAAACACAAAAAGGATAGTCACACAGTGTTCAATCCCACCAAGTTTCTGTGATTTGTATGCAAGCAAGGTTCCATGACCTTACCCTGCTCAGCTGAATGTTATAAAACCAACTGGGCACCAACATTGTGGAGAATACCCAAAGAATAAAGTAACATCACCAAAGCTTAAAGTTTTCTTTTTGCTTTGTTTCGTTTTGTTTTGTTTTGTGGAACCAGAAATGAAACTCAGGTCCTTGTGCTTGCCTGGCTTACCTTTCCATCAGCCTGCTTCACAGCACTGGCTGAAGAATAGGACAATGGACTGAGGTTCTCTCCCTCAACAGCATTCACACTGACATCTAAGGGCAAAACAAACCTTCGAGGAAAAGATCTGGCTACTGAATTATAGACCTGTTCAGAAGAAACAAACAGATGAAAAAAATTTCACTCATAGGGTAAGAGTACATCTCAACAACCTACTCAATCAACATTATAGGCAGTTCTAAGTAATTACATAAATGATAATTTCCATTCATTCAGTAAGTCATTGTTGAGTATCTCACATAGGCTAAGCACTGTTTTATTTATTTATTGAGCTGGATATTTTTTGTCAATGCAAGTGTTATCCCAATGGCCCACATTCCATCCTTAAATGCTGTTTTAGACACTGGAGAAATAGTGGTGATAAAACAGTCATGGGCCTTGTGGAATTCTATATTGTAGCAGTGGAGTAAAAAATCAGATAATACGTTATTTAATTTGCATAAAATAAATGTTTATATAGCCAAAGGCCTGAGTGACTAGAAAGTAACAAGGGATGCTCCTTTCTTTGGGTTTAGTCAGGGTAGACCTCTATGCATAAAAGAGTCAATCTACCAGGTTTGTATTGCTCACATCCTGCACAGTGTTGAGAAAGACCTGTTTTCAGACTGATCCTTGGCTAGGAATTGAGTTCTTGGGATGTTTTGTTTGATAAGAGTGCTTTTGTATGTGTGAGTCCTTGAATCACACTGTACTAGTTTTTCTAGATAGTTTATGCTAACAAGGTAATTTATAATGAACACTTGAATTCTGCTGTGTATCTAGAACTTCAATCACTATGGTTAATCATGCAGGGGATATATGCCTACATAACATCCCCTCAAAAATGCTGGATAACCAGGCTTGTGTGAGTTTTACCCAGGTTGTTATGAGTAGTTCCAGGAGGAATTACGTCCTGTGCAATTCTACTGAGAAACAAATCATGTTGCCTTCAGACTTCATCTCATATATCTTTTCCTTTTGCTAATTTTTCTTTGTATCCTTTTGCTGTGATCAGAACTATGAACATGTGCTGAACCCTCTGAGTTCCCTAAGGGATCACTGTAGCTAAGGATGACCCTGGGAGTCCTCAACATAGAACTACTCTGGTAACTCACTTGTCCTGTTTTTCTACACCTCTAAACCTCCTCCCAAATCCACCCACAATTTGGCATCTAAAGTAATTCTTTAAGGGCTTCTTCAAGCAGCTGGGAAGGGAGATGAACCCCCAATACAGCCTGTCTGTAGAGATAATGTTTAAACAGCAGACTCAAACAAAACAGGTGCACCTAACGACCCCATGGACAGCAGCAAGACTGAGAACTCAATATTTGGTCTTTCTGGTCTCTAAATAGATATATATCCTGTATCTTGTAAGACTCAGCCTCACTATGCTGCTGGATTCCAGAGCAACACATCTTTGAGCAAACAAATTTACAGCCTCACACATGATGCATCAAGGTGCCAAATCCAAGCAGAATCTACATTTTTCTTCCCCTTAGCACAGCATAGCAGAGGCATCAACTAACCAACCACCCAGATTCTAGACAAGGACCATGTCTGGGGAGAGAAAGTAAGCCTGGAAGCCCAGCAGACCCAGAGAGAAAGTATAGACATGGCCAGCAGCCTCAGAGATTCAGATGTTATCCTTCCAAAGTGATTGGGCAAGAGACAACTAAGGGAGACCACCGTAGAAAGGGCACAGGTTAGATATTGACTCCCTAAGATGCTTAAGCTCAGGTTGGGACAAATATGAGCCCTGCCCTCCGCAGTGAGAAACCAGACCTGGTTGAGTGTTGACATTAAGTCCAATAATCTGCTTGAACTTCCACCTAGCAGCCTACGTCCATCAGAGACCAGAAGGCTGATCGTTTTCCCATCTCCCAACGTGAGGAAGGACATGCGTTGAGTTGGACAGTTGCCACAGTCTAGGGTATACAGAAAGAGGGACCTCTGGTCCAGGGAGGTCATGTCACAAGCCCACAGGCTCTAAAGCTAGACAAAGAAAGTTGTGACTTCCTGGATTCAAATACTGCAGGTCCTGGAAAGAAACCACTCATTCAAAAACACAAAGAATTTTTTTTACTTTTTATCATTTTTCTTTTTCTTTTGTTGGTTTGTTTGCTGGGGATATTTTTCTCCCTTTTTTTCTTTTTCTTTTCCATTTTCAACTTTTTCTTCCTTATCTTTCTGTTACTTTCTGCATTTTGCTTTCTGTTTTTATTTTTATTTTTTCTTGTTCATTATTTTCTATGACTCTTTTCTAATACTATTAATTTCCTTTTATTCCTCAAGATGATCCCTTATTTCACTTTTCTTTCCTCCTTCTCATCTTCCATTGATGAATTTTTCAAATTTTACTTTTCCATTCTCTGGCTCTTCAACCCCTCTACACTTAACTAATAAAACTATTAAGCTTTATGATTTTTTAAAAAACTAGTTAACTCTATGCTTTTACTGTTAAATACTATTCTATTGTGGAGGTAAAGTTGTTCCATTTTAGTAGATATTTACTGTAGGTCAATATTTGGTTTGTCTTAGTGTTTATAGTATAATTTTATAAATCTCTTTTCTATGGTTAAGGGTGATACATTATTGGTTCGTAGGGGATGTCAATACCCAGGTTGTCTTTGACACTATTATTGTGGGTGATTTTCTTACCATAGCCAAGGTGGAATAGTTGTTGCTATTAATTGGTTTTCTCTGGATGCCAATATCTGGATTGCCTTTGTGTCATTAACAATACTGCAGTACATTCCCAGAACTAGGTACAGGGTCAAATATACTGCACTCTTCCCTACCAAATAAACAGAAAAGATTGGCTCCTGTGACAGAGGCAAAGGCCAATAGTCAGCCAGGTCCAGAGAGCATTGCTGAAAAGCAGACATTAGCTAAAGAGATCTCTATACAAGCAACAAACCTTTCCAGGGTAATCAGCCCACAAGCCTCAGCACAAAAAAAGAAGAAAGAGGGGCCAGGGATTTGGTTCAGTGGTTCCGCTGGGTGCCCCACAAGCACAAGGACCTGAGTTCGATCCCCAGTACCAAAACAAAGAAGAAAGAAAGAAAAAGAAACACAGAAGGCATGGCAAACAAAATGCCTCCGAAAGATCTCAACTTCCAAAAGCCGATCTGTGGGGCATTGAAAGGGAGGAAATCAAAAACCACACAGCTAAATTATTCAAAAGGATAACAGAAGAGATAACGAAACATATCAATATGGTGCTTGGTAATAATGTGTAAAAAGATAATGGGCCTAATAAAAAAAATGACCAGCAAATATACAAAAGACACTGAAAAAAAGCTACCTAGGCTAAACAAAATTATACAAAACGTGAATGACCAGCAGAGAAAATAGAGTACATAAAAAGGTACCAAACACAAATTCAGGAGATAAAAAATTCTTTCAAAAGTGTGGGAGACAGAAGTGACCAACGTGAGAACAGTGTCAGAACTAGAAAATAAGGCTATTGTCAGCGACCAATTAATGAGAGATATCTGAAAAACAAGAAGAGAACAGGAGTGCTTGGTGCACATTCCTGTAATCCAGCACTCTGGAGGCTGAGGTAGGAAGAGCGCTGTGAGCTGGCGAGCAACCTGGGCTACGGTGAATCTAAGACCAACCTGAACTGCATAATAGCAAGACCCTGTACTTAAAAAAAAAAAAAAAAATGTAGTAATCTAGGAGTAAAAGTGAACTTCCCTAATCTAATAAAATGTATCTTTAAAAAATAATTTATGTCCCCTCACAAGCTGCACACAAATGTTTATAACAGTTTCATTGATAATCACCATAATTTGTAAGCAACAAAGATGTATAGTAAGTGAATGGATATTCAACTGTAGTACATCCACACACAAGAAAATTACTCAGCGATAAAATAAATGAGCCATCCAGACACAAAAAGACATGGAGGAGTTTCAAATGTATATTGCTTTAAAAAGTCAGTCTGAAGAACATACATAACCATAAGATTCCATTTATATGACATTCTGAAATAGGCAAAGCTATAGAAATAGTAAAAAGATTATTTAACACAAAGAGTAAGCCCTAACATAAACTATGAACTTTAGTTAATAAAAGTAGATCAATATTGGTTCATCAATTATGACAAATGATCCATAAAAGTATGTTATTAACAGATAAAACTTGGGAGGGATGTGGAAACTCTCCATACTTTCTGCTTGCTTTTTTCTTTAAACTTAAAACTTCTGTATAACACAGTCTATTAATTTATTACCATAAAGCAAATGACATGCTTAATGGTAAAACATCAAAAGCTTTTCCTCTTAAATTGGGAACCAGATAAAGATGTCACTATCCCCACTTATATTCAACACTGTACTGGAGAGCCAACAACACAAGACAAGGAAAAGAAAACTCCTAAGCACTTAGAAAGGATGAAAAGAAACTGTCCCATTATTTGCAGTTGAATATCGCTCTGGAAAATCTGAATCTCTAAATTATTAGAATTTGTAAGGGCAACTATATTAGTGAATACAAGATCAACAAAAGTCAACTGTTAAACATCATACCAATATATACACTGATATAAGACGAAAATAAAAGATAAATAACATTTAAAATAGCCGGGGATTTAGCTCAGTGGTTCCGCCTCCTGCCTTGCAAGCACAAGGTCCCAAGTTCGATCCCCAGTACCAAAAAAAAAAAAGGGGCAAACATTTAAAATAATTTCAAAATATCAAATATTTATAAATAAATCTAATAAAATGTATGTAAACATATACTTAGAAGGCTATAAATATTGAAAAAATGAAGTCTTTAATAAGTAGAAAAATATATATTCTCAGTCTTCTGTATTCCCATAAATTTTTGAATCAACTTGTCAGTTTTTACAAAGAAAATAAAATTCTGTTGTCATGTTGCAAGAACAGACCAATATGGAGATAATTGACATTTGATAACTGATAATTGATAAGTACTCTAAAAATATATATATTCTTCCATTTATTGCATTGTTTAATGTTTATAGCCTTCTGAGTATATGTTTACATACATTTTAATAGATTTATTTGTAAGTATTTAAGTCTTAGCTAGTACAATAAGGTAAGAAAAGGCCTGGAGATTTAGCTCAGTGGTGTTGCCACCTGCCTCACAAGCACAAGGTTCTGAGTTTGATCCCCAGTACCAAAAAAAAAAAAAAGTAAGAAAAATAAAGAATAGGCACAATTATTAGAAAGAAAGAAAAGTATTATTTTCAGATAATATGACTGCACAAAGAAATTCCAAAGTAATCTATAACTTAATTATTTAAATTAATAAGTTAACTTAGCAAGATTCCTGGATATGAAATCAGTACATAAGATGAATTACATTTCTATATATTAAGAAAAACATAAAATGAAAGCTGAAAAGATACCATTTACAACTATTTTAAAATACACAAAATGCCTAGAAATAAACTGAGTGAAAGATATGTCATATCTTTACATTGAAAAGTATAACATTACTGAAAAAAACTAAAGAAGACTCAAATGGAGGAATATTCCACATTTACAGATTGAAAAACTAATATTGCAAAGATACCAATTATCTTCATATTGGTCTATACTTGCAACATGACCCCAACAGAATTTTATTTTCTTTGTAAAGACTGACAAGTTGATTCAAAAATTTATGGGAAAGCAGAAGACCAAGGAAAACCCAGGCAATCTTAAAATACAAAACAGCTAAAAAACTAAAACTATAGATATTAAGACACACCAAAAAGCTATAAGTGAACTTAGTAAGTATAGGTAAACTGAAAAAGAACAGTACTCTAAAAAAATTTTTTAAATAAGATTATAGTATCTGGTCATGGTGGCACATGCCTGTAATCCCAGCATGTGGAAGGCTGAGGCAGGAGGACTGCCACAAGTTTAAGCCCAGCCCTGGGATACATAATGAGTTCAAGGTCAGTCTGAACTACATAGTAAGACCCTCTCAAAAAAACAAAAAGGGAAAAAATAAGATGACAGTTGAAAAATAGCCAGATGTGGTGGCACATGCCTATAATCCCAGCACTTGGGAGGCTGAGGCAAGAAGATCAGCATGAGTTGGAGGCCAGCCTAGACTACATAGCAACACCCTGTCTCAAAAAAGAGTATAGCTGAAAAATAAAACTACAGATGAGTCCAACTTATATTACATAATACAAGAAAAAATTTTATTTCACATTCAATATCAGGAAAAAGTAAATCCCTTTAGCTAAATGAACAAATATACCCACCGGTAATCCATTTTGCTATTCCTTCCAGGAAACAAGTACAGTATGTTTAGTGCTTAAGTGTAATCAGAACTAATCACAACTGCTTCAGAAATGTATCTTCATTGTCTTCACTATGTTTTTTATTTATTAGACATTCAAATTATTTCTAAATATTTTTGGTACACATACATATGAATCTCAATCCTTTTTACTTCCTCTTCCCTTCCCTCACATCTCCCCCCACCCCAAACCCATTTCCCATCTCCACAAAGTCTATCTTCCTGTTTCCCATCATCTTTATTTTGCTATCTAAATTATTTATACTTTGGGCTTCTCATATAAGACAAATCATGCAATATTTAACTTTCTATATCTGATTTATTTCACTTAGCATTATGGTCTCAAGGTGCATCCATTTTCCTCAATAACTCAAATTTATCCCTTTTATGACTGAATAGTACATTATATATATATAATATATATTATATATATATATTCTTTATCCATTGATCTGTTGAGGGAGATGTAGGCCACTTCTAAGATTTAGCTATTGTGAGTTGTTCTCCTACAACTATGAGTATGCATATTATCACTGTAATATGATGATGAACTTTTTCTTTCATGCTTTAAAACTTTTCTCCCTCCTTATTTGCCAAAAGGGGGCAAAAGCAACAGATAATTCCAAAGCTAAAGTCAGATCTTGACTGGTTCAAAGTTACTTTAACAACTCTCTACAAATCAGAGATATTTACCTGATCAAGCCCTTCCCCAGATTTTCTGAGATTCTGTAGTTGGTAAACATCTAGGCTTCTTCCATCTTCTTGACAACACAAATCAATTACAATACAGCCCTGGTCCTCAAAAGCATTGATTTGATGAAAAGTAACAAAAGGTTTGCTGTAATACATCCCTGGAAGAATCTGCAGGGGAAAATAAAAACAATGAAAAGAAGACA
Source organism: Heterocephalus glaber (assembly GCF_000247695.1). Next base: position 7,343,627 of record NW_004624784.1, on the reverse strand, counting down.
TTTGCCTTTTTTTTTTTCCCCTTCAGGGAACAGACCTACAAAGCTCAAATTAAGAGGGTATCCCCACCCTTACTTGGTATACCCAGTAGGTGTAAGAGAAGTAGAATCCAAAACATAGAGGCAAATACCCTCTGATTTAAGTACTGCTTGCTTAAGTCATCTCATTTCATATTAATTAACAAACTGAGGCTATTTTATATAGGTCAATCAACTGTTACAACTAATTTAGAAGTCTTTATGAAACACGGTTCAAAAGGAAAAATAAACCCTAGACAGTAACTACATGGTTAAAGAGAAAGTGCTGTCATTTAGTACATGATATAAGTGGTTAATTCTTTGAAAAGTACACTCATTACTAAAATTTTTTGTAATTAAATTCAGGTAAATTTAGAATACTATCCTCTTAGATAAAACGAACACAGACAAAATAGTACTATTATTAATCAGAAGTATAAAAAGACAATCAACCAACATGCTTAGACTTTGGTGGGATTATCATACTGACATACCAGCAAGTCACAGGAGCAATTAACTTATCAATGCAAATGTTACAGATCTGTGCATGACAACATCCTCTTTTGTAACTATCACAAGATGGAAGAACCTATAATAAGAGAGATTCCTAGATGCCATTTTAATTCAATCAGGTAATTAAATGAATAAAATAATTCCTAAAATTATCTAATATGCATCATCTACCATGCTAATATACTGTCTACAGGTAGCCCAACCCAACAAAGAAGTCAATATACTTAATTAAGAATGTCTTTTAAATAATATCCAGTGAAGATTTTTTTTAAAAATAGTCATATGGAAATTCATCTCTGAATTTAACCATTTTCAAGATAAATATGTTCAAAACACTCCACCTGTCCAGTGCATTTATTCACCACATGAAACCGTGTATTATACTGGGGTTTCCAGCTTATTCCATCTGAAAAAGCCTTTCCCCGAATTTTAGAAGTGATAATTTTCCACAGCTTCATTTTGAGAGGCTGTTCAATGAAGATTATGTAGTTTCTTGTCATTCCTGAAAGGTTCCAGCAAACAATAAAAGGTTATTTGGTTTGAAATGCCACCATCACAGAGCCTGACTGAATGCCTGGACAAATTACTACTGACTTCAAAAAAGGCCAGCCAGAGATACCTCACCATTTCCCAGCTTTGCTATACATATTTCCTATTCCTACATTAAAAAGAAACTGCTAAGAATAGCTTGGGTTGAATGTCCTTGGCTTACTTTTTATCTTTTTTTTTCTTTTTAAATTACTTTGATTTTGGAACAAAGAAATGAAGTACATTAAAATGTCATTTATGATTTGTACATTTATTCCCTCATCTTTTCTTATTTATCCTCATGTTAAGGACCTAGAAGCAATTTGGCTATAACAATTTAAAATACAGAAAATAGGGCTGGGGATTTAGCTCAGTGGTTCTGGCGCCTGACTTGTAAACTCAAGGTCCCAAATTCAATCCCCAGTACCAAAAAAAAAAAAAAAAGAAAGAAAGAAAGTAAAATACCGAAAATAAATATTCTGAGTAAAAGCTAAAGCAATCTATATAAAATATGAAGTCCCCCCTCCACACACACACACACACACACACACACACACTCACACGCACGCACACATAACACAGTCAAGACTTTTTTGTGTATGAGTTAAAGCTTTAAATTGTCTTTTAAAAAAAAATTTTGGTGTTTTCAGACAGAGCCTCCTCATGTAGCCCAAGCTAGTCTCAAAATTTCAATCTTCCTGCCATAGCTTCCCAAACACTAGGATAACAGGTGTACATCATTACACCCAGTTTAAAGTTGCCTAAAATCTTGAGTTCTGTTACTTAATTTTTTAATTAACTGTTTGTACTAAAGCTACTGTTCTTTTCAAGCAGGTAGCTGGCTAGTGTAAGGAGTATATGACTAAACAGAATAACCTTAATTGGCAAGAAACGCAACACTGGTTTCAATATCATGAACTCTGATGTAAACTGTTAATAGCACTTGCCAAAACTAGTCCCCCTGATACAGTAACATTTAGGTAAGGCCCTTTGTAAATTGGTCTTTACTCACCAAAGCTATGGTAGTAGGAAGGCTTCATCTTCTCTGTAGAAGCAATAGAACATATCACCTGGGCTCCATGGATTGTCTCCCCAGGGTCCACCTTCTCTGGAGGAACCCGAATAACGTTATAACAGGAACCTGGAAAACGAAAAGTCCTATCTTTACTGTTTTACCTATAATCTAGAATAGATGACCACCCTTGCCCTTGTGCATTAGGCAAAAGCAGATCCACACAATATGCATGAGGTATTTCACGAAGGGCTATTTCAAACAAAGATTTAGATATAAAAATACATTAACTTTACAAAAGTCATTAGCTAAAGATTCAAAACTAGATACACAAGTAATCAGTCAAGGGTTCGCTGTATTTTAATGCTCTCAAATGGTTACTTCTTCACTCCCTGCAGATGAACCCCATGCCTACTTCATAGGAAAAGACAAGACAGGAGCCAGGAATACTCTCAACTTCTGTTTGTGTCTCTCTTTCCTCTCCATACTTCAACAACTACAGTTCCATTTGCACCCATGTCCAATTCTTTCCTCAAGTTCTCTGGATCCTGACGTTACTCTAGGTCTGATTGCAATCTATCTCATCAACATTCATCCAGTCACTCATGTGGCTATTGCTTACTAGTTCTTCAAGAGTCAAGTCAAGTTTCCATTCCTCAAATAGCCTTTCTTGACTCTTCCTCACCCCAAAAGCATTTGATGAGGGATAGTCATATCCCTCATTATATATTCATTATATCCTACACAGTCTTAACATTTTTCATTATACTCTAATTTTCTGCTTATCTGTTTCCCAGTAGACTATTGAGCTCTTCCAGGATAGGAATTGTGTCTGATTCATCTTTACATTCTCAGTACCAAAAAAAGACTTCGCATTTAGTAGGCACACTATAAATGGCTATCAACGAATTAACTAAAAACATAGATTTGTTAAGCCATTCAACAAATGAATATACATTTAGGTGATATTAAGTTGTCTTCCTGGTACTCGAATTTCTGGTACAGGTAGTGATAAACTTGGGTAATAGAAATTTGAAATTTCCAATTTTCTTTTGGAATAAGATGACAATATAGCTCTCTATTCATCTATTCTGCAAATACTTCTTTTAAAAATTCATGTTTAAGAAATACGTACTGAAAACCCCTACAATGTTTATAACCTCAGATCACAATGGAAAATTAAAAAAATGTGAGTTGTGCTAAAAAAAACAAACAGAAAATCAGCTGTTAAGCATAGTTACAAAAGGACCACAGGGCTGGGGATTTAGCTCAGTGGTGCTGTGCCTGCCTCCCAAGCACAAGCTCCTGAGTTCACTCCTTGGCACTAAAAAAAAAAAAAAGACCACAGAATCACATATTTTAAGCTCAATAATGCCACATTAGATTTTCCTTCTGAAACATTCAAATGAAGTTTCATATGTTTATATCTTAACCATAAAGGGCTCCTACTTATTTCTTTTAAAAACCTCTATTCCAACTTTACCTTGTGGGCCATAGGAGTTTCCCATATTGTATACTGTTCCATCTGGGTCATAATGAGGATGTGCAGTTGCTCCATTCACAGCAATAAATTTTCTCCAATCTACCTGTAAATTTAAGGTTGAGTGATTTTTTAAAAGTTACATGTGCTGGTCTCTATTGACATGCATATAATAGTGAGGACATGTGAAATATTTTTTAAATAAAATATGCAAACTACAGTATATTCTCTAATTTCTTGCCTCTGAGAAATCAAAATTACTTTCCCACCAAATTTTTTAAAAACTGAATTTAAAATCAACACAAAAACAAAAACCTACCACCACACACACACACGCACACACACACACACACACCTGAATAGATTTGTGTAAAACCACAAGCTGGTCCAAAAGAAGCACATGATTTAAAATTAAATTAAAATTTTGATCTGAAATTTTATTTTTAATTAATTTATTAAAGCAGTATAGGTCTAGTGAATCTCTAGTCTAGCACTAATTGTAACTGAGAAGAACATGATTCATCAAGTAAATCAGTACTATTTCATTTTTCCTTTACTCTATTTTTTTTCTCCTTTACTCTAGGCTTCAGATGTTAGGATTAAGGAAGGAGTTTAAAGTTATCTTTAAAGAGACCAACCCCACATAGTCCATTCTAATCAGAACAGAAGATGAAGGTTAACTGAATTAATGGATAATTTTATCTTTATGTGGTTAAGGTTCTTCAGATATTTGCTATTTTAAAAAAGTACTCTGAATGGGAAGAAATTTTAGGATCTATTTTATTCATTTTTAACTATATATTACCTTTTCTGTTCTTTCCAAAGTTTCAATGTCCACTTTGTTCATAAAATTGGTCTCAGTGCTCATGTAGTAATCATCCTTGTACTGCACAAAGTTGACATTGGTATTGTCAGTCATAGCTAAAACCAACCATCAGAGTTATTTTAGTACCAGAGCTTATGGTAGCACACCCGAAGCACATATTCAGAGAGTTTCAATATCCTCTGACATTAAAAAAAATAAATGTTTTTCTGGGTACGTTAAAGGCTGCTTACCAGGCATCTCAAACTTTGACATGAAACGTTCAAAAATATTCTTGCATGGGTCAGGAAGAGCCAGTGTGCCAAATTCTGAGATTACAATTCTATTGTGAGCACTATTGGTCTTATACGTATCACTCTGTAGAAATTTGCTCCTATATGTAACTGTACCCTTCTCTATCCTGAACTGGTGAAGCAAAGCCATTCCATCAAACCAGTGACTATACCTGCAAACCAGGAAAAAAGGGGGAAAAACTCATATCAGTAAGAAAAGCATAAGTCAGAATAAGAAATAAAGTGACCTATGTGTATTTCAAAAATAGCAGAGTGGTAAGTGACAACTCACCCTTTCTGAGATTCAGAATCCAGACACTGAAAAATAACAATGTAGAGAAGAAAAAAAGAGAGAAGTAGATCCCCAAGAACAAGAAAGATATGACAGGAAATTAAAACGTATAGAGAAATTAAAGAGATAAAACACAATGCAGAGAGGCTGGGGATTTAGTTCAGTGGCGCCGCACCTGCCTCGCAAGCACAAGGTCGTGAGGTCAATCCCCAGTTCCTAAAAATAAACACACACACACACACACACACACACACACAATGTAGAGAAGGGAAGGGACAGTCTGCACTTTCTCCCCAGGGCCCAGATCATAGCTGTCAGGAAAGGGAAACAAAAACTACAGAGACTACAGAGACAAAGTGAAAGCTGGGGACTCAGAGGGCTTCAGGGAGAAATGTAGTGGTGGAATGGACCAGTGGGTGCTGTGATCTGCAGGAAGACCACGGGATTCTGCTCCCACATGAGTCCTTGACAGCTAACAGCTGGTGAGTGACTCCAGTCCAAGCACCTGTCATATTCCTAGAGAGTGCTTGGTTGGACACCATTTTGGGGAGGAGTTTACTGAACCTGAGACTCAGAGCAGCTGCAGGATGGGCTCCCATTGTTATATTCCCACAGTGACTGGGTGAGAGACAGCCATAGGAGACAGCTGTGGCCAGGGAGCAGGCTGGAAAGAGAACTCCAACAGGTTTGAGCTAAAGAACACAGGCCCTGCCCCCACAGCTAGAGGCCAGGCCCAGCCTGAGTTGCTCTGGGTTTGAAAGTCATGGCATTGGTGCCTTTGCCCTTATTCTTCTGCCTGTTGTTGCCTGCATCCAGCACAGGTCTGGGGTCTGACTATCTTCTTTATCAACCAGCATGACCAGGGACATTCCTTGACTTGGACACTGCCCCAGAACTGTAGATCCTGGAAGAAAACCACACAATCAAAATCACAGTTTTTGTTGTTGTTTTTGTTTTTTAGTGAGTGTGTCAATTGTTTGGGGGGATTTTTTTTTTTTTATTCTTTCCTTTTCTTTTCTCTACTTCACCAGTTTATTGGGGCTTGGAGAATTTTCCTTTGTCCTTTTTCCTTGATTCTTATCTCTTTTTCTTACTTTTTTTTAGTTTTGTGTTTGTTGTTACTGTGTTTTGTTTTTTGAGACAAGGTCTCATTATGTAGTTCAGGCTTGCCTTGAACTATGTAGCCCAGGCTGGTCTCAAACTCATGGTGGTCCTCCTGCCTCAGCTTGCCATGTGCTGGGATTGCAAGTGTGCACCACCATGTCCAGCACTTCTTTTCTTTATTTTTTCCTCTTTTCCTTTTGATTTTTTTTCAGTACCAGGAATCGAACTCAGGACCTTGCACTTACCAGGCACCCACAACATTGCCGAGCTACATCCCTGGTCCAGAAGCATGTTTTCAATTAAATCATTGACTTAAAAAAATTAATTGAAGGGCCGGGGATGTAGCTCAGTGGTTTTGCCGCCTGCTGCGCAAGCGCAAGGACCCGAGTTCAATCCCCAGAACCAAAAAAAATTGAAGAAACACCCTCAGCATGTCACCACTATGTCTGCATGTAGATGTAGATGTATCTGTTAAATGTCATTTAACAGTGTGATCAGAGCTTCACAGTTGTGTGAGGCAATTCTTACCCACAGGTGAAGGGCTACTCAGCACTTCTCTAGATCTCTACCCCTCCCTTTATTTTTATTTATTTATTTATTTATTCATTTATTTATTTTTGGTACCAGGGATCGAACTTGG
>NW_004624784.1:7317506-7329722 GCF_000247695.1 Heterocephalus glaber | reverse complement strand
CATGTAATGGTACAAGATCCCAATGATGCATGTAACTGTATTTTATACCTAAAATGTACCAATAAACTTAATTGGGGAAAAAAAAGGATGCACTTCAGACATTTCTACCTAAATGGATGGACCTTGAGACCATTCTCTTAAGTGAAATAAATCGGACACACGTTTAAATACTGCATTGTTTCTCTGGTGTAAGAAACTGGATGTGGAAATAAGGACTGAGATGTATAATGAATGCTGGGAAATGGGAAGAAAGTGTTCAAGTGGGAAGGGGAAGAGGGATGGAAAAAGGAAGGAAGGGAGAAGAAAAAATGTGAAAATGGAAAAAATGGAAACAAAGCTTTTGTACATGGGGGAGTTTAGGGGGGAATGGGATAAAATAAAATTTTTTAAAATTGTTCCCACTGTTTCATACTTATTGAATGTTCACAAGGCAAAATTGTTTAATGCAGAGGAGTGGGCAAATACATAATATAAATACAATCTATTTCATAAAAATTTAACAGTGACACAGAAGTCTAGGTTAGAAATATAAATTAATACATAGGGATACTATTCCCCTAAACAATTGAAATTAGTAATCTTTCAGCAAATTATATTTTATCTATGATCAATCTCTTTCAAATCTTTGAGGTATTCAATCTGGAGTTACTTTCCTACAAGTAACAATTCCTTCAAGTCCAACTATTTCCTGTTTTCCCAAATGAAATTTACTTTTACCTTGAAAGCCTTTCCCAAAACCTCTCCCCAAGAAATTTCTATTATTCAAAGTCTATCTCAAATGTTACTTTCTTTTACAGGCAGCATACAGTAATATTTAAGAGTGCAGGCTTGGGCTCTGCCTGGCCTCAGACTACTTCAGTTCAGTATTGGTCAGTTCTCAAGTAAGACTCTGAACCTCTCTGTACTGTTTCCTCCTTTCCAAGGTGAGGAAATAATACTTATAATTCTTATCATGCCTAAGGCTATAATAAATGAGTTAATTTATGTAAAGCTTTTATAACACAGGGCCGGGGATTTAGCTCAGTGGTTTCGCCGCCTGCTGCGCAAGCGCAAGGACCCAAGTTCAATCCCCAGTACCAAAAAAAAAAAAAGCTTTTATAACACAATACTAAAAAAATTATTTACATAGTTTTTAATGATCAATCCAATAAAACATATGATTCTGCTTCTTTATTCAAATTATTCATTCAACAAAATGCTAAGTAAGCACTGCTGATGGATAAAAGGCATTAGAAAACTGACATGAACTCACTCCCTAGTAAACAAACAAACAGATCATTGATAAGTGTTCTGTTTCAGCACTGTTTCTCAAACTCTGATCTGAGAACTGTTTGCAACAGAAATACTACCTAGTGTCATTACTAAAATGTAAATTCCTCAATTCTGCTCCACACCTAGTAAGTCAGAATCTGGGGTAGAGCCAGCGTTGTTCTTAGACATAATAAAATTTGGGAATCATAGAGGATGCTTTGAAAGGGAGAGAAGGAAACCCTCAGGTACTTATCTCACTTTACTTTTCTTAACATTATGTATATCTATCTTGCTTTTCCTCTTAGACTGAAATAAATTCCCTAAAGTTGGATATTTTATTCATCCTATTTAAGTAAATCCTACTTATTTAGGTAATCTTAAATTGAATACCCTGATCTGGGATTTTTGTGAATAGAAATACATGAATTGTTTTGTTGTTTGTTGTTTGTTTTCTTTTTGGGGATTTTGTTTGTTTTTGGTTCTTTGTGTTGTTGGAGTTTTTTTGGTATCCGGGAACTCAGGACCTTGCACTTGCTCGGCAGGCACGGGAACCACTGAGCTAAATCCCTGCCCCTTTTATTTTCTTTTAAAATACTGGAGATTAAACCCAAGGCCTTTGCACTGAGCTGTATCCCCAGCCCATTTTTTATTTTTTATTTTGAGACAGGATCTCATTAAATTGCCCAGGCGAGGATTTAACTTATTTGTGATCCTCCTGCCTCAGCCTCCCAGAGTATTGGGGTTATAGGTATGAGCCATGAATGAATTTTAAATATTTTTACATTCTAGAAAATATTTACATTATCCATATGTTCTACACTCAATATTGTGTGCAGTCTATTATCACGCTCTTCAGGCTTTTCTGCAGTACTTGCTATGGTTGCCAACATCTCCTTAAAACCATTTCTATTCCCGGATTCTGAGACATTGGACTATTCCAACTTTCTTGCTCACTCTCTGGCTACTCTCTGCTTTGTGCCAGCTTCATTGTTTATTTGCTGACAACTTTGGAGAATTACCTAATTTCTCTGAGTCTCAAGTTTCTCAATAAAACAGGGATAAAACGTTAATACTTCCTGTTCATGTCTATCATTATCATTAAATATGCTAATGCCTTTTATTGGCTCCTTTTTCCCTTATCACTACATAAATGTTCCTAATGTATGACCTTGGACCTTTACTCTTTAATCTCAGCATTCTTCCCTGGTAATTTCAATGTGGTCTCTTAAATTCACCAATTCCTTCTTACAAGTGACTCTCAATATATTAATACAGATTTCATTTTCCTCCTTCCAAATCAGTTTCTCCACCAGCTAAATAATCCAGCTACAGTATCTCTGCAGACTCTGAATTCACCTTTTCCAATGCTCCTTACATTCGTAAGTTCTGCAGACTACATATGCACAAGGCCAGTTGGGGGCTGCTAAAGAGATGACACAGGGTGGCTAATAAAAATTAAGAAGGCTCAAAAGTCTACAAGGGTGCCCTGGGGAAAATCCTTTATTTTTTCTAGTCCCTCCCTCTGGGCAGCTCCTCCAATTTTTTTTTTCCTGGCCTTAACATGTCCTCATCAGCACTGATGCCTCAGCTTTTCTTATCAGTCATTTTCTTCCTCCTATCCTAATTTAGACCTTCATCTGTTAAAACAGGATATCATTATAACGGCCCCTAATTGGAAGAAATTAGGTAGGGATTCAGCTCTCTTTTAGACCAGAGCTTTCTAATTAGTGGACCTCTTAATCCTCTTAGCCCTTGGTATAACCAGAAGGCCCAGGCCAACTGCCTCCAAGTCTAAGTAACTCATCAGGACTTCTTTTTGTTTTTTGGTTTATTGAGACAGGGTCTCCATATGTAGCCCAGATGTAGCCTAGGCTTGCCTGGAACTTGCAGTGATCCTCCTGCCTCCGCAGGAGGGATTACAAGAGCTGGGATAACAGGTGTGTGCCACCACATCCGGCTCATCAGGACTTCTGATCGCATTCTATTTACAACACCGTGCAGTAAAAATATTATTTTCTACTTGTGTGTGATATGAGAAAGGCTGGAAAACAATTCCACCAAATGAACTTTACTAAGTATAGATCTAGCTGGGCGTGGTGGTGGTTGCCTGTTATCCCAGCACTTCTGAGGCTGAGGCAGTCGGATCCAAGAGTTCGAAGCCAGCCAGGGCTACAGACTGAGTTCAAGGCCAGCGTGAACTACATAACAAGACCCTGTCTCAAAAAAAAACGGAAAATAAATAATAAACAAACTAAGTATAGATCTACTTGTAAGATATAGTCCTCTACAAAACCACCACAAATGGCTTGACATAGTCTATCAAATGAAGGCTAAACTGTTTGCCAGGCACTGATGCACTGATGAAGGGCTTGTTCATCTCCCTGAAACCTACATGTTCTTCACTCCAGCCTAATTGGACCACTCCCCAGTCTCTTGTTCTCATCATAATTACACCATTCTCTTCATCTAGAATATTTCCAATCCCCTACAGATGAAATTCACATACCAACCCATCCTTCAAGAACCAGTTTCCATGTCATCTGCTTCATTAGCATGACATCCCCATTTCCTACAGCAAGAACTGATTCTCCTTAGTCTCAACTACACAGCAACTATTTATAGCTATCTGTCTTATGGCCCCTATCTTATTCTGTCTTATATGATGAAGATTAATATATTGTAAAACCTCTATTACCAGTAATTCTTGAGTACAGAGTGTACATTTTGCCTACCCTCTCCTTCTAGTATCTAACACATTTCCTTATATAGTGCAAACACTAAATTAAATAAATTTACAATTTATAGTGCATATCAGTGCAACTGCTGACAGTTCTGTATCAGTAAATTTCAAGAAATAAAATCATGAAACAATAGAAGCTATAATAGAAAGCTACAAAACAAAAAACACAGGTTTTAAGAGTTTCCCATGATGAATCAAACATTTATCTTAGAACATGTGGCAGTAATTTTCAATTTAGACAAGTTTAAATAATGAATATTCTTCCTCTTATACATTCAATAAAATCCTTAACCCTCAATCCTGCCCACATATGTTGAATAAAACATATGAACACAAAGGCTGTTTCTCTAACAATGAGCAAACAAATAGCTGACTCAGTCTTCTTTCACTTCTGCCTCTGTGGAGTTGCTGCCCATCTGCTCCACACAGAGGGGGAAGCTTCAGAAGCCTCAAATAACCTCCTGGGAAAGAAGCACAGAAGTTGAAGTGCAGGCTGGTAGGAGGAGGAGGAAGAACAAGAAAGGACAGGGACAAATCCCCTACCTGGGAGCCGATGGGCTATCACAGAAAGCCCACTGAAGTGGTAGAAAGATTGCTGACAAAACGGTGAAAGTTTCAAGAAAACATTTTTGAATTCAGTTCAGTAGCAGCAGATCATGTTATTTCCAAATCCTTACGCCCATTGGTACTTGTTAGTGAACATTCACAGAACTTCCTGGGCTGTCCCTGGCTCAGGGACAGAATGGGATGGGGAGGGAAGAGAAAAGGTTTCAACCTACTAGTAATCTCTTAGTCTCACCTTCAGGGCAACTATCCCAACAAGCTCTCTATAAATAAATTTTCTTTAGTTTTGAAAAAGTAAAACTGGACAACCACTAGCAGCCTCCCTCCCTAAACTTTCCTCCCTTGAATCTGTCCTCACACTAGAATTAATCAGCTGATTGGGATCCATGGGATCTCTTTCATCCTGCCACTCCTCTCCCCTGAAAGATTCAGATATAGAATAAAGTCCAAATTTACTGACTGTTGATAAAGGACTCTATAGTCAGACAACAGCTTAGCTTTTGTCCTTTGTCTATCATTTCAGGCTACCTTTTCTTTTCCATTCATTCATTCTTTTTATTCATTTTGATTCATTTTGTTCATTCATTCATTCCTTTTCATTTTTATTCATTAATTTTACAAATAAGACTAAAAAAGGTATGTGCTCAAAAAGCATATGGCAAGGGCTGGGATTTAGCTCAGTGGTGCTGCCACCTGCCTCGCAAGCGCAAGGTCCTGAGTTTGATCCCCAGTACTGGAAAAAAGAATAAATGCTTAAAAATAATTCAAAACATTTTTAATGATGGTAAGTCAGTGGAATTATCTTTGTATTCCAAACATTAAAGAACTATGTAACAAAATGATTCAAATCCAGGTAGAATGTCATATTAAATATAGTCTTCTATTGCATTTAATTTTTTAAAATTTCATTTCCAGGGCCGGGGATTTAGCTCAGTGGTTTCGCCACCTGCTGCGCAAGTGCAAGGACCCGAGTTTGGGTCAAAAAAAAAAAAAATTTCATTTCCAGTACTTTGTTACCAAAAAAAAAAAAAAAAAATTTCATTTCCAGTACTTTGTTGACCTCTAACCTATCCTGTCAATTTAACCAGTTTTTAAAGTAAATATTATTTTACTTTCATCATTCTTTCTTGTATAGGTATTTATGTAATGTGATGTTTATGCCCTAAAATAGTAATCTAATGAAATGAAATTTTACTTTACAGCTAGAAGGCAGGAAGACAAACACGCTGTCTTTAGGCATACCAATTCCCTGTGTACCTTTTGCAAATGTATCCTAATTTGTGATTGCTTATATTGAAAAAAATACATAAAAGAAATGAACTATCAACATGATTGAAAAATAGGTACTGTGATTTTTTAAAATCTGGTTAATATACTTATCTCATGTACTTATATAGCATACCAACCTTCTTAATAAAATCATAGCAGTACTTTATATCAAAGGAAGAAATTGTTAATCTGAGTAGTAGAGATCCTTTAGCCCAAATTAACTTTCAAAGTATAATAGGATTCATTGGGTATGGTGGTGCTTGCCTGTAATCCCAGCCCTTGGAAAGCCAAAGCAAGAGGATCACCAAGAGTTTTAGGCCACCCTGGGCAACATAGTGAGTTTAAGGCCAGCCTGCACTACCAAGGAAGACTCTGTATCAAAATACAAAAACAAAAACAAAAACCTTATAATAAGATTGAAGTGACTTGCCAAAGTTATCTTGTTTAAGCCAGTCTCCTTACTTCTGGATCACTAATTTCTATCCCATACCATAGTGCTGCTAAGGCTTCTGAATACAACTCACTAGCTACTCACACTGATGTAATTAATGTGTAAAAACCCATTCATACAAGGTGCTAGTTAGTATTTTCTGGTTTTTATTTTACTACTTTATCAGAAGAAAATAATTTTAAGCCAAACTTTTATTAGTCATATATAAAAACTAATAGTGAAAATAATCAAATGGTACTATCATATAGCAATAGCACAGTTATATTTTATTACATATTGTGAAACTAGATGAATTACCTTTCATGTTTAAAGTTCTTTTATAGTACTGACCATTAAAAACATTTCAAAATTCTCCCTAAAACTATCTGCCACTTAATCAAAGTAGTCTAAAAGAAAAAAGTACACTATTGTTAAACATAATAAAATTAACTGAGTCCTCTTCTAGAAGTTTAAGAAAGGGTAGAAGTCTAAGGGAAATGAAAAAAAAAGATTTTATATATGAAAGATTTAAATAATTTGTATTTTTAGAAAATGTGACAAATATTTAACCCTCAAAAGAAAAGTTCTGGGCTGGGGATTTAACTCAGTGGTGCTGCCGCCTGCCTCACAAGGGCAAGATTCTGAGTTCGATCCTCAGTACCAAAAAAAAGAAAAGTTTCATACTTCATATTAATGTCCAGCTTACTTAAAGTCCTTAAGTCTAGAAAACAATCCTCTGTTTCAGATAGACATTTTCTTTACCAACTAGGGAGCTTTCAGAGTATAAAGGTCATTCTTTTATTACAACAATAACAGGTTTAAATTCTCAACTTATTTTAAGTACACATTTTATCTTTTCAGTGTATTTGTAATCACTGTAAGCCTCTGTCTCAGGTGCTCTCTTTTTTGTATCAGAAAGTTCTCAATAATATCAGCTTCTTTGAAGAGTTCATCAATCTCATTAAGGTAGGATCCATCTACTGCTGCTCTCTCACTAACAGAAAAAAAAGTTTCATGTTAAAGTTAGAAATTCTAAATATAAATCATGGTGATGTTCTTTATTATACTATATTTGTTAGTTATTTCATTTAAATGGCTTTGGATGTGAGAGAGCTTAACTAATGTACTCATACTCTTCAGGAAAAGGGAAAGGTTAAATTAGTCCCACAAATATACATAATTTTGCTCAAAAAGTCTTTTGACACAGCAGAAAATACATCTTATGCATTATAATTACAATATTAAACTATATAAATTATTTTTACAGCCACACAAACCATTACACAAGTACAATGACTGCCCAGTGGTTTAAAACACCACCTCATAATACATTTGTCTCATAATATAATCTCAGGCCAATAAATATTTAAATACAGGCTTCAAACATATATAAAGAAAACAAATACATAAAATATTTATCTTTAATATGTAATTAATATCATTAATTTCATGAAGTGATATTTACATATAATTTAACATTAGTATCACGGTCTCTAACTAGAGACCAAAATATATCCAATCTAGTATTAGCTCTGGCTATAGCAAAACAAGAGCTGTTTAAAGGAAAAGTTGTAGTTCTATTATAATTTATTATAAGGAATTTGAAATAAAATAAAAATTTCAAAGTTCTAATTACTTGATAGATTTTTTCATCCATAGAACTAAACTTCCCATTACAGTTTCCAGAAGAAAACTATTATTTCTAACATAAAGATCCAAGACAATATACTTTAAGTACTTGCCTTAAGATCTTCGCATATGCAAAAAACATTACATTAATTTCCTTGCTTGTATCTGTTTAAAAAAAATCATTAAGTTATGAAATACAACAAATCTTCTGTATAAAATAATCAATGTTTGTAAATATAAGCATTTTATACATCACCATTCAACTCTTTCTCCAGGGCCTCATCTTTATAAAATAGTCCAGAACAGTCAGAGAATGGTGAATCTGATTTTCCAACAGAGGACAGCAATGGATTATCTGGCATTTGAGGCTAAGAGAAGTTAAAAAAAAAAAAAAAAAGGTTCATGGCCAATGATAAGAACTTTAGGACATATACACTGTTTATTAAAAAAAACAAATACAGGGTGGTGATGCAGCTCAGTGGTAGAGCACTTGCCTATCACACTTAACCTAGATTCAATCTTTGATATTTTAAAAAAAGCAAATAAATATTTTTTAGAAAAAAAAATCAAACATGCTAAAAAGGTTTTTGTTGTTGTTGTTGTTTTTGTTTGTTTGTACCAGGGATTGAACTCAGGACCTTTCGCTTGCAAGGCGAAAATCCCCAGCCTAAAAAGTGTATTTTATACATTTGAAGTTATATTATCAAGGAAACTTTTAGACCCAAAAAGCACCTTCCTCAACATACTAAATTTTAAGTTTTAAATTAGATTTTGAGAGCCGGGGATTTAGCTCAGTGGTTTCGTCGCCTGCTGCGCAACCACAAGGACCTCAGTTGGATCCCTGGTACCCAGAAAAAAAAAAAAAAAAAATTAGATTTTGAGCGGGGCATGATGGCATATGACTGTAATCCTAGCACACCGGAGGCTAAAACAGGAGGATTGCCATGAGTTTGAGGTCAGCCTGGGCTACACAGTGAGTTCTAGGCCAGCCTTCAATGCATAGTGAGACCTGCCTCCAAAAAGAAATGAGAATCTGAATATGTTTTAAATTCCTCCATGAAGGGCTGGGGATTTAGCTCAGTGGTTCTGATGCCTGCCTCACAAGCGCCAGGTCCCAAGTTCGACCCCCGGTACCAAAAGAAAAAAAAATAATAAATCCCTCCATGAAAAAGTATCTTGTATCTTAGGCTAGATGTTTTCATAGCATAATAGCAACTGTAATTTGGACAACAGCCAAGTGCTTGCAAAATTATGTGATACAAAATGTGTTCAAGGAGCAAACAAATTATCTCAAATGCAACAGATCAACTGGTAGGGGAAGAGGTAAAGAACTATATAAAGAAGAGGTAAAGGGCTATTCTTTAAAAGGTCAATCAGTACAGTATCTAGATATCTTTCTTGCTATAGCAAAATAATTACATAAAATCCTATGTAAAGGCATAGACTCCATTCTGTCTGTAGATCATAAGCTATCAAAAAAAATCTCCAAATAATTTCTTGCAGGTCTACACTTAGTGAAAAACCAGCTGGAGTCAACTTGGTTCCTGCTACAGCAATCCTAGCTCTTGGAATATGAAAACACTAAATTCTATTTATCAATAGAACTTCATTAAATGGAAGAAATCTGAAAACTATATACAACAGAATAAAAGATTAAATCTCCACAAATATGTAGCTTACCTCCACTTCTCTTGGCCTCTTGCAATTTCTAGAATCAGGTTTTACAACGTGATTTGCCATCATATCCTGGGAGCACAAACTATAAAGTTTAGCGCAATGTCAAATTGAGGTACAAACTCCATGCTACAGCTCTCTTGAAACCTTTCCTTTTTCCACTGCTACTGCTGCTATTAATTTAGGCTCTCATGATGTCAGTTACCTATATTTGATTTCTCCCTCTCTAATTCATCCTATCAACCGCTATTTCAGTAATTCAAACCTTTGATCACTGAATCCCCTTCACTTAAAAACCTTCCATTGACTATTCATTCCCTGGTATGGCATCCAAAGTCCTCCATCATCCAGGGCCAACCTACCATTCCCAACATTTTCAACTACTCCTCTATATGTACTCTGTTAAATTAATCTCTGACATTTCTGCCTTGTTTCAGGACTAGCTCATTAAGCTTCTTCCAGCTTCTGAAAACCTAAATGTTGAAACAGATCCATAGTTCATCTCATTCAATCTCTCCTTTCTCTCTCTTTTCTTTTAAACAAATGAAAAAGCAATGACAGAGGTAGTTAACCAAGTTCAAAGAAGATATAGTCAGACCAGAAACAAGATCTCTTCATTTTTCTAGGCTAAGATTATTTTTATTGTCATACCTTACCTAAATATACTATCAAATTTTTTCCATAGACTCTGAAGGTATTTATCCTAGGAGTCTATAACATTAAGTTTAAGAAAAAGTGTTGTAACCTGAAAGGTTCTATACATCTTAGACATGAAACCTACATTGAAGTTATAGGTTTACTTTAAAAAAAAAAATACTATGCTGAATTGAATCAGATAAGTATTCTGATTAGCCATATATAAACACGTATGATAGTGAAAACAAATTACAGGGAAGTCTGTTTAATAAATTCAGTATAGTACAATAGGTGATCGAAAAATACAGTGAATATTTTGTAAAAAAATTTTTTTACATTTATTACAGTAAAAGACGTTGCCATTAGACCCCCTAAAAATACTCTCCCTCACTTTGAACACACTTTCATCCTGAGCACACATCATTCTTGCCACTTTCTGAAACCATTCTGGAAGTCCTCTGATGTGTATCTTTCTAACATGTGATTAAAAACTACAGTGAATGCTGCTGAGTGCGGTTCCACTGAAAGGCAGGTTTATAGAAACATTATGGTGTGTCCTCATCTACCTGGCTGTTCCTCAATATGACCACAAAAAGTAAATGTTTTGAATGGCTTCAGGACATGAAGGTAGCCAGGACAACACAACTGAAGATAGGAAAGAAATCTTCTAGAACTGCTTCTAAAAGGGACAAGTACAGTGGGATAAGTCTGCTCCCACAAAGGGGAACTATTTTGACCAGATTAAAAGCAATATGTCTTTTACTGTGATGCATTTTATTAATAAAACACATCATATTCCTTTTTCTTTTCTTTTTTTTTTTTTTTGTACCAGGGATTGAACTCAGGACCTTGCGCTTCTGAGGCAGGCGCTGGAACCACTGAGCTAAATCCCCGGCCCTACACATCATATTTTTCAATCACACTTCATATTTCTACATCCTTGCCAGTACTTTGTATATACATTTAAGCGCTATAGTAGTTATATGTAGAAACTATGACACGTGCACAGCTGTGCTAACTTTGTCTTGGGCGTTAGAAAACGTTTCAGAGAACACAACATGCAAATACAGTATGTCGCTTCCTTTCCCCTTTTTTTCCCTTTTAATTTTCCCTTTTACACCTATTTTATCAAAGTAACAGAATATGTACATATGTCAAATAAAAACTTTGATAGTTCAGTAATTCTCCCTCTGTAAAAATAAATTCGCTTTCTGTCATAACTTAAAGCCTTAATCCTAAACCAGGTGTGGAGACAGGCTGGTCCTCAACCTGTGACAAATACTAAGTACATCCACTGACCCAGGTTATGCAATCTTAGGTGTTGGTGACTAGATTATTACCAACAACTACCCTCTTTGCCTTGTACAACTGTTTTCTTCTATTCAACTCAACACTAGTCTGGCTCCTCACGCCATTTTGCTGCCTTTTTCTCCCCTCACATCCACTCACCTCTTCTTCCCTCCTTCACCTCAGCCTTACACAGACTCTAAAAGGACGCTCCCATTCTCTCTCACTGCCTTATTTCACACTCGGTTACACTCTCACGCGCACTAACCCCTTCAGCCCCACTCAAAATCACTCTACTCAGAGGCTTGCTGACCTTCTTCTCCAACAAAAGCTCGGCAGTCGATTGGGGCGCCCAAGTGCGCAGACTCTGCTTGTGAGGCAGTGGCAGGACGTGAGGCTCCCAGCAGTCAGTGCGCAAGTCACATGATGGGGCCACGCTGCCCCATTGAGGTTGGGTGGCTTCCGGTGCAGGAGACCGATGGTGTCTTCTCTTTGCTTATGTCACCCCGACTTGGAATCTTCTTGAAACAGAGCTCTCTTGGTTCCTCCTTGTGAGTGTGCAGACAAGAGGAAAATCTGATTTCTTGATAGCAGCCATTCTTTCTGGGGTGAAATCAACAAATAATAAATGCTGGCGGGGTTGTGGGGAGAAAGGAACCCTTCTCCATTGCTGGTGGGAGTGCAGACTGGTGCAACCACTGTGGAAATCAGTATGGAGATACCTCAAAGAACTTGG
>NW_004624784.1:7289998-7311840 GCF_000247695.1 Heterocephalus glaber | reverse complement strand
AGGGATCAAACTCAGGACCTTGCACTTGCAAGGCAGGCAGCAGAACCACTGAGCTAAATCCCTGGCCCTGGCTGGCACTTTAATAGTAAGTGAAATAGCACTCCCTAAAGAACTTTATTTTACAATCAGGGTAGGGTTGAGTAAATATCTCTATTTTGAAATTGAATAACAAAACACCAGGACATCCTTAAATGTCTTTTTACTGTTTGCCTATATTCAGCTATTTCAAATTCTATTAAATTTTCCTTCAAAATATGTTTTTTACCTTCAGTGTTTTCCTATTGCTTATAAGATTAAATCCAGACTCTTCTATTTGACTTCCAAAACCTTCTATAATCTATTTTTTGGGGGGTGCAAGATTTAATAAAAAGCAAACAAAAATAGGAATGCTTGCTTTCCACATTTTCCATGTTGTGAGAGTGTGCCAGGACTGTCTGGGGTGTGATTCTAAACAGCCTTAGTGGAGCAAATACAAAATGCTGTCCTCTTCCCAGTCAAAAGGTGGTGCACACTGGCTACACACCCGCCTAGCCCTCCATAATCTTGTGTTCACTGCTGGACAGCAAAACTGTTCCACTACAGACAAAAGCTAAGCCCATTCAGTCTGTCTCCCACCATAGTATTGTTTTGGTCATCACATAAATGCTGTGTCGTGCCTTTTTCCATCTACTTAAATATTGAGTATTCTTTGAGATTAAATTTAATTCCCCATTCACACTGAATCTATTCCATTTGACTTTTTGCTTTAAGTCTTTATTTAGCAATTGATTAAATATACCTTTTATACCTAGTTATATAATTTCCTAAGTATTCTATTTCCACCTCTTCAACAACCACACAGAGTACTTACATTCATAAAGTGGCAGCATTTTCAAGGACAAAATGACTTTTAGAAATGAAAAGTTGGGTTTTGATCTTGTTACAGTCAGTGACTACCTATCTGCATTTAGGGAAGTAATTATACAGCATTCTCCATCGTTTCATCCCATATCTATTCCACAGATTTGGGATTGCACAGAACGGATAAACATAATCATAGCTGCTTTTTAAGTGCAAGGCATTTTTACATTTAATATATTACTGTCTCTTTTTGTACTCTTAGTGATTTAACAATGCTAACTGTGTATGTGTTGTCTTAGAATTATGAGGAAGTGGTTAGTTGGGCATTGGCGATGGTTCTTTCCTGGCCTTAACTAGCGTCTAAAATTGCAGAGTGCTAAGGCTGGAAAAGACCTTAAAGCTTGACCATCCAACTTCCTTGTTATCCAAAGGAGGAAACTGAGACACTCTGAATTAAGTAAGTGACTTTCCCCAAACAAAATTGGAACTCATATGATTAATTTCTGTCATAATATTCTACCACTTTCCTCTGGCTAGTTTTTGAAGACTTGTATTACTAAAATGTTTTGTTTCAAAGAATAAATCGCTACTGCATACTCCTGGGAGGATCTTTCTGAGGTTGTTATAATTCTTTTTTTTAAAAAATCAGTCCTGAGAATATTAGATGAAATGTTCAAAGCATTTTTACCCATTGAGAATTATAATTTTCATTGAGAAGAGTTGAGAGAACAGAAGAACATGGATAAGAAAGGATACAAAAAAAGCTGAGGGCGGTGAAAGGGACGAACACAGCACTTGTGATCAGAGTGCAGTAATGGCGAACCTTTTAGAGCTTTCAGTGATATGAACAGCCCACTGCAGCATGTGTGCCATAGGTTTGCCACCACTATCATAGTGTATTGAGAACTAACAAAACATCGTAAGGAAAAAACAAATGAAGAATTCAAAATAAACACATGAAATAAGCTATTAGGAAAAAGAATATTAGAGAAATTATTCTAGTTTTTTAAAATCTGTTTTCAAGTTTCCATTATTTTCTGTTTTGTATGTGTATGTGTGGGTGGTTTTTGCAGGGGGGCTGTTTTGTTTTGGGGTTTTGGGGGGTTTTTTTTGAGACAAGGTCTCGCTATATAGTTCAGGCTGGCCTTGAACTCATGATGTAGGCTGGCCTTGAATTTACTGTGATCCTCTAGCATCAGCCTTCTGAATACTGGGATTACAGGCATGTACCACACCACACCCAGCTCTCATTGTCTTTTAAATAGAAAAATTTTAAAACAGGAAAAAAAATTCTAATAGTCCTTTCTACACTGTCATCATGGCAAGAAGGTTTATCATACCAAAGATGTATTCATTTAACATTTATTGAGCTCCTACTATGTAGTAAGCTCTTCCCAGATGTTGGGGAAGGAAGGATAAGTCATTATCTAAAGAGGCTCAGATTAAAGCTAGGCAGACCTAGTTGTAATTGAGGTAATATAAATTCAGGGTAGTAAGAACTATTTCAGAAGCATGAACAGGAGGTGAGGGGAGGGGAAGGGAGAGTCCCAGAATGGCTAGTTTGGGAAGGAGGAGTCAAGGAAGTCTTCCTAGAGAACATATTTAAGCTGAGATTTAAAAGATAAAGGATGTCAAAGGGTTTGGTAGGGGAAAAAAAGCAGAGAAAGTTCTGGCCTGGCAGCAGTATGGAGAAGGGGAGAGTAGAAACAGGAAAACTAAGTACGTGTTAAATGGAAGATGTCAGGAGCAATGAGGCTGGATTTAAAACAGCGCTAGTATGTATCTGGTGAGGAAAAGGTTAGACAAAGGAGTCAAGAATGACTATCAGGTTTTGGAAGAAGTTATTTGGACATGCCTCAAAAGGTAATCTGGAGGGCTGGGGATTTAGCTCAGTGGCATCTCGTCAGCCTTGCAGGCCCAAGGTCCTGAGTTTGATTCCCGGCACCAAAAAATGAAAGGTAATCTGGAGCCAGAAGTTGACATTTGCAAGTTATATATCCTCCAGTAACTACTACCCTCACTTTATAGCTAGTCTTCCTGAAAGAATAGTTTGTAATCACTGTCTTTACTTTCCCCCCTCCCATTCTGTTCTTGATCTTTGTTGACCTCCACTTTACACAAACAGGTAACCAATGACCAAACCTTCCTAATGGCCACCATCAAGCATGGATTATGGGGTCTGCAGCTTCTGATTTCAAGCAGCCTCCTCCTAAAACTTTCTCCCTTGGCTTCCATGTCACATCTCTCTTCAAGTAGCAAAGCTGAACTCAATATTTTCATCTCAAGCTGTTTTTCTTTCTCTCTATTCTTAGTTCAAGGAGTAACCACTGAACAAGTTCTCAAGCCAGAAATTTAGAAGTGATCTTTCTTAGTTCCTCTTCTTCCATTGGACCCACAATCAATCAGCCAAAAAGCATCTTGCTGTTTAGTATCTCTTGTATCCACTACCTTACTTTTATAGCCCTATCAACTCCTAATGATTAAAATTGCACCTGTCTGCTGTCCAGTTCTGCCCAGTAGAATCTGTTCTCTATAGCGCTATCATACTGAGCTCTTTAAAAATAAATTTAAACCAGGCATAGTGGCACATGCCTGTAATCCCAACACTTGGGAGGCTGAGGCAGAGGGATCGACACAAGTTCAAGGCTAGCCTTGGCTACAGAGTGAGTTCTAGGCCAGCATAAACTACATGGAGAGACCTTGTCTCAAAAATAAATAAATACATAAAAATAAACTTAAATGTCTTTATTCTATTTAAATTGTCATTTTTATTAGCAAAAAAGAAGTTAAACTATTTTAGCCTGCCTTAGGGCTTTTATAATCTCACTCTCCTTCCCAGGCTTTCATCAAAGGAATTACATTACAAGTTGCATTTCTGTGAGTTGAATTAGGCAATAATAATAATAATAATAATAAACCTAGTAAATAAAATAGTCTTACCTTATACAAAAAGTGGAAAAATGTGAATTCTTTCTAATTAAATAGTTTATCTAGAATAAAATTTCAAAGTTGGTAAGACAAATGAGTTGTAAACTGTTAACACTCTTGGCACATGGAAATGTCTCCTACCTGGTAGAATTATCTTTCTCATGTCAGTATTGTGTAAGTGTTCTTGAGTCATACAGGTTATTACTGTGCTTTTTTTTTTCTTAGACAGGGTCTTCCTATATACTTCAGGTTGGCCTTGAACTCACCATGTAGCCCAGCCTGGCCTTGAACTCACAGTGATCCTCTTGTCTCAGCCTCCCAAATCCTGGGATTACAGGCATGCGCCACTAAGCCCAGCTTGTGCTATTTTTCAACATAATTTTAAATATTTTTCTACCTGATAACAATGTCATCAAGTGTTAAGGGGTTTTATTACCATTTATGCTAGAAAGCATTTCCAATATAAAAGTTGTAACAGGGCCAGGGATTTAGCTCAGTGGCACCGCACCAGCCTCGCAAATGCAAGGTCCTGAGTTTGATCCCCGATACCGAAAAAAAAAAAAAGGGTGTAACAAAAGTTAGATGTGGAAAAACAATATTAAAAAGCCCAAGTACCAGCCAAGCATAGTGGCACATGCTTGTGATACCATAATTCTGGAAGACTGAGGCAGAAGGATTGCAAGTTTGTGCCCACCCTGGAAAACCTAGCAAGACTTTGTCTCAAAAAATAAAAAAAGGACTAGTGACGTAGCTCAGTGAGAAGGCCCAGTACCACAAAAAACAAAGAGGCCAAGTAGCACCATTATATGTTGTGTGGGGAGAATACTCTACATAATACTACTGAGAAAATGGAAAAGAAGAAAGCAAGTATAAGGCCAGATATGGTGGCGCACACCTGTAATCCCATCACTCAAGAGGCTGAGGCAGGAGGATTGCAGCAAGTTTGAGGCCAGCCTGGGATACATAGTGAGTTCAAGGCCAGCCTGAATTGCACAGTGAGATCTTGTCTCAAAAAACCAAAAGAAACAAAAAAATAAGTATATATTTTGGTGGTTGTAAATTGATGTTTTCCAAGAATATCTCCTACCGTGCCTTTGCATTTATTCCCAGGGAACAAATAATCTTGACCTATGTGAAATCCTCAGAAATGCATCTGAAGCAGGAGAAAATGAATACCTGGATAGAACACTCTGACACACAAAATAGGCATTAATGCTGGCGGCTTAAAAGGAACTCGTGTCACCTCGTGAGCCCCGGATAGAAGTTTGCTCTTCTCTATATACCTCTTTTTACATCTATGGGGCTTAATTCCATTGGCGTTTCCCTGGGAATATAAGAAGCAGGATTTACACAAAGCAGAGCCGCGGGGTGAGGAGGAGCAAAGAATTCTGGCAGGACTTTCTGAGTCCATTCCACTCCTCTGGTGACAGATTACAGACATTGTCATGGTTACTCTGGTGCATTCTACAAAGAGCATAGTTACCCAGTTAATCCATGGTTGCCCAATAACACAGTTAACCCATAGTTTCCCAATTCAATATGGAGGGTTGGTTTCCTTTCTCATATCCTTTCTGAAAAATATAATTGTCTTACTTCAGGTAAAAATGAGAAGGCCTCAGGCAACCGATATACCTTTCAGCCTCCTGCTTCCTGGCCTTTGGCCAAGTTGTTCCTTCTCTGTGATGACTCTCCCCTGGCTTTGAAAATGTTGCCCCTCTTTCATCACCATACATTCACCACTTCATCTGAGGCTTCTCTCATAGTAGAGAGGATCTCTTACATATCCAGCTTCATACCATTCCTTATATTATTTTTGTCCCTCTCACTAGTGGCTGGGTCACTGCAAGATAAGAACTAAGTTTCACTCTCACGTACTTTGCCAGCTCCCAGTAGGCCCCACCACACTGGGGACCAAGCCTGAACATGAATTGTGAGGACAAACCATAATAACCAGTAGCAACTGTGACTCAACCATTTTCCTTGGAACCCCAACCATAACTGCCTTCAGGGACCCAAGATACTGATGCACTCTAGAGGAGGGCTTCCTGGTCATTTTTGTAGTGTGGAGTTCAGACTTTCTCTCTGATGTTTCAGTATTTAAGTAAGCTGAATTAAAGTGTCAGTAGACATATTCACAGGAGAAAAAGCCCTACAGAACGTGAAATCTCAAAGGGCCAGACAGTTGAAGCTTGAACATAGAGGAGAGGGAAGTGGAGGGTAGAGGCAATTTTAGAGGGGCAATAAATTATGGACCCAGAAATTAGACAAGGTCCTAGGATAAAGTTCCTCTTGTTTCTAGGCATGGTGTTTAGTTTTCATTCTCTGCGTCTTATGTGAGTTCAATCCTTCTTGGCTAATGAAATTTCAGTAATAATATTGAAGACAATTATGTTCCTCTTTGGTGAATCCAGACTTTGCAGATAAGGGAACTTCAAGGAATGTTCCTTCCTTCACTTCAGAAGCGAAATATGATCAAAAGAAAGCAGCAGCAGGGTCAGGGATATAGCTCAGTGGCACGGTGCCTGCCTCATGAGTACAAGGTCCTGAGTTCCATCCCTGGTACCAGAAAGAAAAAAAAAAAAAAGCAGCAGTGCTGGGGCGGGGTGGGGTGGGGTGGGGGGTGTATTAGAGACACCCTCAGCCTGCTTTAGTTCATTGTGTCAAAACACCATACTTTTGGGTGTATCAGTTCTCCACAATGTATATAATCATTATGAACTGCCAACATATACAAATAAAAATTTTAAAGTAAAAATGAAAAAGGTAGCAATAAAAGATTGTTTTTATCTATGAGGTGTGATCAAAATATATGGTGAGTGTTTAAATTTTTTTTAATGTATTACAATAAAATATGGATTGCTATTAATCTCTCTCAAAATACTCCCCCTCGATTTGAACACTCTTATCCCATCACTTTTGCCACCTTCTGAAGCAGTTCTGAAAGTTCTCTTTCATGAAGGTCTTTATGAGCTGTGATAAATAATATGGTGAATGCTGCTGCCAAGTGCCATCCCATGCAAAGACAGGTTTGTAAAAACATTACAGTATGTCCTCACCCACTTTATTCACTGGATTTAGCACTGTGTGGCTTCTGGCTCTTCCTTAAAGTCAAATGATCATGATCATAAATGTTTTGAATTGATTCAGGACATCAAGGCCTCCATGACTACACAACCAATGACGTGAGAAAGGATTTCCAGAACTGCTTTAGACAGTTGTAGTAACAATAGGACAAGTGTGTTCAAACTGAGGGGGAATATTTTGAGGGGGATTAATGTTAATATGTCGTTTATTATTACAAATTTTTTAAAAGGTAAGCATTCACCATATTTTTCAATCACACCTTGTTAAAAAGAACAAACATTGTCTTCTTTGCTTTCATTAGGAATGATGATGGCTGTTTCTGTCTCAGAAAATGATTGCATCAACTTTGTGGAAATGAAATTTATTGACAATATACTTTACTTTATACGTAAGTCTGAAGCAATAGTAGGACGAATACAGGGCTTAGATAAATATATTCAATTAGAAAAGGGTTGTGTGGTGAACTATTAAGTGACTCCTTTTTGTCACCAAATTCTATTATAATATTAATGACTGTCCTTGGGAGAAAAAAATTGAACCTCAAATTAACCATAACATTTCCAAGATCCCAGACTTTGTCCCTGCACATTGTCTTGGTACTTAAATTAGCAGTTGCTCATCTCAATGTAGCAGCAGGTATACACCACGAAAATCCTACAAAACTAGATACATTGAGAAAATAGTAGTCTTCAAAGCAAATTGGCAAATTGTATGAGATACGCTAAAGCTAGGGTTCTGTGAGTGAGTTATATCATTTATGTAAATGCATCTGACAAATAAAAATTGATTCTTATGATTAATCTTTGACGGACAACTTGGCTTCATTTGAAAGCATCATAAAAAGTCCTTAAGTGACCTCCTATGTAGGCAATAAATGTAAGAGTAAAATCTATCACTTGACAAAATTTCTTTCTGTATTAAAATTTATAAACCCTGGATTTAAGTTTTATACTAACTTATCTGAGAACATACTAAATCTAAAGAGTTTCATTTTACAGACCTTTGGATGATTATGTAACATTTTCTGATAAAGGCTAATAAAGGACCTAACCACTGAAACAGGGGTTAAAGAATGGGAAGTGGCAGAACAAAGTAGTGAAAACATAGAAAAAAGAGGAAATTCTGGCTTGAAATATATATTAATATATTTTTTTCTCTTTTTTTCTCCCATAGCTGAAAATGATGGTAAAGTATAAAAGCATTTTTCTTTCTTTATAAAGTAGCTACATGAGACACATCCATATTGCCACTATCAACTGGGAGAAACTGTCCACATGACACCAACCTATTTGGGAAACCAGTTTTCCATCAAAAGAACATGGACTCAATAACACAGCATTGGAATGAAGATGACCATATGGGTTATGAAGAAGAAACTCTATAAATTTGCTTTCCCCGTACTTTAGGAAGCTGTCTAGCTTGCAGATGCTACAAATTAGACCTTGCCTATTATGTAGGTCTAAGATGAGCAGGAAGCCATGGGTTCTCTGGAGATCTAGGAAGACACTGATGTATGAGAATTGTCCAAAATTAATATCTCCCTTCTCTTCACTCCTGTCTCAGAAATGCTTTGGAACAAAGCCTGAGAGGCTCCTATAGGCAGAGTATTCTGAAAGTCAAGGACATAGGGATGGGATTGAAAGCCAAGATACAAAAGGAAGCATGGAATGTATGAGGAACTAAGAGTAATATGGGATGGGAGTAGAGGGAGGGGAGGAGGAGAATGATAAGAGAAGCTAGAGTGATAAATAGGGTACAGATCACTACTCTTATTCCAAGATAAGGTATTTGGGCCTTATCTTGGGAGTAATAGGAATTTGCTAAGCGTAGTATGTCTGAGCTAGGATACAGATTAGGTTGCTATAACAAAGATATCTAATAACTGAGTAAGATAGAAAATTTCTCTCTCCAGTAGTCCAAGTAAGCAGTCAGGATGAATATGGCTGGTGACATTAGAATCTCACGATTCTTCTGCTTTCTTGTTACTCCATCATTCCCTAGTTGTTAAACTCATTCACATAGTTGAAAATCATCATACTTCCTGGATCTTTGTCTCAGTTTTCAAGAAAGGGTCAAGAGAAGAGGAAAACAGACTCATTCCATTTAAAGTCTCTACTTGGAAGTTGTACATATCTAGTCTGTTCATATCCTGTTGACTAGTCACGTGGCCAACTGCAAGGAAATTTGGAAAATATAATTTTTATTCTGGGTGGCTATGTGTCTCATTAGAATTCAGGGATAACATGATAATATTTTTTAAAAGATTCCTGTGGCATCAGTATAAAGAACTGATGGTTGGGCCGGGGATTTAGCTCAGTGGTTCTGCACCTGCCTCACAAGCACAAGGTCCTGAGTTTGATCCCCAGTATTGAAAAAAAAAAGAAAAAAGAATTGACGGCACAAGGTAAGGAATGAGGCGACCAAAAAAAAAAAGGGGATACCCATTAAGAGACTATTATTTTAGCTGGGCATGGTGGTTCGTGCCTGTAATCCCAGCACTTGGGAGGCTGAGGAGAGAGAGGCTGAGGCAGGAGGATCACTGAGTTCAAGGCCAGTCTGAACTACATAGTGAGACCCTGTCTCAAAAAACAATAACAACAACAAAGAGTGACTTATTTTAGTCCCTATAAGAAATGATGTGGGGGGATCATGAGGAGCTGTGGATTGATTATAGAAATACTCAAAAGAATCAATAGGATATGATTTGGAAGACAGTGTAGAAGAAAGCATAAAAGAAGATGTCTACATTTTTCACTTATCACAGTTTGTACCACTCAGTGGAATAAGAGACAGGAGGAAAAGCAAGTTTTCATATGTAAAGAGAACAACAGGTGATAAATTTAGTTTAGAATCTTGAGACATTGAAGTGGAGATACCCAGTAAATTCTTGGACACACGGTTCTGAGCTCAGGACAGATTTTGACTGAAGATATATGTAAAGGCTCGTGCATAAAAATGGTATCTGAAGCTGTGGGAATGAAAAGACAGGAAATATATAAAGTGAGAAATAAAAAGCCCAGGACTAAACCCAAAAATACCTACAGTTAATGCAGTAGAAAGGAAAGTTTAAAAAAAGAAAAAAAAAAACAGAGTAGACTCACCAGAGGGAAGAAGAAAAAGCGAGAATATTACTACAGATTCCCAGGACAGCATTTCAAGAAGTAAAAGGTTCTGTGTTGAATCTTGCCACCTTGAAATTCAAGAGCCAGAAAGCATCTATTAGCAGCAAGGAGTTGGGCAGTCTCAGTGAAAGGATTTTGATGGAGAAATGGAGGCAGAGGCAGACTGCAGTACTAGTAAAGGGAGAAGCTGTACAGGTGATTTTTGCCCAGAAACTTTGCAAATAAAAGAGGGAAACAAGACTATGCACTACGATAGGGTTCATGGAAGAATTTCAAAGAGCTTCATGCTTTTCTGGTTATAAAAACTTCCTCACTGAAATTAATTCAGACATAGATTATAATAACATGAAAAATAAAAGCATAATGACAGCTATCATTTTGATGTAATATTTATATATGTATATCTATAGCCATGCAAATACTTATATTTTTGTTAAAAAGGATCATGCTATACCTAAACTTTTTTCTAGTTAGCTATGTATTGGACATCTTTCTGTGGCAGTTAATAATTGCAGTTATATTAAATTCTTAATATTCCATAGTAATGGCATATCAAAATTCATTTAATCAATCCTCAACTTACAGACAGTTGTTTCTACTTTGCTCCTTTCTTTTTTTTTTTTTTTTTTTTGGTACAGGGGATCAAACTTGGGTCCTTGCTCTTGTGAGGCAGGTGGAGGAACCACTGAGCTAAATCCCCAGCCCCTGCTTCTATTATTAATAGTGCATCCTTAAGCATTTTTTTTTATCCTTAGGCATTCTTGATAAAAAACATTTGCACATGTATCTGATTGTTTCTTTAGGGTAAAATCCAGGGAGGAGAATTGCTGGGTTGATAGGAGAAAAGGGATGGATGGCAAAACAAGGTCTTAATAGAGGATACATTCAGAGGACAAATGGGATGACCCTTAGATAACCAAAAGGGATACCTTTTCTACATTTCCCTTTAGGAAGAGAAACTTAAAGGAAATAATTTATGATGCCACAGTTAGGTTTGCAAGTGGAATAGCAAAAAATAATTTGCTGCCAGGGGTGGTGGCACATGCCTATAATCCCTGCTCTCAGAAGGACAAGGAGGGGGCACTGCCATGAGTTCGAGGCCAGCCTGAACTGCATAGTGAGACCCTGTCTCAAAAAAAAATAATAATAATTTGTTGAAAATGAAAGTAGAGGGCCAGGGACCTGAGTTTGATCCCCGGTACCAAAAAAAAAAAAGAAAGGAGATAATGGTGTAGGGGTCCTGAAGAAAAGGAGACTTGAAATAACAGCTACAAACTGGAAGAGAGTCATGAATGGAAAATGGTATTGACAGTTGATGTGCCTATAATGGCACCAGTTTTAGCATTCATATGATTGCTGATCCAGCAACACTCAGCAGCCAGGTTTGGAATTTTATCCTGGACAGATAAATGAGTTAGGGATTTAAGATACTGACAGATAAAATGAACCATGAGGTTCAGTTGCATAGGGAAGGAAGGGAAGATAGATTATCTAGGGAGGAAATGCAAAAGTCTGGAGATTAAAAGACAGTGAAGTCTAAGAACCTGTATAGCTGGAGTAAAAGCTAAGAAAACTAAAACTAGGAGACTGGTCAGAAAGGATATTTGAAGTAAACATTTCCGAGGTAGAGTAGTTCTGAGCGGTAACAAGAAATAGAGCATGCCCTTGGAAGCTGGTTAAAAAAACAGTAGGCAACTTGATCATAGTTGCTTCAGGAAAAGAAGATTGTAATTAATAGCTATTTTTTTTCTTATTTTTGGTACCAGGGATCGAACTTGGGACCTTGGTGCTTGTGAGGCAGGTGGTGGAACCACTGAGCTAAATCCCCGGCCCAGTTGATAGCTATTTAAAACTGAACTCTATAGTTGTCTATTTGTGTATTTTGAAAGAAACATTTATTTTATTTTTTTGGTATCAGAGATCGAACTCGGGACCTTGAGCTTGCGAGAAACTTATTTTTAATGAAATTTAATGTTTATTATAGAAAACCTGGAATCAGATTACTTTGGCAAACTTGTACCTAAATTGTCAGTCATACGAAATTTGAAAAACCAAGTCCTCATTGTCGACCGTGAGAAGAAACCTGTGTTTGAGGATATGCCTGATGCTGACATTGCAGGTGTGGTTTTTTTCATATTTATACATGTACATTCATAGATAACTAGTTACTTCTTTCTGTTCCATTTTACTGCCTACACTTTTCTATATCAGACCCAATACCTGGATGAAAAATCACAGGCAGAATAATTTCATTTTAAAAAACTTTATAAGTGTCCATAGTCTTTAGTTGGAGTAAAAAAATTAGATCTAATAAAGATATTTCTAGAGGTCATGTCACTATGAACCTACATTTGGATCACCAATCCCTTTATTTTCACTGCATTAACTGTATATGATCTCTAGAGTTGGATTCTTAATCTCTGCTGGTTATAGCTGAAAATACTGATAAAAATTTTAAAACCCACAATTAATAATAAATACACACCAAGGTCCCAAGTTCGATCCCTGGTACCAAAAAATAATAATAATAAATACACAATATTTCAAATGAGTCTGCCTTCCTCCAGAAATTAGGATGTCTTAGAAAATGAGTAAGTAGCCAGGGATTTAGCTCAGTGATTCTGCCGCCTGCCTCAGAAGCACAAAGTCTCGAGTTCAATCCCCGGTACCAAAAAAACCCAAAAAATATTTTTCACACACTCAAAAATTTTCTGCATGTATGTTGTAACACACAAATATGTTTTAAAGAATGTCCAGCAAGCTACACATAATCTCCTTCTTCTGTCCAGCCAAATAAATCTCAGAGTGTGAGATTGGCAGGAAGTATATTAAGGACTATACTTTGGTTAAATTTCCACACATGTTGACTTGCAAAAATTCTCCTAACTAGTGGTCTCACTTGTTAATGTTTATTTTAGATAATGCACCTCAGACTACATTTAACAAATATACATATACCGATAGCCGTGGTAGAGGTATGGCTATAGTCATCTCTGTGATGTGTAACGGAAACCATACTCTCTCCTGTGAGGACAAAACCATTTCCTTTAAGGTAAGACTGAGCCTTACTTTGCCTTCATTCAAATTAATGGAAAAAATTAGAAAACCCAGTATCTTCAGTAGTTCAGTCTTTTAACTAGAGCAGAGCAAGAAACAAAAGACCATAGAAATGGATAGTTATGAAAAATCTTCAAACTCTTTAACCTACTGTAGTAACATGATTTTTCTCAGCCTGTTGCAGGCCAGAAAGAGCACAACACTTGTCACATAACCTAAGTCTGCTGAATAATAAATCTATATATAAATAATAGTATAGGATATATATGTAAATTCTGTATTTAATAGCATGTGACTTTCCAGAACAAGTCCTCTATGTAGAATAAAGTTAATTGTCCTATAAATCTGTTACTTTGTAAATTGTAATATTTTAATCCCTAATTGTTTTGTTCTTGCTTCTTAACCTGTCTTAGCCACATCCTTCAGACTTCAGTTGATGTGTATTATTAATAACATTAATCTAATGAAATAAAATTAAGAACAGCTATAAAAATAATGCCTTTTCAGAGATAATTATAAATTATTTTGGCCACTACTTTTTTCTCTTTTATTTTCTATTTTCTGCATTATCATTAGATAAAACCATTAACTATATCTACAGACTGAACCAGAATACTTCCTCCCAGTGAGAGCAGCCAGGGGAATGCCCACAAATTGACAAAGTTTACAAGGAGAATCTCATGTGATGGAGATTATTTCTGAGCAGGGATTTGCCAATTAGGAACTAATGTCTGAATCACCATCCCTCACTGAAAGGAAACTGGGGTATGACTTCAGTGGAGAGACCAAGCAACAACAAAAGCCACTCTAAAATATTAGTCTCCATTGCATTAATTTCTGCTCTGATCTTTATAATTTCCTCTCTTGCACGAGTTTTGGGTTTGACTTTTCTTTTTCTAGAAGCTTGAGGTTCAACATTAGGTTATTTGAGCTCACTCTGCTTTTCTCATATGAGAATTCACCACTATAAATTTCCCTCATAGGACTGCTTTCATTGTGTCCCATAAGTTCCAGTATGTTGTACTGGCATTATTATTTAATTGTAGAAACTGTCTAATTTCTTCTTTAATTTCATCAGTGACCATTGATTGTTCAAGAGGGTGTCATTTAATTTCCATGTGTATGAATTTCTTGTGTTTTCTTTTGCCATTGATTTCCAATTTCATTACACTGTGGCCTGATAATATGCATGGGATAATTTCAACTCCTTTGCATTTATTTAAGTATGTTCTATGAGCTAGTATGTGGTCTATTTTAGAGAACATCCCATGTGCAGCTGAGAAGAATGTGTATTCTGATGTTGTGGGGTAGAACACTGTAGACATCTACTACTAAATACATTTGTTCAAAAGTTTGGTTCAGTTCTGATATTTCTTTGTTGATTTTTTTGTCTAGTTGATCTATCTGTGACAGTAGGATATTGAGGTTCCCCATTACAACTGTATTACTGCTTATTTGATTTTTCATGTCAGTTAGTATTTGTTTTACATAGTTGGGTGTGCTAGTATTTAGTGCATATCTATTTATGATTGTCATCTCTTCCTCTTGGATTGTTCCCTTTACAAGGATGTAGTGACCTTCTTTGTCTTTATCAGTCTTAAAACCACTCTAAAATATAATCCAAGTAATAACAGTACAAATACAACAGATACAGCCTCCAGGCAAATCTCTTTGCTCTTTCCTTCTAACTTGGGTACCAACCCTTCAGGGTGTAATTTGGAGTCCCTGTTCTAGACCTGATAGGCTGGAAGTTTAGTTGGGAGAGATAGTGAGTGTCAAGCAGGTTGAGATCATGCATGGACAATTCTAGGAATTGGAACAAATCCAGATTTAGGGCAGCCTGAAGCTTATATAATTTTGGTGACCCTTTCATTTTTTTTTTATTTTATTTTATTTGGTACTGGGGATCGAACTCAGGACCTTGCGCTTGTGAGGCAGGCAGTGGAACCACTGAGCTAAATCCCCAGCCTAGGTGACTCTTTTAAAGAAAGACAACATAAAATTACCAGAGGCATAAACTCTACAACTTACTTGGAATTTTTTAAAAGAGGGCCTTAGAAGAGACCTATGAAAGTGAGTGGTCCTGACACTGGAGATTAATCAGCTTTATAGCAAATCTACTTCTAGAAAGAACTCAGTAAATATTATTTGGATAAATGGAAAGAAAAGAATAAGGAAGGAAGGGGGAGGGAGGGAGAAGGAAAGGAGGCATAGCTTAAGACTGGTATTAGCTCCTGCTCTTCAACCCTTTTCCTCTACAAATAAGAAATCTTAGCAATGGTTACCTTAGACTAGGTTCTAGATGGTAAGACACAACTCACTGCCACTTTGTGCTCACCTTTTTTTTTTTTTATACCGGGGATTGAACTCAGAACCCTGCGCTTGCAAGACAGGCGGCAGCACCACTGAGCTAAATTCCCGACCCTGTGCTCACCTTTCTGTGTTAATTACTAGTGATAAATTGTTTGGGCAAGAGCCACTACAACATGAAGAAGGCTTTGCTTCCAGAGGTTACTGTCAGTGGCTGTTGCTCACATGTGCATCAGGCTTGGCCAAGGTTCTCCCAAGCTTTGTAATCCAATTGGGAGAGGGCCAAAAGAGCATATTAAGTCAAGCTTAATTCTCCCTGAGTCCAGATTCAACCCTTCCTCATGTAAAGAATCCTTGGTCTTTAGAGTACTCAAGTTTCAAAAGGTAGGGCTTTCCAAATTGAGTGTTCTTCAAGGCCACCAGGATTGTTACCACACATCTATTTTTTATGTATGGCTTTAAGTAGCCAATACCAAGACTAAGGAAAATCCCTAGGGTTTTCAGGCTTTAATTCTGAAATGTAACACCAAACTAAGACTGAAGAGATCTCCTATTCTTCCTACCCATATTCTGACCTTCAACTATAACTTTCCATGTTAGGTTAGATCTAACAGATTCAGTTCCCTCTACAAAATTATGAGAGCTTTTGACATTTTGGCTAAGGATTATTTCTCATTTATACATTAGACCTCAACTGAGTCCCAGACAGACTCCTTCAGCTTAGTATTTTCCTAAATTGTGGTTTATTGTAGACAGCTTCAGAAGTAGATGCCACTGGGGAAACTAGTTTATGCTGTCATCAACTCAAGGACCTACACTTGTAAGCAAAGGACTGAGGTCAGGAGTTATGACCGTCAATTCTATAATTAAGTTGGAGGTACCTTCCAGGGTCTTTCAGGCATCTTAGGAGAGGATGGAATGCTATTTTAATTCTAGAAGTTTATCAGTCCTTAGAATAATAGGAATTTTTCCTATCGTGGGATCAAGATTAAGCTCAAGGGGCAGGGGATTTAGCTCAGTGGTTCTGCCACCTGCCTCACAAGCACAAGGACCTGAGTTCAATCCCTGGTACCAAAAAAAAAAAATTAAGTTCAAAATGTCTACTGATTCCAGGATTAATATGGAAGAACCCTGGGAAGTTCCCACATTTTCTAGTCCATTCTGAAAAGTAGACATGATGGGATAATAGAAAATGTGTAGCACTACTGATTAGATGACCAGCAGGATTATAGTCTCAAGTAATCTAACCGTTCATCACAACACTGTTCTCTGGTTGAATAATACAGGAATCAGTTTGTGGCCTTTCAGGATACAGCCTAGCAAAGTAGACTACAGTCAGGACAAAAACTCAAGACTACTCTGAGCTGGCATGCTTGGCAGGGAGACAGAGTCAAGGGCTACTGACTGAGCCAGTATAGCAGGGCTGTATAGGAACCCAGGGCTCAGCCCTAGAAGAACTATTGGATTTAATGAATCTAAGTTTTAGTACCAAACTCCACTGAAAGGAGCTGAGATTCATAGCATTTCTGTCCTCTCTCACAGTTGACTCAGAAACTAGAGCTACCTAGATTTGTGCGAGAGGATCATCAGCGTCTAGCTGTGAGTGGTTGGATAAGGCAGAAACTGACATTAGCCCAAAGAGGCTGTGGTCTTTAGTTGAACTCCACTTCCTCTTGAGCAGAGTGGACTCTCATCAAATGGAGAGGATAGAAGGAAGCAATCTGATGATAGGGGGAATGAAAGGCCTGGATCGGGATGTGCATTCCCTGATGGAAAGTATCAGGGTAGACAGGGAGAACAGAAGATTAGGAATTAAGGAGAGATTAGTACTCGTATAGTTAGAGATTATTTTTCTTAACTCTTAAAAAACTAGTTCTGTACAGCAGTATACCTCTAAATGAACTGCATATATACAAATTGTTCATGTCCTTTTAAAATTAGGTAATGTTGTTTTTTCTTTCTAGGAAATCAATCCTCCTGATAATATCGTTGACACAAAAAGTGACATCATATTCTTTCAGAGACGTGTTCCAGGACATGATGATAAGATGCAATTTGAGTCTTCATTGTATGAAGGATACTTTCTAGCTTGTCAAAAAGAGAAAGACTTTTACAAACTTATTTTGAAAAAAAAGGATGAATCTGGGGATAAATCTATAATGTTCACTGTCCAAAACAAAGACTAGACTATTAAAATTCTACAATTGAAACTTTTTGAGTTTTGTGTTTCTGAAAGACTTAAAGAGTTTATAAGCCTTATTGCAGTCCATTTTTTGTTGTTATAACAATATACATGAGGCTGGAAACTTATAGTTTTATTTTCTCATGATTCTAATGACTGGAGAGTCCAAACAGCATGGAGCCAGTACCCTGGTAGGGAACCCTGGCTGTCACAACATGGCAGAGAAGTAGAAGGGAACTAGACCTGTGCTGAAGGCTAAGCATATGGACTGGCCTCATTTTGTAACAACCCACTCTTGAGAGTCAAGTTGATCCAAACTTTCCAAGGTCAGGGCCCTCATGATCTAAACATTTCCCATAGGACCTCAACTCTTAAAGGTTTCACTCCTTTAGTATTGTTATACTGGGGACCAACACCTGAACCTTTGAAAAAAAAATCCCTATCCAAACCAAAGCAAGCCTATAGTCGTAGGGAAACAAAATTTAAAATTGTCTCAAAACACTTCATTAAAAAATGAGTAATGGGGGCCGGGGATTTAACTCAGTGGTTTCGCCTCCTGCTGTGCAAGCACAAGGACCTGAGTTCGATCCCTGGTACGAAAAAAAAAAAAGAGTAATGGGGCCAGAGATTTAGTTCAGTGTTTCTGGCGGCTGCCTCACAAGCACAAGGTCCTGAGTTCGATCCCTGGTACCAAAAAAAAAAAAGTAAGTGGGGCCTGGGGAGGTAGCTCAGTGATAGAGTACTTGCCTAGCATGTGTAAAGCCCTAGGTTCAGTTCCCATTATTAGAGAAAAAAAAAAAGGAAGGGTTGGAATAAACAGGCTGGAGGTGCCACAATGGGTAGCATGGGTGAGGCCATAGGTTTGATCCCTAGCACTCAAAAAACTAAAAAGAATATCTTTCACAAAATTGAATTATCCAAGTGTGAAAAACATTTATATAATTTGTAAAAAGCACATAGTTGGAAAACACATTTTACATTGTAATTTGCACATAGGATATACTCAATAGAATGATTTTGTGCTTTGGGGTTATTGATCCTAATGATGAAAGATGTTGATATTTGAATTCTATAGTTTTTAAGAATATCATTAAGTGGTAGTGCACAGGAAGCTGAGGCAGGAGAATCACTGTGAGTTTGAGCCCAGCCTGAAATGCATAGTGAGACCTTGTCTTAAAAAAGAAAAAAACTAAAACACAAAGAATATCATTAAAACCATTGAAAGTTTTATAAGGAACC
Source organism: Heterocephalus glaber (assembly GCF_000247695.1). The sequence continues at coordinate 7,293,078 of NW_004624784.1, read as the reverse complement.
CACTTCACTTGACTAGTTTGATTTGTTCCAAAGTCAGGATATCTTTTTTTTTTTTGGTACTGGGGATCGAACTCAGGTCCTTGCGCATGCACAGCAGGCTGTGAAACCACTGAGCTAAATCCACGCCCCCCCCCAGGCCCAAAACTTTGGGGGGGGGGCTACCGGGGATCGAACTCAGGTCCTTGTGCTTGAGAGGCAGGTGGCAGAACCACTGAGCTAAATCCCCAGCCCTTCAAGTCAGGATATCTTTAACACTCTGATCCTGCCTCAGACTTGGCTCATTTCTTCGTGCACCATGTCTGTGCGACCTACATGCTTCCTCTCCCTTAATCACCTAGCAGCCCTTTTGGTTATCAGATTGACCATCAAGGTTTGGTGCATTTGTTCAAGAAACCTTATTTTACTTAATAATGGTCCTAAAGTGCAACTGTGGAGATACTGGGAATTCAGATAAGCCAAAAGGAAACCATAAATGCTTTCTTAAGGTGAAAGAGTAAATGCTTTTTAATTTTTTTTTTTTTTGGTACCCGGGATTGAACTCAGGACCTTGCACTTTTGAGGCAGGCGCTGGAACCACTGAGCCAAATCCCTGGCACATAAAAGCTTTTTATATGTTATGTGTGTATAGAAAAAAGCATAGTATATGTGGGATTCAGTATTATGTAAGGTTTCAGGTATCCACTTGGGGTCTGGGAACCTATCTCCCATGCATAAGGGGGAACTACTGTTCTTTCATATAAACTTAGCAAAAGTCCAAGACTTGTGCACTGAAGATTTCAAACCATGTTTGGAAAATGATCTAAATAATTGGAGAGACAGTCCATGTTCAATACTGGTAAAATGGGAGTTCTCCCAAAATTGATTTATAGACTCAACTTGAGAAAGTTGGATGGGAGTTTGAGCTAATCATAACAAGATCTTAATAGAATTCTTTAAAAGATAATCACACAAAAGTAGAATCAAATTAAGCCAACTATTTTATGTCCTTTCCCTCTTTTAAATTGGCTAGAATCTGAAATCAGTGTTTATAACAAGGTTGTGTCTTAGAAAAATAGATCTATAAGCTTTGTCCTGATAAAATTGACATTCCTAAACTTTTTTCGTTGTTTTTCTTTGCTTTTTGGTTTTGGTTTTTTGCTTTTGAGACAGGGTCTTGCTATAGATATAGTTCAGGCTGGCCTTAAATGCCTGGCCCTAAACTTTTTATAATAAAGTAAAAGGTGATTAAGACAGCACATTATCTGACAACAGTTTTCGCTTTAGCTTTATCATTCCTGTACAAGAGTCCCGGACCTAGCCAGAGTTAGGAAACTGAAGCACTGAGTTGTGCCCTTTTGTTTTTGCTACCAGGGATTGAACTCAGATCCTTGTGCTTTCAAGGTAGGCAGTGGAACCACTGAGCTAAATTCCTGGCCCCTGTGCCCTTTTGTTTTGTAAGCTCTTTTATTCTTCCTTATATTTGACTCTGCATAATATAGTGTGGATATTTAAAGAGGCAGTGTGCCAGGTGTGGTGGCACACATCTTTAATCCCAGCACTCAGGAGGCTGAGGCAGGAAGATCACTGGAAGTTTGATGCCAGCCTGGGCTACATAGTGAGACCTTGTCTTAATTAATTAATTAATTAAAGAGGTACGTGAAGTGATAAAGAGAATAGGTTTGGGGGTCATACAATCTTATTTTGAATCTTGTGCCATAACCCAACACCTGTCTCTGAAGCAAAGTACACAAGAAATGTGTACATACTTGGACACAATCTCTCAGAAACTTGGTTTCCTTGAATATAAATGGAAGTTAAAATTTTTAATTTAATTTTTAAAAAACTTACCTTATGGGACAGTTGTGTAGATAAATGGGATAAGGTTCTCAGTAGCCTCTGGCACTGGAACATGGCAGATAGTATTTTTTTTCACTTCTCCATGTATGCACGACCCACTTCCACCTCAGCTCTTACACAAATGCATTTATCTCTCATAGAGAAACAGAGCTTTCTTTCCTACAAGAACTAACCACACCCTGCTTTATGTCATTTCTTTTCCTACAATGTGTAAACTCATTTCTCATTTTGAAGGAATGAAAACATTGCTGCTTTTCTATGATTCTTTCTGGCTCTTAGACATTTGTTGCTTCTTTCCTATCTTCTCTCAGCACATGGGCTTTATAATTGAAAAGTAATGTCAGGACATAAAAACATGTTTTGTTTTGCTTTTTGGTTTTCCAAACTTTAAGCCCTTGACTTTGTTGCACAAAAGAATTCCAAATTAGGCTAGTCCAGAAAATACCAATTCACAGTTTGAAATTTTTGCCAAAACTACTTAAAGCTGTCTTTAGCCTCATGGAATCCATATTACTGAAAAAAAATTTTACTCACAGCCACCAGCATGCTCAAACTTTAGTCTTTTATTTTTCCTCCAGTAGTGATGGGTTTGCTTATGGATGGCCCTTACCCTCATGGTGGACCTTACCTTTTGTCTTGGATCTAAATTCAGTGTATCTTGAAGAGAGGGGGATAAAAAGAATTAGGATTTGTTATATACATGTACCAACTCCCCATGGTGAATATAACCATTATGTATTGCAAACATGCCAATAAAAAGCTTCAAAATGTAAAAGATCTGAGGCCAGCTGTGCTGTTGCACATCTATAATCCCACCACTCAGGAGGCTGAAGAAGGAGAATTGCTGTGAATTCGAGGCTTGCCGGAGTTACATAGTGAGTTCAAGGACACCCTGGATTACATAATAAGACTCTCTCAACAAAATAAAACTGAAAAAAATCTGAAAAAAATTAATTCACTGTAGTTCACAGGGCTCAGTTCTGGAAACTAGAAAGTAAAAAAAGTTAAATCACATAAGCATTAGAAACATAAAATTTGGGACAAAACATGAGACTCCACCTGCCCCATATAGACCCTCAACAGATCTGCAATGGAAGCAATGAGTCTACAGTGACACATGGTCTGCACAGTATTTTCAAAATCATCAACTCATTTTTGGTAGCCTTTAATTTACAAAAAGAGCCAGGTTTGGTGGTACATGCCTATAATCCCAGCACTTTGCGGTGGCGGCGGGGGGGGGGGGG
>NW_004624784.1:7269088-7285127 GCF_000247695.1 Heterocephalus glaber | reverse complement strand
CAAGGAAAATTATAAATTCTGGGACCTAATACTTTCTTACAGAAAAAATAAGTCACTAAACACACAAACTTCCAAGCTCTCTGAAATATTTTTCTTGCCTTTTTTATTAGTATATGTTTGCAATACATAATAAACTTACTCATCATGGGAAAATTGGTACATATACATATCACGTCTTGATCATTTTTAATTCTCCTTCCCCTCCCCTCCTTCCTGTATCCCTCTCTGAAGTCTTGAGGGACCTAGACAAGACCCTCAGCTGGGCAACGTCTGTGGCTTAGGATTTGCATTGGTTAAATATTTACTATAGAAGAGATAATATCAACACTGTGGACCCAGGGCTGCTAAGGTCAGATATGCAGGTGGTTCATGATGTATTTGATGAACACAGTAGTCCTGCCGGCTCAGGTTTCCTTTCCCACCTTAACAGCTCACACCCTCACCTTTTGAAAGGCTCTACCCTCCCTTCCAGCACCTGACAGGGATTGTTGTATCCTGCCAAGGATCGTGAAATTGTTCCTTATTAAGTGCTTATTATGTACCAGACATGGTTTCCTTGAACTTCATAGATACTCATAAATCAAGTTACTAACACACAGACTCCAAAGGCCAGGAGAGTATATGGAAGCAGTGACAACCTACAGGGGTAGGGGGAGGGCAGCTTCTTCCCTCTAAGTGGGATAAAGCTTGGCTCCCAGCCAAAGCCATGCTTCGTAAGTTGGCAGTGCTGTGAAGATAAGAGCCTAGTTTTCTGGTTCCTTTCCTTCCTTGCAGTCTGATGATCAATCCTTATCTGCCACCTACTGCCTCACTCCACTGCTCTCCAGCTAGCCCAGAAGAGTTAGAAGCCATGATTCTGAAGCTCAAGCCATTCCCTGAAGCTCAAACATTATTTTCACTTACAGGTAGAAAAAGACAAACTAACTAAGAATTACTTGAGCACGTTTCAGGCACCCAACAAATATTTATTGAGCACCCACTATAAACCAAGCTATTTTATAGGCATTAGGGATACAGCAAATAACAGAGACAGATCTTTGTTTTTACCCCAAGATCGCACAGCCTCTTTGTTCCAAAGAGATTACATTCTAGTAGAGGGTAGTAAATAAGACCTAGAGAAACACTTTTTAAAGATCAAAATATCAGATAGTAAAAATGCTATGTGGAGAATTAATAACCTCTATGAAGAAGTGATGGTTAAAAAAGAAAAAAAGAAGTGATGGTAAAACTAAGATCTGAAGGCCAACACAAAAGTTCTCAATGCTAAGAAGATGAAGAAGAGTATTCTAGGCAAGGAGAATAGCCAGAGCAAAGGGTCCTGAGGGCAGAACAGTTTGGGCTGTGTAAGGTAGGGAAAGACACTACCGTAGCCACTAAAGAATCAGCAAAATAGAAAGTGGCTCTGGATGAGGAGGAAGAGGCAGTAAGGGCTAGGTCAGCGGCTCTGTGACTCAGGAAATACTGTGATTTGGATGTGATAAAGAGTGGGTCCCCAGGAGCCCACTTTGGAAGGTAGTGGGACCTTTAGGAGGTAGGAAGTCTTTGGTTACTGGGAGTGTACCCTCAAAGGAGGGCATAGGGCACCTGCCTGTATTCCCAGCACTCTAAAAGGCTGAGACAAGAGGATTCCAAGTCAACCTGGGAAACTTGGCAATTTAGCAAGATCTCATCTCAAAATAAATTTCAAAAAAAAGGGATGCAGGGAAAAAAAGCGGGGAGGTGGGGGTGGGATGCAGCTCAGTGTGAAGGCCCTGGGTTCAATCCTCAGTCCTGAAGAAAAACAAAAAACTGTGGATAGGTCCAGGGATGTAGCTTAGTGGCACAGTGCCCACCTGGCAAGCATGAGGACCTGAGTTTGATTCCTGGGACCGGAAAAATAAATTGTAGGACTCCGGTATCTTCCTCTTGCTCCCTTGCTCTGGTTCCTCATGAGGTGAACAGTTTGCTTCACCATACATTCCCACTATGCTATGCTGCCTCAATCTTGGGCTGGAAACATAAGCCAAAAAAAACCCCTCTTTTGTCTGTGTAATCTAATTGCTCAGGTATTTTGTGTTATGACAAAAAACTGACTAATAAAGGAAAGTAATGTCGATTTGATCCAAATGCTAATAGAGAGTTTTATGCAGAAGGATGCTGTACCTTGATTTACATTTCTAAGACTACACTTGATCTTAGCCAAAAGGCCGAGAAGCAATACATTTCTAAGACTATTCTGGCCATTGAAAGGAGAATGGATTTAACTGGGAAAAGATACAATCATAGAAAGCAGGTAGGAGGCAGTGTGCTACCCCAGGTGGGGGATGATGACCACAGGCTAGGATGCAGTAGTGGAGGCAGAGAGAACTCACAGGAATCATATATTTTGGAGGAGGTTAGGAGGAATTGCCAACGGATTCGACATGCTGGTAAGGGTAGGGAGAAATCCAAAAGAATTTACGGATTTACGTCTGACCACACTATGCTCACAAATACCTGACCTATCCCAGTTTACCCCTCAGGGAAGCCAAATAGCTGCAGGGCATAGTTTATTTACTGGCTACTTTCCCTATAAAAGCACGCCTCAAAATATGCAGAATCACTTAGAGACAGACTTTTTTTTTTTTTGGTACCAGGGATCAAACTCAGGACCTTGCACTTGCGAGGCAGGCGCTGGAACCACTGAGCTAAATCCCCGGCCCTAGAGACAGACATTTTCAACAAAACAACAGACAACCCTGATACTGATTGTGGAATTTTCCTGTCTAAAATAATGACTATGAAGAAAATACATCTTCAGTGGCTAAAGTAACTAAGATATAAGCCTACTGTGTGCATAGTCATAATAACATACACAACCAATGTACATTTGTTACTTTAAAAATTGAGACCAAAAGTTAAATCACAGCCAATATTTTTCCAAATCTTTTAATTGCTTTCACAGAATTCAACATACAGACTAGGTCTGGTTCATAATCATGGTGTCACAATCTAAAAATATATAGAGCAACTATAATCCTCATTATACAAAAGGGTAAACTGAAGTAAGAGGGAAATAATAAAGGGAAGCCAAGGAAATGAAATGTTTTACCCCAAGGTCACACAGCCAGTACTCCCATGGCCCTTTAGTCAACCCTGTACTCCTCCCATCACACCATGTGGTTTTCCATGAACTATTGGGGAACCCTATACCACAAGGAAAAAAGATAAGTGAAGTTCAAAATAGAAAGACTAACTGAAACCTAAGTTGGCACAAAAATCAACATCCAGAGAGCATGCTGGGGAGGCAACAGAGAAGACCCCAACCTCAAGAGACTGAGTCAGAGAGTTGGTCATTTGCCAGATATTATTAAGCACCTACTATATGCCAAGCATTTTACCCAATGCTAAGCATACAAAGATAAACCAGACACAGTACCTTTTTTAAGGAATTTGATTTCATAGAGAAAAAAAAATCTGAAAAATGTTAAAAATAATCCAAAAGACTCTGTAGACTGAGTCTATACTTCAAAATCATCCAACACTTTCATAAATTCATTTTTTTAAATTGTCTTTTTAATTAATCACACTGATTATTTGGCATATTGCAATTGAAGAAAAGCAATTGCTTATTTTTACCTTTACTAGTAATTCTAATAGTGATTGCAGTTCTAACAGTTCATAATAGTTGGTGTCTAAACAGAGACCTTGGAACAGGGACTTGAAAAGTCCAGGCCAGGGAAAGGAGCCAAGAACAGGGACTTGAAGAAAGCACTGGACCAAGAAAGTTTTGCCTGTATGGAAGGTGCAGTAAGTGATGGAGAGCTCCGCAGCAAAAGAAAAGAAAGGGGGGAAAAAGTGAGGAAAAGGGCCCACAGCAAAAGGGCAAAAGAAAAAGAAAAGGAATAAGAGTGTGCTAAGAAAACTTTCAGAAAAGAAGAAAGTGAGAAGTGAGCAAAAGAAAAGAAAAAACAGCCAGGGTAAAAGAAAAAGGCAAAGGAAAAGGCAAAAGAAAGAAGTGAGTGTGAGCAGAAAAATGGTCTTAACCAGAGTAATAGGGAAATATTTAGAATTAAAATGAAAGTGATTATTTCCAGGAAGATGGCAGAGTGGTGAGCAGCACAGAAAGAGCCTCTCTGAGATTTGGTATCCTGACATTGGAATACAGAGGTGTGAGGAGGAGAAGAAGGAGGTAAATGGGTCCCTGGGACCCAGGAAGAATCTAAAGTGAGAATTGAAGTCCATGGGGAGAACAAGAGAGAGACTTCAATGAAAAAAAGGAAGGTGGCAAGTGCCACTTTGTCCCAGAGTCCAGACTCACTGCATGGGAAGGCCAGGTTGAACCTGCAGATGTATGGTGACTACTGGCAACCCCAGAGGCCTCCAAGGAGAAATGCACCAGTGGAACAGAGCAGTGCATACAGCAGACTGCAGTGGCTGGTGAGTTATTCAGGTTCAGACATCACCTAGGAGAGGGCAATTGGCTGGTAGCCATCTTGGAGAAGGGTCAACTGAGCTCAGAACTCAGAACAGCTACAGGCTGGCTCCATCTAGTGGCTCCTGGTGTCGTGGTGAGGGTGCCGAGTTCAAGTTGGAAGGAGGTCAGTGAGCAGAATTCAAGCTGTCAGGAGGCATACAGACTGTTGCAGGCTCAACAAATCCAGTTCGAACTTCATAGCCAGAAACCAGTCTGAACTTCAGTGGAACTAAAGTTCTAGGCTTGGTGAGATTATGTACCACCCCACCATAAATCTACGCATTACTTGCTGGGATTTAACAACTTGGATTTGGACTCTCTCAGCCCCCGTGGTCTACCAGTGACAGCAAAGACATGCCTTGAATTGGATTTTTTTTTTTCTTTTTCCTTATTTTCTTTTTTTTCCCCTCTTTTCTGATTTTTGTTCTTGTTCTGTTTTGTTTTTTCTTGATTGTTCTTGTTTTTATATGAGTGTGAACATGGTTTCTAGTTTTTGTGTTGTTACTGTGGTTGTTCTGTTTTGTTCTTGGTTTTATTTCTTCTTTCTCTCTTTCCCTCCTGGCTTCTTCACCAGTTTCCCAAAGTTTGTATGATCTTCCTTCGTCCTCCAGTGTTGCTTCTAATCTGTTCTTCTATTTCTCTATCCCCCCCACACAACTCCATTGAAATCTTCTCCCCTTAGAGCAAAATTGCCATTCTGATGGCATATTTACTGCACACAACTTTCTGGTTCATTCTAGATTGTTTTATAATCACAAATCTAATTCATACGGTTAAAGATGTTTAATTAATAGTTATCATAGTTTGTCATTTTCTAGGCTATATTTCATGCTATTGTTATTGCTGATTGTACTACTTTAGCTAAAGTGACATAATTGTGTTAATCAGTTGTTCTTCCTGGTATACCAAGACTGAGATTGCCTAAGGGTCATAAACACTACTATAGGCCAGTGCCAAAAAACAGGGGGCTGAGCCAAGTAGGCAGAAACTTATCATCCCCAATAAATTGAAGAGGTAGGATCTTGCAAGAGACTCAAAACCCAAAAGCCAGCTACAACTGGAAGACATTTTTTTATTTGGAAAAACTTTATTTCAATGTCATACAAATAGATATTAATAAAGAAAATATTTTTTAAAGTCTTATCAACCAATAATAAACGCTGGAGGGCTATAGGGGAAAAGGAACCCTTCTGTACTGCTGGTGGGAGTGTAGACAGTGCAACCACTGTAGAAATCAGTGTGGAAACTTCTCAAAAAACTAAAACTAGAGGTTCCACTTGACCCAGCTATACCTCTTCTTGGCATCTTCCTGAAAGAATTAAAAGCATCATACCACAGCAATATATACACACCCATGTTTACAGCAGCACAGTTTATAATAGCTAAATCTTGGAAACAGCCCAAATACCCATCAACTGACAAGTGGATAAAGAAGATATGGGTTTTTTTATACAGTGGAGTACTACTCTGCCATAAAGAAGGATGAGCTTCAGACAACTATAGCTAAATGGATGGACCCTGAGACCATACTCTTAAGTGAAATAAATTGGATACACATGTTCAAATACTGTATTGTTTCTCTGGTGTAAGAAACTGAATGTGGAAATAAGGACTGAGATGTATAATGGATATTGGGAAATGGGAAGAATGTATTCACATGGGAAAGGGAATAAGGGAAGAGGGAGGGAGAAAGGAAAGAAGGGACAATAAAAAAGTGAAAATAAAAGGGAAAATGGAAACAAAGCTTTGGTACATAGGGAGAGGAGGGGGCTTGAGGGGGGATAGAATAAAATAAAATTTATTTTTAAAAAACAGTCTTATTTTTATGAAAAAATAAAGGAAAATTTCATAACAAATTAAAGAATAGCATTAGTTAATACACTGTGTATCATAATCTTAAAAAAGAATGGCTAAAATGTACAAGTCAGAGACCAAAAAAAAGACTCTTACAAAATAGAAACAAATAGCATAAAACTTTCTTTTCAATGAACTAAGAGGACCAAGTGGTATAAATGAAACAAATTATCATATACATTGAAATATTTTTGAAACTATTGAATATATAATTTGGGGAATATATAATTTGGGGAATAAATAAGTAGGGAACTTCTCCCTACTGTGGAAGACATCTCCGAAAAGTAATCATTTCCTCAAGGTTCTGAATACTGGCAATAAAGCTACTCACCATAAGCAATCTATAATTATCAACCCAGGAATTAAACTAACAAAAAAAAGAAAGAAAGAAAGTGAGAAGACACTTAAACAAAATGCAACCACCCTTAAACTTTCAGCTCACCAAAGGCAAACCCAGGGGCAATGAGATGAAATAATTCAAAAGCCACCAACCTGGACTCTCTGAAATGGTAACAGTGGAAGTAACAAAGCTCTAGATGAACAAGGCTCTAGAAAAATTCAAAGCAGGAATAATTTCTCAGATAATGACAGAGATAGTGGCCAGAGAAAAAGACATGCTTAGTGACTCTAGAACAGAAACAGATTTTTTAAAAATAGAGAAGCTCAGGAAAATGATGGTAAGCATGAACACCTAGCATGGAAAGAAATGGAATCCATAAAACAGATTCAGATATCCAGGAGATTAAAAATTCCATTGAAAGTATATGTAGCAGAATGACCCAATGTGAGGACAGAATATCAGATAAAGAAGACAGGATTGCAGTTAGCGATCATGAAAAGCAAGATTTCTTAAAAATAGCAAGGGACCATGAGAAATCAATCCAGCAGCTGCTAGATGATGCAATGAAGAATAACATAAGATTGATCAGAGTCATTGAAAAAGCAGGAGATAGCACAAACGGCATAAAAAACTTGTTTACAGACATAATGGCAGAAAACTTCCCAACTAGGGGAAAAGAATTTGACATACAGATAAGTGAGGCATATAGAACTCCAATTAGCCATAATAAATAAAAAGCCAAGTCATATAATAGACAAGATGCCAGAAATTCAACACAAGAACAGAATATTAAAAGCTGTTAAAGAAAAGAGACAAATCACCTACAAAGGAAAGCCCATCAGAATCACAACAGACTTCTCAACACAAACTCTCAAGTCAAGGAGACCTTGGAGCAAAGTATTTCAAGCGCTAAGGGAAAACAACCTCCAACCCAGATTGACATACTCTGCAAAACTACCTTTCAAAGGGCCGGGGATTTAGCTCAGTGGTTCTGCCGCCTGCCTCACAAGCTCAAGGACCGGAGTTTGATCCCCAGTACCAAAAACAAAAACAAAAAAACTACCTTTCAAAGCTGATGGAGAAATAAGATGCTTCCATGACAAAGAACACTCGAGGAGAGCCAGAGATTTAGCTCAGTGGTTCTGCCACCTGACTTGCAAGCGCAAGGTCCCAAGTTCAATCCCCGGTACCAAAAAAAAAAAAAACACTTGAGGACATTCATGAACACCAAAGCAGCACTTCAAAGTGATCTGAAGGATATTTTACAAAGAGATAACAAGGATTATAATTCTATGAACCCCATGGGAAAGGAAGAAATTAAACAGGGAAGGAAAGAAGGGTGCCAACAGGAAAATAACATGACAGCGACAAGTCAGTACATATCAGTTATAACCATCGAGGCTAATGGTCTCAGTTCACCAATCAAAAGAAACAGACTGGTAGAATGGATCAAGAAGCAAGATCCAACAATATGCTGTATTCAAGAAACACATTTAATTCAAAAAGAAATTTATAGGCTGGGGATTTAGCTCAGTGGTTTCACCACCTGCTGAGCAAGTGCAAGGACCTGAGTTTGATCCCTGATAACAAAAAAAAAAGAAATTTATAGGCTGAAAGTCAAAGGATAGAAAACAATACTCCATGTGATAGGAACCCAGAAAAAAAGCAGGGGTAGCCATTCTATTTGCAGACAAAGTGGATTTCAAGCCAAGACTGATTAAAAGAGACAGAGGGTTACTACATCCTTGTAAAGGGAACAATCCAAGAAGAAATAACAATCATAAATATATATATATGTACTAAGTAGAACTGCACCCAACTATATAAAACGATTATTAGGCAGTTCCACTGCCTGCCTTGCAAGCAGAAGTTCCCAAGTTTGATCCCTGGTACCAAAAATAATAATAATAAAAATTTTAAAATAAAACAAATATTAACAGATATGAAATATCAAATAAGCACTAATACAATTATAATGGGGATCTCAGTATCCTACTGTCACAAATAGACAGATCAACTATACAAAAAATCAATAATGAAATATTAGAACTGAACAAAATTTTTGAACAAATGGACTTAGTAGATGTCTTTCTACCCCACAACATCAGAATACACTTTCTTCTCAGCTGCACATGGGACGTTCTCCAAAATAGACCACATGTTAGCTCACAGAACATTATTTTTTTCAGAACCAGGGATAGAACTCAGGACCTTGCGCTTGCCACGGAGGCGCAGCACCACTGAGCTACATCCCCGGCCCCAGCTCATAGAACACGATTAAGTAAATGTAAAAGAATTGAAATTATCCTATGCATATTATCAGACCATAGTGCAATGAAATTGGAAATCATTGGCAAAAGAAACCAAAAGAACTTCATAAACACATGGAAATTAAATACCCTCCTGAACTACCAACCAATGGGTCACAGGTGAAATTAAAGTAGAAATTAGACAATTTCTACAATTAAATGATAATGCCAATACAACATACCAGAACTTATGGGACACAGTGAAAGAAGTCCTATGAGGGAAATTTATAGCAGTGAATGACCGTATCAAGAAAACAGAGCAGGCTCAAATAAACAACCTAATGTTGAACCTCAAGCTTCCAGAAAAAGAAAAGCAAGCCTAAAGTTCGTACAAGGGACAAAATTATAAAGATCAAAGAATAACTTAATGCAATGGAGACTAAGAAAATAATACAAAGAATCAATGAATTTAAGAGTTGGTTCTTTGAAAGATTAAGTAAAATTGACAAACTATTAGCCAACCTTTTCAAAAAAAGGAAAGACTCAAATCCATGCAATTAGGAATGAAAAGGGCCAAATCATAATAGATCCTGCAGAAATCCAGAAGATCAACATCTACTTTGAGAACCTGTATTCTAATAAGATGGAAAACGTAGAAATGGATAGATTCCTAGATACATATGAATTACCAAAACTGAATCAAGAAGATATAAAAATTCCAAATAAACTAATATCAGTCAATGAAATTCTAGATGTAATTAAAAACCTACCAACAACAAAAAGAAAAAGTCTTGATGGATCACTGCTGAATTCTACAAGAAATTTAGAGAAGACCTAATGCCACTACTTCTCTAGAATTAAAATGAAAGTGAGAATTCAGAATTAAAATGAAAGTGTGTCAGCAGGCAGAGTAATGGGGCAGAATTCACTGATTAATAGTTTAGATTAACGAAGTCAGGTTGCTTCAAAAGCTCCGTGCTATGGGTGTAGTGAAATGAAACATGTTCCTAAATAGTGCCCTCAACCAAAGGCAAGCAAATGATTCCAAATATCATGGAGATAGTATCCAACTGGTGAGAAACAGGAAGCAGGCCAGACCTCAAGCCCAACAGACAATGTGGGCATATTCTAGTGCAGACTTACAACCCCAGTCCTCAGTGGGTCTCTGCAGGACTGCTTTGTCTCTTGTCACTGTAATTCCAGGAAGCATAGGATTAGACCTTTAAACAGGTGCTCCTGAACAAGTGGCCTTGATTGGCAGAGATAAACCTGTTAAAATCCCCACAGGAAGCTGAGGACCTCTTCCCTCAGGTACTGTGGGTATAATTGTAGGAACCATCAGGTTGAACCTATAAGGTGTTGAAGTACTCCCTGGGACTACTGATTCAGACTATTTGGGGGAAATTCAGGTTATGGTTCATTCGCATGATGTCTGGGTCTTTGAACAAGGAGATTATATCACCCAATTGATTCTGTTGTCAAAACTAGAGCCACTGTTCCAGAACAGATCCAGGGAACTAAGGGATATGGCAATACCTCCCATGAAGAGGTGCTGCCCACAAGTATTGTATCAGTATTGTGGCAGAGTGTCAGTGTTGCTGAAATTAAGGATTTTAAATATTTTTAGGGAATTCCTATGTCAATTAAAGGAAAGTGTCGGTGTTGTGTCAATTAAGAAAAAACGTTTGTAAAGATAGGATGTGTTTTGTTGGAAATAATTCTCTCAAGCCTATACAAGGCATTGTATGGAGGATGTATTGCTTGCTGTAGATTCTGGGCAACAATTTATCTTTTTGTAGAAAATGAAAGGGCTTTAATGCAGCAAGAGTTAGGCATAGCCCCAGAGGGGGGAAAAAATTTAAACTAGTTCTTGCATCATTTGGGAACCCTGCCAGTGTGGGGCAGAGATTTTGTCTGTGTCATTGCAGGAAATGAACAGACAACGTGGAAACAATTTATCTTTCTTTTTGTAGCAAACTAGTTTTTGTGATTAACAACCCTGCCTGTGAGGGGGCAGGGGTTTTATTTGCATCATTACAGGAAATGAGCAGTGACCGCTTTCTCCCAGATGACAACTGAAGATAACTGATCAAGAGGCAGAAAAACTTACCTACAGTGGAGGCCTGCCTGGCAAAGGACTTTGGGTGGGCCCTTTGAGGGATGTCTTTGACTGTTGATCACAACTTTGACCCTCTTCTGCAGAAAGAAGTGCAAAGGAGAAAGGCTGTACTCAGGGGTGATTGCATGTTGCAGGTTCTAGAGAAAAGACACCTGAGGTTAAATTGTTTACTAGAGTATGTATTAATGGATACTAGAAAACAGATGAATCTTGTGTTACTTTGATTGCTTGTGTTTGGGTGAATAAAGGCAAGATGAGCCAGATGCTGGGGGCTTCTCTGCCTACTAAGAGGCAAGAGGACCCCAGCTGCCTGCATGTTAATCTGATTCCATGTGTTTAGCAATTGATACACGCGTCAGGAAGAACGAAGTAGTGGATCTAGGTCCCAGAGCAATCCGGCTGGGTGGGTCAGCCATGGGTAGCACTCCAGTGACCCACGCTCGGCTACAGCGGATGAAGAAGAGACAGGGGAAAAAAGATAAGGCAGTTCTCTGGTAAACTGAAGGAATCAGAAATTAGGTTTTCTGAGGGAATCAGCTCAATGTAACTTTTTCTCTGTTCACATTTGTTGTTCTTTTGAGTTATGGCTTGAGTATGTTTTGGGGAAATACAATTTTTTTAAAAATCTCCCAACCCAGAAAAGGTCTCAACAAGGGGAAAAAAAGAAAATACTTTCATTATTGAAAAAACATTAAACTAGAGAACGGTCCCCATCCCATGCAATTCACTAAGAGATTGCAAAGACAGAAAGGACTCTCATACTCCCATTATAATGACACATGTTCTCAAGTTGAACCATTACGAGTCCTCAAGAGGACTCAACAGCACTATTTATTACACAGCTTATCCTAACTTTACCAGGTTATTGAGTGACCATCTATGTTAGTGAATTGGTTTCATCAAAGGAAAAATGGACTTCTTTCTGACAGAAGGTAATTTTGTTTTGGTACTGGGGATAAAACTCGGGACCTTGTGCTTTTGAGGCAGGGGGTAGAACTACTGAGCTAAATCCCTAGCCCCTGACAGAAGGTAATGTTGCAGCTGGAAGCCAGGTGCCTGCTGAAGTTAACCCCTGGCCTCCCATGGAAACGGCTATTTTATACCGTCATATATATTTTTTTGTTTGTTTGTTTTTTTGAGACAGGGTCTCACTGTGTAGTTTGGACTGCCCTTGAACTCACTATATAGCCCAAACTGGCCTAGAACTTGTGGCAATCCTTCTGCCTCAGCCTCTCAAGTGCTGGGATTACAGGTGCCCCGTGTAGCTTACATTTTTATTTTGAGACATGGTCGCTCATTAAGTTGCTAAATTGCACAGACTCAATTTGAAATTGCAATTCTTCTCAGGCCCACAGAGTGCTGGGATGGCAGACATGAGCCACCCCCGCCCCCAGCTTAGTGTCTTTGCTTTCTATATTTTATGATGTCTAAACATCTTTGAAGGTTCTTACTGGCTGGGAATGCTATTCTGTCAGGGCTAGCTAATTCCTATAGAGAGTACATAACAAGCTCACCTATCACCTACAGACCAATCAATACTGAGCCCATAACCCAACCACCTCCTTCATCTAACTCACACACCAATCTAGTATTTCCCTTGGACAACCCAATGACGCTTGTCAACCCAAGGACAGATGCCAGACCTGCAAACAGCCCCTATGTCCCAAAGCCTGCTGGCATTATTCACACTACCCAATCTGTTAACCCTGCTCTGTGTCACTTTCCTGAAGAAACCCCAAGAAATATCATGACATGTGCCTCCTCTCACTCTTGCCTTTTGACCAACACTCAGGTTCTTCCCCAACCCTGCCCTAAGCTCTGCATGGTGTGCTGTGCCTCCTGTTTCCAGGACAACTTTATTTTTGTTTTGGTACCGGGGATCGAACTGGGGTCCTTGTGCTTGCAAGGCAGGCGGTGGAACCACTGAGCTAGATCCCTGGCCCTGGACAACTTTGTTTTCAATGACACTATCTGTCCATGTTGTCACTTAGTCACTTAAAAATTAAGATATAGGCACAAATCATCCTATCTTTCTGTATTCTTTGACCATAATATTTAACTTTCTTTTATATCTAGTTTTTTTGGTTTTTGTTTTGTTTTGTTTGTTTGCAGTGCTGGAGAGTGAACTCAGAACCTTCACATTGAGCTACATCCCCACTGCTGCTCTCCTTACCTCACTTTTTTTTTTTTTTTTTTTGAGACAGGGTCTCACTAAATTACCCACATTTGCCAGGGATTTAGCTCAGTAGTTCCGGTGCCTGCCTCGCAAGCACAAGGTCCCAAGTTCAATCCCTGGTACCAAAAAAAAGAGAAAGAAAGTAAATTAATTACCCACATTGAACTTGAACCTGTGATCTTCCTGCCTCAGCCTCACAGAGTACTGGGATTACTATGTCTAGTTTTTTGTAAGAACCAGCTACTGCCCCCTGCCATTTATTTACAGTGTTACACTGTTATTGAACATTTGTTGATCCTTCACTAGCTTCCCGTGGCAGCAGTTCTGTTTAGAATCCCTTCTTCTACCTAGGCATGCACACATTTACAAAGAACAGAAGTTAGAAATAGAGTAGAGGGCCAGGGATTTAGCCCAGTGGTTTTGCTGCCTGCTGCCGAGTTCGAGCCCCAGTACCAAAAAAAAAAAAATAGAAAGTAGAATAGTGGTTAATAGAGGCTAGGAAGGGGGATGGAGAGAGGATATAATGGATATAGCTGAGCCCTTGGATAGCATCCATAACTTTTTTTTGGCTCGATAATTTCTTATGTTTTATAGCACAGTAGTATAACTATAATTGATGGCAATTGTATATTTCAAAATAGCGAGGAGAGGATTTTTCATGTTACCAATACAAAGAAATGGTAAGTATTTGAATTAATGGATATGCCAGTTACCCTAATCTGATCACTGCACATGGTATCACCTATTCAAAATCCATATTGTACCCCACATTTATAATTACTATGTCAACTAAAAACGAAAAGAACATGGAGACTACAGAAAGCCATAATTCATTCATTCATTCAACACCTTTTTTCTAATAATTATCATTGCTGTATAATATGCTGAGCCCAAGTGTGGAAATACAAACGTATCTAAAAATGATCCTCACCTTTAAGAATGCCATAATCTAGTGGAATTAAAAATAAAACCTCCATTGGGAATAGCTCAGTACTAGAGTACTTGCCTAGCATGCCCAAGTTTCTAGGTTTGATCCCCAGCACCATAAAAGAGAAAAAAATTTAAAATATGAACAGGATAGTTTTAAATTATAATAAGACATGAGTTTGAGTTGGAAATTGTCCTCTTGCCTTCGTGTACATTCTCTTTTTGGTACCGGGAATCGAACTCAAGGCCTCGTGCTTGCCAGGCACTGTGCCACTGAGCTACATCCCTGGCCCCATATACATTCTTTTTAATAATCTGAGAGCTGTTTCACAAACATAATGCGGATAGTGAACTATCAATTTGTAAAAGAGTTTGTTTTCCAGAAACAGAAAAAATAAAACCTACTGAAGTGTTTAGTATGCACTTTCTGAGTAAATAAAATTATATAAAATTCAGAGTCAAATTTCAAGGCTTGGAGAAACTTTTCTGTTACTGTTGAAGGGAAATTATGCTTCTGCTATGGTTTCCCTTGGCCTCTAAGTATAGTTGAGTTTTATATTTTTTAAATGGAGAAACATGGCTGAAAAATCAAAGGACAAGTGCAAAGTACATGTACACATTATTTCTATCAAGAAAATTTCAGAATATGACAGTAACAAAACTTTTACCTGTCAAGGAAATAAAAATATTCATGCAGCAACACCTTTATTTTAAATCTGATAATTTGTGAATAAAATTAAATCAAAATGGAATATAAAATTCTCTAGTCAATTAAATAAGGTAAAAAAAAAAAAAAAACAGAAAAGACAACAAAAGGAAGAAGGGCCAGGGATGTAGCTCAGTGGCACCGCACCTGCCTGGCAAGTGCAAGGTCCTGAATTCGATCCCCATTACAGAAAAAAAAGAAAAGAAAAAAAGAAGATAGGAAAGAAAGGAACAGAGGGAGGGAGGCAGGGACACTGTGCCAGTGACACCAAGTATGAGCACACACGTACAGTCCTAGAGAATGGCAGGCATGAATGGACAAAGGAGAGTTGACAGAAAAGAAAGGAGGGCCATTCCAGAGAAATGGAAGAGGAGATGCAAAACTACAGAAAAGTCTACTTCCACTTCTGATTCCTTTTATACCTGTGACAAGCAGTTGCTTTCCCTCCTCCACAGTATCTTAACTTCAGATCATTAGAGCAAACTTTTTATGGCAAAACAACAGAAGCCTCTTCTCATTCATACAATTATTACGGCTTCTTTCAATGGATTGGCCTGGAAGCCTTGCTTCTAATCAAGCCATTCCTACTCTGTAACTTTAAAATGCTCTTTTGGAAAAATAAATGTTGTATAAATCCTACTATTTTCCTTCCGTGGGCCCACTTTGTGAACTTATTGATGCAATAGCCTTTTACAGTCTGTATCATCTTCCACTTCACCTTTCACTGCCTGTTTCCCCATCAGACTGAGAGCCTAGGGCACGTGAATATATATACTGGCTGGGACTAGGTAGGATGGCGAATGGCTTTAAATTCTCTTTCTCATAGGATCATCCTCAACCTCGTTTATTTCCTTATCTTTTATTGGTTTCCTGCTGCTTGACCATAACTTCACCAATTGTATTGTCAAGCTCTCATCTTTGCTGATGGATTAAGCATTGACACCCATATTGCCTATGAATAAGTTTCCAGGATTGCTTGTGATTTCACCATTGTATTGTAAAAAGAGGTTTCCGAACTTCCTCAGACACAGCAAGTTTAAAAAGAAAGGATAGGGGCATAGCTCAGAGGTACAGTGCCTGCCTAGGATGCACAAGACCCTGGATTCAATCCCCAGCACTGAAAAAATTAAAAATTAAAAATTGAAATGATCTTATTAAAGATAATTTAAAGAAAATCTGTTATTAAGAATAAAACCTGGGGACGCCCTACCGAGATCGCGAGTTGCACCAGCC
>NW_004624784.1:7244163-7258665 GCF_000247695.1 Heterocephalus glaber | reverse complement strand
AAGTATACTTTAAATGATATGTTATTAGTTTAGATCACCAATTCAAATATTACTTTCTTAAAGTAATATTCATCATAGAGTAATATGATATTTTGTTACAAACAGAAAATCTCAAATGATAGTCACTTTCTTTCAAAAATATTGTTAATCCATGCAATTTATGTCCTATTTTTTTCCTTTACTTATCTGAAAATTACAGCACAAAGGATAAATTGTGAAACCAGTAATTTACTGATGTTGTAAACATTACTAGACAAGACTTTAGAAGGATGAATTATAAATAAAAATTTCCCCTTTAAGTTCAAGAAATAAGCTTACACATAGCACCTAAATAATTTATGTACAAGTGTTGCCAAATGTTCAAAGAACAAATAACTCACATCCTTTTCAAAGTATTCCAGAGCAAGCAATGGAAAAATACCCAAGTTATTTCATGGGCTTAAGAATCACAGTGCTGGTCCTGAGTCACGCGGAAGACGCCGAACCAGCCTGCTGCAGACAGGCAGGTCTGTGCACGCCCCACCGAGGTCCTGAGTCCTGGAGAGCTTCTTTATCTGATTTAAGCAAAAGGGAAAGAAATACGAGAATAATCTCCTTTAAAAAACCCATTGAGGGCCGGGGATTTATCTCAGTGGTTTCGCTGCCCGCTGTGATGCACGAGGAACCAGAGTTCGATCCCTGGTACCCAAAAAAACACACACAAAAAAACCATTGAAGCACAAAACAATGTTCTGTTTTGTTATTTTCCTTTTGTATGAACATGATATGAGTTGATTATGTTGGGGTGGGTATGCAGGTATTGCCTTTTATCACCAAGTGATTTATTTCAAGAGCTTTTGAGGAGATTCAGGTGAAGGAATCCACTCTAACTTCTTTTTCAGTCCAAAGTTTTGCTTCTGGTCCTTGTGTCATCGTCTCAAGACCAGCATTCTAGGCCACCTGGGATTAGTTGATGCTCCCAGTGCAATACCTTCAGCATTTGCTTAACACCTCCCTCCCTTGCATGTTTATTTTGTTCTGGCTTCAGAGGATTTCCTTATGCAAGCTCAGAAATGTTCTTCAAGGTGCTCCTGTTAACATTCCTAGAAGCTTCCTATCAGTGTATTTTCTAAAGTTCAGTCTGTCATATTGGCAGAAATAGAAGTCTAAAAATTCTCTGTTCCTAATCTAAGACTTTAGAGTTACCCTCACCTTACTCAGCTAGCATCTAATTTCTCTTCAGAAATTTTCTCCAATGTCACCAACTCCCATCCACCTATTTAAGACCAAAAGGTGTGCACAGATTCCTTTCTTCCTCAATGTTTCACATCCCCGTATAACTTATTAATTCTAAATTCAAAATATCTCTTGAATTTGCTTTCCTTCATTCTGGCTATTACAGCTTTCTGAATTTATCATTTATTTTCTGAACTACTGAAACAATCTCCATTTTCATTCTTACCTTTCTCAAATCCGTGCTTCACATGGCTGCCAGCATAACCTACTGAAAAGACAACTCGAGCCATGTTATTTCCATAATTAATTCTTGAGCAACTCCTTTATTGGCATCAAGATAGTCTCAGTTGCCTGCCATGGCATATAAGGTCCTCCACAACCAGTCCCTCACTCTGCTAATCATGCCAAATTGCATGCAAGCTTCTGCTTGATCAACCACCTCTCAGCCATCTTCGCACCTCACTCCACCTTCCTTGGCCACTGTCAGATTCTTATCTTTCAGAACTCAGGTCAAAAATCTTTTCTTCCAGGAAACAACACAAATTCTTACTGTATCTTTTGTTTTATCGCTGAAGTACATGCTTAGCTGTTATTTCATAATCCCAGCACTTGGGAGACTGAGGCAGAACGATGGCTATGAGTTTGAGGCCAGACTGGGCTACACAGTGATTTCAAAGCCAGCCTGAACTACATAGTGAGATCCTGTCTGAAAAAACAAAACAAAACAAAAAAACCCTATTTCATTTATCACACTGTATTTCAATCATCTGTTGCCTCAAGTTGACTATGGATTCCTTTAAAGGGCAGCGAAATTTCCTCTTTATGTACCCAGCACTGCCAATTACTTGAGGTACTTTGTATCTATGAAATGAATGAATGCTCTTGACTTCTATATCTTAATTGACTCATACTTTCCACTGCCAAAGTTCAGGCCTTTTCTTCTACTCCTGTCTTCTTGCATGTCTTTCTGCCTCCAGCTTATCAATCTTTGTAAATGTCTATTTTTTTTTTTTTTTTGGTACCGGGGATCGAACTTGGGACCCTGCACTTTCAAGGCAGGTGGTGGAAACAAAGAGCTAAATCCCCGGGCCTGTAAATGTCTTTTTTTAAAAAAATAAATTCATAAGACTCAACTAAATGGTCCATTTCTAAGCCTGGAACTCTGTTCAGTAATTTTATTTTTTATTTCTTGGTACTGGAGATCGAACTCAGGACCTTGTGCTTTCGAGGCAGGCACAGTGCCACTGAGCTAAATCCCTGGCCCTGTCCAGTAATTTTAAATATTCACTTCTGCTTACACTGTTTTTATTATTTTCTCTAAAAGAAAGACCCTTCTTTAAAAAATAGAATAAAAAACCAAACTGCTAGCTTTGGAAAAGATAACATCACTTTGCTTCTGTGTTATATCAGTTCACCATGGACTTTAGTATCAGAATAATGAGTTGCAATCTTAACTCTGCAATGAGACATGGACTTTAAAAAAGGAATTAAAATATGATCAGCCCTCAGTGCTATCTCCCCTTACACTACCTTTCCCAGGATCTTTGTGTATTCCTGAAAGTGGAAAAACTTGAAAGCTGCCCAAATATCTGCTCCCAGAAACACATTTCACACATGGAATGCTAGCAATACCAAAAGAAATCCCAACTATCATTTTAATGCAGATGTTGTAAACACTCAATTGTTTCATGGACTAATGGCACAGAAACAGGTATGATAATCAAGACATCATTTTTACTTTGCATAAGATCAGCATTGGGTCCTTTGCTTAGATATAACTAAACTGATTTATCTCCAGTATGGCACATAATAAGAAAAACACAAGAAGGGTTTTGGTTTGGTTTTGATTCAGGAATGGTCTTAGAGCATTTCCTTCTATTTAAACTTCATTTCTCTAGCTACAGGGTAGCAATATGGAAAGTCACAACACTACTCAAAATTAGTCCTACTTTTGAGGCCAGGTATGTTAAAAACTGAGCCCTTCCCATAACACTATAAGAAAGATTATCACAGAGGAAAGAAATCAGCATAGGGTCTTCTCATCATAGCTACATTGAAATAGTAAGATAGTTCAATACATGAATCTTTTTTTTTTTCGGTCGTGGGGATCGAACTTGGGACCTTTCACTTGTGAGGCAGGTGGTAGATAACGCATGAATCTTTATGCCAAAAATTCTAGGCCAATCTGTTAACTAGGATAACAAAGTACAAACACTAGATTCTAATAGCCTTCTTCATTCCTTAACTTAGATTTAGAGGCAAATATTCATAGTACCCGTGAAACCAAGATCTAAATGAATACACTTTTAATAAGAAAAACAAGAGACCAACAGAAAAGAAAACAGGCTACTTGTACATTAATGCTTAGCCACAGTCATAGTCATTCACAATGTTGAAGAGGTCCATGTTCTCCCTGTGAGTCTCTCATAGTGGCCCAACCTCAGCTGACAAAGTCAATTAACCAATGGCCTCCTTCCTTGACCTCAATCAGAACTTAAAAGAGAGCTGCCTGAATTTTGCAGCCTCAGCATACCAGTAGCAGTTCCATTCATTGCAAGAGGCTGGACACTGAACACTGGAGAGAACAGGACAACAGAGCTGTGTCTGCCTTGCTCTCTGTTAAGGTCATATAAGCACAAACTAGTGGTCAGAGCTTAGCCCAGATGGGCAAAAGTCTTTGAGAAGATATTTCTTCCTCCGGTTAGGTGAAGAACTGACAATCTACTTGTCCATTTCATATCCACAGAAACCCTCATCAGTCTCTGTGTGCTCTTTTTCTGGTGGGTGGTGGTACACTGGAGACTTGTTAGTGCACCCTCTGCTCACTCCATGCCACTTTTTCTCTGCCAAATGCCACAGGACACTGTGGGTCTTAACTGAAGTCTCCAGAACAGCAGGAGCATCACTTTGGAACTTGTTACTGGTGAAAAAGCCCCTCCCAAGAGCTTCTAAATCAGAAATTCTAACTGTAAATGTCCTTTTTAAAGGACGTAAACTCCAAAGCAGAATTTTGATCATACTGTGCTTATCCTGAAACCTCTTACTGCCATTAGCCCTTGTCTCATTTTCCCTGCTGCTCCAGTAGCTCACAGCAACCCACTGATTTCCAAAAGACAGCTCAGCTCCATCCTTCTTCCCAATCAACTGAGACCTGGAGCAGGCAGTGAACAACCAGTCTCCACTCAAAACTTCTCCCTCACATCTAATGCTTACTAGCACCAGACAACCTTCCAGAACCAAACTAGGATCTGATGGTGTTGATGGTACGATTCCCATATTATCAAGTCACTGCCCTCCCATTTTGATTTTATGGAGCTCCATTTCATGGTGGCATCGTATGACAGTGGGACAGAAATGACCCCATGGGCTGGAGAGGGGGTTCCTAACTCCCTATAATTTTAAAATAGCAATTGACTAAAAGTCAACCTGCTTTCTTATCACCATCATGACAATTCTGAACAATGCCAGAAATGTTTCCTTCCATCACCATCTAGTGGCAAGCCACTGCTGCTCAGGCATCACATCCTCTTAAAACCCACTGTCCATCCACAAACAGAATTAGTTATTTCTTCCTAAGCCCTTAATCCATGTCTGAATCTCCTCCAAGATCACAGGCATGTTAAGGAGAGGTTACCTCTAACCCTGAGTGCAGACACTCATGAACAGACTCTCCTTTCTAGCTAGCTCCTTTCTATTGTTTGCCTCTGCTGTCTAGAAAGGTCCTCAATGACTGAAACATGCTAAGTCTCAATACTCTATTATATTTCTAGAACATTCAGGCCTTACACTCAATTCTTATTCCATACTAAATGTATATAGAACATGATTTGAGTTTTAAGGGCTGCCACTCACAGAACACCATGATCTGAACACAATTTTCATTCTTTTTATTACTGAATCTTCATATAGTACTCATTTCCCTATATTACTTATATACCTCTATCACATGTAAGTCTATTTTATATGACAAAGGGCCAGGGATTTCGCTCAGTGGTGCCACCTCCTGCCTCGCAACCACAAAGTCCTGAGTTCAATCCCTGGTACCAAAAAAATAAAAAATCGAGTTCTTTATTTTATATGACAATACTCTGTATCTGATTTACTTAAATGCAAAGCCCCAGAAGGAAATTTAAATGCTCAGTTCTGTTTTAGAGATGTGAATGCAACACTTAATTCTAATGAATAAAACTAGACCCATGCTTTAGTGGTCCTGTAGTCTAGCATCTGTAGTCCTGGCTACTTGTGAGGATGAAGCAGAACTGCTTGAATCTAGGAGTTCACAACACGCCTGGGCAACACAGCAAGATCCTACTTCAAAAAAACCAAATAACAGGCTGGCAATGGTGATGCAAGCCTGTAATGCCAGCACTGGGAGGGTGAGGCAGGGGGATTGCTGCAAGTTCAAGGCCTGCCTTAACTATAAAGGGAGATTCTATCTCCAAAAAAAAAAACCCTCAAAAACCAAAACAACAAAAACTAGACAAGGTTGAAACACAAAGAGTAGAATACATTTTTATTATACAACATTAAAAAAAAATGATTCTTATCACAGAATACGTTTTCTCATTAGCAATTCCCACAATGGAAAAGCAATTACTTACAGTTTTATATTGGAGGTCAGATTATTTCAGAAAAAGCAAAAGACATTTGAGAATTCTGTTTGGAATTTGTAATATTCTGATAAATCTGCAAGATCTCTTCCCTAAATGGGTCTCTAAATTCAGAAACTCTCCAAGCTTTTCTTCCTAGGATTTAGAAATCTGTAATGTGAGATATCAGGATTTTCTAATTTTAAAGTTTCTCTAGGACACAAAATCATCATCATCTTGTACCAACTGAACAGACAGGGACATTTCCAAACATTAAATACTGTCTGATTTTCTGCAAAGTCTTTACTCATGAATAGTCTTTCCCTTCGTCTATTATTCCCAGGAAAAATACAAAAGTATGATCATGTATTGATAGTAATAAAGGTGAATTCTCCTTAAGAGACTCGATAAATTAAAGGCAAAAGCTCATACATAATGTTTAGTTATACTGAGTCTTGTGAATTGGGAGACAATTCCATTAACTCACCTGAAGGACCCTAGTTAGCAAGACAGACTCCACATTGCTGCTAAACGACCCACCTGCCTGCCCTTTAGATAAACTCAAAAGGAGGAAGCTTAGAAACCTCCTCCCCTTTGAGAGTCTCTTAGAAACAACAATTAATCAACTATTGTTTTACAAATGTTCTAACAACAGGACGTTCTGCTTCTGTACCTTTTCCTTGCTTTACTAGTTCTATCCCATAGGGGGGCCTAGAAACTGCTGGCCTCAAAGGTGTATAAAATATGTTATTCTCCCCCCAGTCGAGGCTCCAGTCCGATGCTCGGCTCGGTCCCGGCCGGTAATAAACTCCTGTGTGGATTTAATGTCGGTCTCTGGTTGGTTCTTTCGCACTGGGTACAACATCACCAAAATATACAACTCAGTCTATTTCTTTTTTTTTTTTTTTTGGTACTGGGGATCGAACTCGGATCCTTGCGTTTATGTAGCAGACAGCAAAACCACTGAGCTAAATCCCCAGCCCCAATCTCACTATTTCTTGGATATAATTCCTCTCAAATCTTTTCCTCAAAATTAAAATTCTGAAAATAACCATGTGATAAGGGCCAATGGACCTATCTGTTTTTGTTTTCTGTTGGGGTTTTTTTGGTACTGGTGATCGAACTCAAGTCCTTGTGCTTGCGAGGCAGGTGCCAGAATCACTGAGCTAAATCCCCGTCCCTAATCCGTTATTTTTTGCTTACTGTGAGCTGATAGGCATGACAGAGCAGAGGCAAAGAGACGTACAATCAATTCTTAAGGTATTAAGTCCAAAAGATCAGAGCTTCCACAGCATGGCAACAGCTTTGCATATACCCACATCATGATAGTTGAAATAACAAAGCCCAGCAAAGGTTAAAGCTGAGAGTGCCAAAAGGCCTGCCTTGGCAGCTTTCTGTGATGCATCCCCGTGAACATAGTCAGTAACAACTTGTCCAAGACCCCTAGAGAAAAAAAAAAATCACAGCACAAATTAAAAATAGTAAGTGAAGTTAGAAAACTATACAGATTACTTGGCTGCAAAGAAAAACAAAACAACAACAACAAAAAGATTCAAAATGCAATGTCTCTGTCACTCTATTAATTGGTTGCTTCTTTTTTTCTTTGGTACCAGGGATGGAACTCGGGTCCTTGCGCTTGCGCAGCAGGCGGCAAAACCACTGAGCTAAATCCCTGGCCCAATTGCTTGCTTCTTTAGGGGATTCTGTGTAACCACTTTTGTAAGTAGACTTATTTTACATATTTTTTGAGACAATAAACCAAAGCAACTCACAGTAGTAAAATCTAAACAAAAATGAAGGAATCAAGAATTTAACATATAATAAAGAAATTTCACTCTTTAGAATCAATTTTCCAGAGTCACTTAAGAGTCAGTAACTAAATGCTCCTCTATTTATAAAATGTCATTCTTAATACAAATGCTCTTCAGGGTTTTTCATTAATTAAAAAAGAATTTACTAAGCAGATATTAAGTGCCAGAAAATGTCTTAAATATTTAGAGTACAATAAATTGGCTTCTCTATTTTTATGGAGCCCAAAGTTTTGTTTCTGGTCCCTGTGTCACCTTCTCAAGAATGTTATTCTATGAAGGAAAAAGAAAAGTAAATAAATGTGTAGTATGAAGAAATATATTAGGATGACGTGAATGAGAACATTCCAACCAGAAACTGACAATGATCTTGGCATCTCTGAAAAATAGTAAAGAAGTTAGTGTGACTGGGGTACAAGAGTTAAGTAAAGATCAGAGGAAAGCAGGGGCAGATTTCACAGGGCCTGGAAAGTAATGAATAGGTGTTTAAATTTTTATTTGAAATAGGAAGGCTAGCAATGTAGCTAAATGGCAGAGTACTTGCCTAGCATATGAGGCCCTGGATTTAATCTCCAATACAGGAAAGAAGGGGGGAAAGGAAGAAGGGAAAAAGAAAAGGAAGGTATTCATCTTTTAAACTATGATTCAGTGGTTTTTCAGTACAGTCATAGAGTTGTAAACTATCATCATTTAATTGCAGAACATTTTCACCATCTCAAAAAAGAAACTCTACCAATTAGCCCATTACCAAACTAGTAATTTGCTTCTGTCTCTATGCATTTGCTGTATGTGTGTGTGTTTGTAGGCGTGCATGCACACGCTTATGTTATTGGGGATTTAGCCCAGGGCCTCTGCATTGAGCTACATTCAGTCCCTTTTTCTTTTTTTGGTACCAGGAATTGAACTCAGGACCTTGTGCTTGAGAGGCAGGTGGCAACACCACTGAGCTAAATCCTGGCCCCTTGGTCTTTTTTTCTTTGGGAGATAAAGCCTTACTAAGTTGCTAATATCTCCAGCTTGGCTCAAACTTGCAATCCTCCTGCCTCAAACTTTCAGAATGCTGGGGTTACAGCCATGCCCCAATATGCCAGGCAATCCTGCACATTTCACATAAATTAAATCATATAATAAGTGGTTTCTGTGTGAAGCTCCTTTCATTTAGCATGTTTTCAATGTTCATCCATATTGGAGCAGGTATTAGTACCTCACACTTTCCTATGACTGAATAATATTCCATTCCATAATATGGCATATTTTGTTTGGGTATTTACCAGTTGATGAACATTTCAACTGTATGACTAATGTGGTATGAATATTCTTGTACAAGTTTTTGTGTGGACACATATCTTGGGCATATATTTAAAAGTGCAATTGCTGAATCATATGGTAACTTTTGTTGTAACTGCCAAAGTATTTTCCTAAGTAGCTGCAACATTTTACATTCCCAACTTTTCCACATCCTCAGAAAAACCTGTTATTGCTCATCTTTTTCACTTCAGCAATCTTTTTTTTTTGTACCAGAGATTGAACTTAGGACCTTGTGCTTGTGAGGCAGGTGGCGGCACCACTGAGCTAAATCCCTAGCTCACTTCAGCCATCTTAGGTAGGTATGAAGTGGTATCTCACTGTGGTTTTTTGTTTGTTTTGTTTTTTTGGTACCGGGGATCGAACTCAGGTCCTGGCACTTGCGCAGCAGGCAGCGAAACCACTGAGCTAAATCCCCAGCCCTCACTGTGGTTTTTTTATTTACATTTCTCTAATGACAAATGATATACAACTGTTGGTGTATATACTGACCATCTGTATGTCATCTTTGGAGAAATGTAATTTTTAAAAAGGTCACTCTGGTTATAGCATACCAAAAGGACAGCAGGAAGAAAGGACAAACAGGAGGTGGGGGGGAAGAGACAGAGACAAGAGACAGCTTGGTCTCACTATGAGCAGCTAGGATTATAGGCATGAAGCATAAATCATAGTCTAGATCACCCAGAGTCTGTAGACCACTGTAAGAATTCTTTTAGTTTGAGTAAGATAAGGAGATAAAGAAGAGCTATGAGAAGTGTAATGTCTTGTCCTGTCTTAACATTATAAAATTACTGGAGCTGCTGTGTTGGTAAGAGACACAAAGGGGACAAGTTAGGAAACCTACCATTGGAATAAAAAATGACAGGTCTGGGCTTGAACAAGAGCAGAAGGGAAGTGCCATTAATTCAGATGTGCAAGAGTACAGGAGGAACAGATCTGGGGGAAGCTCAGGAACTCAGTTTTATAAATGCTATATTCAAAACACCTACTAGATATGGAAATGAAGACATCAACTAGGCAGGTAAATACATAAATCTGGGTATATAGCTATTTTGTTTATATATAAATTTTCCATAGGTCTTGAATATCTCATTCGACTTCTCCCTCACAGACAATACATAAGATAAGCTTGCAGGCAACATAACACTGAAAGGACTGCTATACTTGCCAGTGACTGTGGAGAGTAAGAGCTGCAGCCAGGGAGTAGTCCACTACAGAGCAAGGATTCAAATATGCAGCTGGAAGCAGGCCCAGGAGCAAAACACTGACTACTCTCTCACTAGTCCAGTGGAGAGATGCAGCCTTGGAACCAGCTACAAAAAAGACCAGATTCATAAGAGTTGAAGGAAGATATACATATCTCTCAAATCCAACATTTATCACGTAATAACCTAAACTGACAAAAAGGTAAACAGTATAGATAAGATTTAACTCTGTATACTTTCTTTGAAGTCTTTTAGTACAAGAATGTCTTAATACCTGTGTATAATAATAAGAAAACAGATCCACTTTACTTCTAGGCAAGAAGGTAGATGAAATCTCTTTGTGCAATTAAGCCAACTTTGGACTTCAGTGAAATTTACAGCTACCTTAAAAATTTAAGTTAGTGGGCAGGGGATTTAGCTCAGTGGTTCCAGCACCTGCCTTGCAAGTGCAAGGTCCCGAGTTCGAGCCCTGGTACCAAAAAAAAAAAAATTCAAGTTAGTGATGCCTGATGAATTCCTTTAAAATAACACTTGTTTATCAACACTGGGTTTTTTTTGTTTGTTTTTTTGACACAGAGTCTTGCTATGTAGTTCAGGCTGGCCTCAAACTCATGGTGATTCAACTGCCTCAGTCTCCCAACTGCTGGGATTACAGGCATGTGATGGCATATCCGGCTTTATTGACACCTCTTCATCTTTGAAAGTAATGAATATTATCCACCTAAAACAAAATTAATCGAACTAACTCAAACAGAAGCAAAGGTCTGAGGTCCATTTAGGATCATGGTCCTTCTATCCCATTATTTACAAATAAGTCCAAAACAAGTGAGATACAAAAAATAAAAACAAATGAAAAACTATATGGGGTTTAAACATTTCTTTGAGAGGCTATCTTTTTCTGAGGTTACACACTACTTTGAGAATCTAATAAAAAAAGGAAGTTTCTTCCCAGAAAGTATCACATAGGCACATATATAAAAATACATGAATACAATTTCAGGACATTTTCTTCAATGCTTCTCCAGAACCACTTTGCTAAATCTAACTTGAACTAAGCAAAATAATCCAAAATAAAACTTTTTCAAAGACAGAAAAAATCTTCAAAAAGAAAAATAAAACAAAACAAAAAACTATACTCCCCTAATCTCTCCTAACTCAGAAATAACTCTTAAGTGGTTGACTTAAGAATCAAGAGAAGGGGGTTGGGGATTTAGCTCAGTGGTGCCGCCGCCTGCCTCACAAGCACAAGGTCCAGAGTTCGATCCTTGGTACCAAAAAAAAAAAAAAAAAAAATCAAATAAAACAACAACAAAAATGAAAAAAAAAAGAATCAAGAGAAGGGGCCAGGGATGTAGCTCAGCAGCACAGCACCTGTGTGGCAAGCGCAAGGGCCTGAGTTTGATTCACAGTACAAAAAAAAAAAAAATTTTAAAAATCAAGAGAAGTCTTGAGTACTGACCTCTTTAGACTTTAAAAATGGAAATACACTTATCATTCACCTTCAGATTTTCTAAGACTAATTTGAATAATACCTAAACAACAATTATTTAGGAAATGTCATATGGTTGTTTTGGGGTTGTTTTTTTTTGGTACTGGGGATCAAACTCAGGTCCTTGTACTTGCGCAGCAGGCTGCAAAACCACTGAGCTAAATCCCTGGCCTGGAAATGTCATATGGTTTTAAATCAAACTAAAAAAAAAAAAAAAAGCAATACACATGATATAACCCAGAAGATATGAGTATTAAAACTATTTCAATTATTCACAACTGGTTCTGTTCCATTACCTAACTAAATACAAGTGATTTGTACAGTGAGGCAGCAAGCTTACAGAGCTATTTCAAGAAAAATTTTTTTAAAATTTAAACTTAGGCCAAAAGAGTCACTATTAATATAAATGGCACCATTCACCCATGCTGTCCCAAGCTATAAACTAGGTCTTCATTTGCCAGAGGTAAACATGAGAATCCAGCCAAATCTGAAGTCCAAAATAGGACAGATATCAAGTCCTACCAAAGGCATGATAAATAGTTCAGCTAAAGATGATCAGAACCCAGAAAGCAGAGGGGTTGGAAAGAACATACAATGACGGCTTGGTGACACATGAATGTGCTGTGCTCCACACCACCCTGGAGAAAATCGGTCTTGGAGAAATGCTGAGACATGAGCAGGTTTGACCACTGTAGTTCGAAGGAACAGACCTGAGGAAAACATTAAAGAGATCACAAGCACCTCTTTATCAGGACTGGGAGACTTTCTAAATGACAAAAACCAAGCTACTTAGCCTTAAATAGGTGATATCTCATGTATAACATTAACATTAGGACAGCATCATTTCACTGACTTACTATAAAGTTGGACTGAGTAGCCATCAAAAGACTGAAGAATCAATGAATCACTTACAGAAAAGGGTTTTGGTTTTATTTTTTAAAATAAATGCTAACTTCTTTCTCTTTCCATCTATTCATCTATTTATCTAATATTTACAAAATGTAAGACTGTGGTTGTCATAGGAACAAGACAGAGCACAGAGTCTGCTTTCACAGAGCTCAGTCCAGCCTGGAAAGTTCAACCATTACCTTCTTTTCTAAGACCGATGTCTCCACTTACTTTTACATACTGACACACACACACACACCCAGTATTAGGGACTGAACCCATACAGCACTGGACTATACCCCCAGGAGCTTTTATTTTTTATTGAGATGGGGTCTCACTAAGTTGCCCAGTCTGGCCTCAAACATGTAATTCTCCTGCCAAAACCTCTAGAGTAGCTAGGATTATGGGCATGTGCTCCACTTGTACCCCTGAACTATCCCTTTCTGTCCCATTTTAGATCTTGCCTCTTGGTTAAAGAACAGACAGAGCCAAGCCAGGGATTTAGCTCAGTGGTTCTGGTGCCTGCCTTGCAAGAGCAAGGTTACGAGTTCAATCCCCGTACCAAAAAAAAACAACAGAGCTAAATTCACCCAGCCATATCACTTATTAGGTGTGAGATGACAAGAAACTAATTTAAATAAGCTCTACAAATCTCAATTTCCTCATTTGTATAAGGGAAATAACCGCACTTACTTCACAATACTCTATATAAAAAGTTAGACAACGCATGCAAGATGTTTAGCACAGTTCCCAGAATGTTAAAGGCACTCAGACACAAAGAAGGTAATTTCTTATTTTCTTTAAATTCTTCCTTCCCTTTGGGCACTTTACCTCACCTGATGTATCATACTTAACCACTCTCTTGACACCATGTCCTGTAAATAAAGACCACACACTTTTCCCCACCCTTTCTTCTTTCTCTTTCCAATCTTATTTCCAGAAAGTGCTGTCTAAATTACTTCCTTACTTCCCATGTTTTAACTCTGAAATATTTTTACACTTGATCTTAGCCAAAAGGCCGAGAAACAATTCTCTGAAATATTTTTATACTCCTTGTAGCTGATCTAGTAGAGGGCAATCAACAATCTGCACATAGCCATGACCAATACTTACTGTTCAACTGTAATCTTATTGGGCCTTGCTACCTTGGTCACCTGGCATTGGTAACCTCTTTTTCCTAACTTTAGAACTCTTTTTGTTTTTGGAGACAGGGTTTCACTATGTAGTTCAGGCTGGCCTTGAACTTGTGGCAATCCTCCTGCCTTGGTTTCCAATTCTCCTGCTTCAGCCTCCTGAGTGCTGGGATTACAGGTGTGCGCCAACACATCTGGCCAGAATTCTTGTTTTTATTTCTCCTGATACTCTGATCATACATTCCTGCTGTTTTCTCCAGGATCCTTTACCTGCCCATTGCTATCCTCACTTGCTATACCCACCTGGAGCCTTTCATTCATTTTTTAAAAATTAACTGTATTGGTACATTTTAGGTATACAATACAATAACATTCATCATTGGAAATTTGTACCTTTACATAATATATCTTGATTCTTATTTTTTCCCCATTCCCCTGCCCTCCCTTCAACCCCTCCACCCTTCCCTATTTACAAAGGCTTTGTTTCCATTTTTTCATTTTCTCCTATTAATTTATTCCCTTCTTTCTATTTCCCTACCGCTTACACTTCCCCTTCATTCATTCACTCTCATGGTTTCACTTACTACCTATAAACTGATGATATCCACATCTGTGACTCCTAACCTGTTATCTCTCCAGGTTCAGTTTAACTACCGGTTGAGGTTCTCCACAAATATATTTATATGCTCCTCAAACTCAACATATCAAATATTGAAATCCTTCAACTCAACTCATTTTTTTTCCTATTTTGTTCCTCACTTTATTTAATGACATCTTAGGCACCCTTTAAACTATCTCAGAATTCTGGGAGTAATATAGGACCTTTCCACTAAATTAAATCACCAGGGCTGGGGATTTAGCTCAGTGGCA
>NW_004624784.1:7210484-7239813 GCF_000247695.1 Heterocephalus glaber | reverse complement strand
CATTTTATATTGGTGTTGTTTTAGGGAATATTAAAGAAGGTATTAATTCTACCTGAAAAGGGGATTTACCAACTGTAGGGACAAGGGTCAGGGTCATACTGGTGACAAATTATAAAGTGGAGAATCCAAATTGATTCCATAGTTAATTCCATGTTAAGAGAATAGTTTATCAGGTCATGAAAAATAAGAAAAAGGACAGCCTAGCCATGGTGGCATATGCCTGGAGGCCGAGGCAGATCACCTGAGTTAGAGGGCAGCCTAGGCTATGTAGGGAGTTCAAGGCCAGCCTGAACTACATAAGGAGACCCTGTCTGAAAAAAAGAAAAAGGAGACAGAGGCCTACCTCCAGACCCCAGTGGTGACTGATTTTCTTTCCTTTTAGGTGCATCACTTCATGGAGCTATGTTGGGATAAATGTGTGGAGAAGCCAGGGAATCGCCTAGACTCTCGCACTGAAAATTGTCTCTCTAGTTGTGTGGACCGCTTCATTGACACTACTTTTGCCATCACCAGTCGGTTTGCTCAGATTGTACAGAAAGGAGGGCAGTAGACCAACCCCTGGGAGAGTAACAGAAGCAGCAAAGGACTTGTTATTAAGCAGATTGAAGTGCCACTGGGCGAAAGAGTTGTTAACCCACTGTCAGGTCAGCATCAGTCTGTTGCCAAGTCTGTTGGTGCTAAAAATGTACAAAACATTTATTTATTTGGAATTCAGAAATTCCAGGTTGTAACACATCAGTTATTCAATAAATGAATTCTTCAACTCTTTTTTTTTTTTTTAAATCCCATTTTAGGAGTTAACATAGAGATCTCTGATTGGAAGGAACACTAGAAATAAATGTTCCAAGGCTGTGAGTGGAAGTGGGAGATCATAGGTTTTGAAGAGCCACCTTAAGCCAAGTTAAAGGGTCAGAAGAACCATCAAAGCCTTAGCCTAGTGCATAAAAGAGAATTCAGGGTTGAGAAAGGTGAAGAACAGAAAAAGCTTTATTGCTTTTACATGGCCAAGAATAGATGTGGCAAAAAACCCCAAAAAAACCATGTATTCCCTGGGAAAAAGTTAAGCCTGTTAGTATGGGTGGAGGGAAAGATCAAGACCCAAACAGACCCACCTCTTCCTGGAGGTGCTTTATTCCACTGGCCTACTTTCCTGTATCTGTGCTTAAGAATCAGTACTTTTAGAGCATAAAAACAGTGCTTAAAAAATACATGGTAAAAATTTTCAACAAAGATTCCACTTGTCCTGCGAAGGTTAAGAGGTAGTGTAGACTCTTCCCATTGTAGGCCTCCACTTATCCCAAGGATAAAAATATACACCAGAGAACATTGACAATTGAGTACCAAAGAATATCTCAAATAAATATCCCAAAAGATAGCACCTGCTCATAATGAAGGAACAGGGCACTTGTAGCCAACCATGCAAGTTAAAACCAAGCATTTAGAAATCTGTTCCACAAAGAGAACTAAGAACTATTAAAATACCACTTCATGTAATGTCATCATAGTTGTATTCTATTGCTGATGTCTTGAACTATCATACTACCATGAAGTATTTTGTTACACATGAGGAAAGTAAGGCCAGGGAGGTTAACTTAACCTGCTCTAGAACTCTACCAATTATCAGCCGAATCAAGACCAAATAACTGGACTTTCTAAGCTTTTTACTCAGCTCATGAAGTTGACAACCAGGGAAAAAAACTAACCTGTCACTTTACCTTCCCTCCCATAATGAAAAATTCACTTGTATTCTACCAGCCTTCTTTCAGTGATATTTTGGTTTCTTAAGAATTAACATAGTAGGGATCACAGTATAGCAAAAGGAAAAAATGTGGTCTCCACTTGGTACTTTAATCCAAAAGCTGTCTAGAAAAAAGTTGAGTATGTCCCTGAGAAGCTTGTTTCATTTTGGAACTGATTCAACTTAGTTTCAGGGAAAATATAAAATTAATGAATAGAATTAGAAATGAGTAAGGAAGACAACAGGGCTGGGGGTATAGCTCAGTGGTAGATCACTTGTCTGGTATAAGGCCCTGGGTTCAATCTTCAATACTGCCCCCTCCCCCAAAAAGAAAAAAAAGACTTAGATGGCTGTCACTCTGAATCTCTTTCAGAACATAATTAGCATAACTGACTCCTAATTCTTCCCATTTAATAGATGTCACGGCCAACAACTGAAGAAATAATTTCAAACACAAGTCCATTTAGGCAATATACAACAATGGAACTCCAAACCATTTACTATCCAATTACCAGATGTTAGGGCTATAAGGAAATTTGAGAAAACCCTAGTCCCTTTTAATAGTTGTCGGTAGATATTATCATGAAAGGCAGTGCTTTGTTCTTATGCCTATTCCCTCATTAAGTAAACTAGACCATAGCTGTGGAATCAAAACACTGAAGGATCAAAGCACCAAGGCTAGAGACAAGTTAGATATGACACCTACTATGTAAATGACAGAGAGCAGCGTAGTGTTCCCTTGTCCAACCACTGCACATAGCATTGCTTCCAATCCAATTCTTGATCCCAGCCCTTAATTTCCCCCAATTCAACATTCCAGTAGGTGTACCCAGGTCAATATTGGATTTAGCTTTCTGGGTCCTTTAATTTGCTATATATGTACTCTACACTAAATGTGATTAATTGCAAAAAATAATCTCTTCAAGAAACCTTCATAACAAAATACCAGATTTCCCATTAACAAGAAAAGGGGATCAAGTTTAACAGGCCAAAATAGAAGACAAGGAGTCTGTCGAAACATGTATAGCTGGCACAGAACAGCTCTGACTTCAGACCCCCTATGCTGAAGAAGTCATTAGCAAAAACCCCTAAGAGCTGTAAATATGCAGAGTCAAGTGGGAAACAATGTTTTCTTTCCCATTTAGTCATCCTCAGAGCTCTCAGCAGATCTCTCATCTGTAGCCACTTTCCAATTTGTGCGTTTGTTTGTCCTTTTTTGTATTTCATTGTTAGCTACAGGAATATGGACTTTTTCCTCTCTCTTTTTCCTTTTGGTTTTCTTAGTGTCTCTTTCCTCACTTTCTTCAGAACTACTGGATGCTGAATCATCTGACTGGGAAGTGTGACTTTCTGTCCCTAAAAATAAAACTGGTTTTTTGAGAGACTTTTTTCTGGATTTTTTCTTGCGCTTATGTGGTTGCTTCCTTTTCCTGGTACTAGAAGCACCAGTTTCTTCTGAGAACTCACTTGAAGAATCTGCTGTTATATCTATGGCTTCCTTCTTGCTTTTCTTCTGTTTTTTGTGTGACCTTTTTTTCTGCTTCTTTTTGTGGGACTTCTTTGACTTCTTATGTTTGCGGGATTCATGGGTAGATGATTTTATCTGAGGAGATGTTTTCTTCCCATTGGTAATATCTTGCTGATCACTACTAATAAAAAGGTAAAAAAGATTATCTTTTATGTAGAAAAGTATTTATATTTTAATACTCTGCATTCTAGGAAGGAAATTGTTAACATCTGAATTTCGTATCAGAACTTTGACATAGTTACTGTGAGACTTATCTACTTTTTTTTAGTAGGTTGGTATTATAACATTTATTAAAATAATGCTATAGGTTGAGACTTATCTACTTATATTTTTCGGAGGTTTTGTTCATCTTTAAAATGAAGATAAAAAAAGGAAGATAAAAATTCTAATCTGTCATATTAAGTTACTGTATAGAATCCTAACCACTGGTCCCTTAGTCATGTTTTCAGTTACCCAGTGATTTGTTACCCATTGTTAGCCATAATCTGAAAATATTAACAATGCATGTTTCAACTGTATGTCATTCTAAGTAGCATCATGAAATTTCTTACTCCCCTTCTGTCCCACCCGGACCTGAATTATCCCTTTGTTCAGCTATCTCCCCCTTAGTCATGTAGTAGCCATCAGGGTTATCAGAACCACCATCATGATATAGCAGTGTTTGTGTTCAAGTAACTATTATTTTACTTAATAGTGTCCCCAATGTATAAGAGTAGTAACACTGGGAATCCAGATATGCCAAAGAGAAGCCATGGAATACTTCCTTTAAGTGAAAAGATAAAAGTTTATCATAGGTATGTATGTACAGGAAAGAACAGTGTACACAGGGTTCAGTACCATCTGAAGTTTCAGGCATCCACTTGGGGGTCTTAGAACCTATCCCCAGTAGACAAGGGAAACTATTACATACAAAAACCAAAATGTTTACAGACAGGCCTAACGTCAATCAAGGAAAGGCTCAATAGGGATTGCCTTCCAACTAAATCATGTTTGTTTTGGGACAGGGTCTTCCTACATTGCCGAGGCTGGACTCAAGTGACTCTCCTGCCTCAGTCTCCTAAGAAGCTGGCACTATAGGTGTGCACTACCACACCAGGCTCTAGCTACATTCTCAGTGGCAAATATAGCCTCTAGAAAGTTTGGAACACAATTTAGAGTACAGGTTTTGTACTAATCTTACTTTCTAACTTTGTCCAGTAAGCCTATTTGCCTTACCTGTCTGTTTCAAATTCTTCAGGGTATAACTCCTTATAACCACTGTGACCCCATCTGTAAAATGACACATTAAGTGTATTATTAAAGCAATGCATACATTTTTGGAAATTAAAGTTAGATGTTGAAGCACATGCATACACAGACATACATACACAACAAACAAAACAAGAGACATGGTAGAGCCAGTCATGATAGTTTTGTAACAGCTACATTTTCTTTACTGTACACTACCATTTTGGACAAAAGATTCTTATATCCATTTGTAAAAGAACTTCCCATGCTCTTCTTTAAGAAACACTAAAGGACTCTTATACTTTTTTTTTTTTGGTACCAGAACTCAGGTCCTTGAAGCAGCTGGCTAAACCACTGAGCTAAATCCCCAGCCCCTCTTACACTTTCTAACTGTGTATTTTCTAATGCTGTCTACAATAGAACAATTGTTTTTATAAAAATAATACAATAAATTTAAAATGTTTATTGAAATGTGATTCACAGACCAAGAAATTTGCCTTTTTTTTGGTTTTTGAGACAGGGTCTCTATGTGTAGTTCAGGCTGGCCTACTCAATACGTAGCCCAGGCCAGCCTCGAATGTACAGCAATCCTCCTGCCTCAGCCTCCTAAGTGCTCAGTGCCCTTTTAGAGTATAGTGCTTCATGAGCCAAATTAAACCTTTAAAAGAAAGAGTGCCTCTATCCCATGCCAACTGTTAATCTATTTTCTGTCTCAATGGACTTGTTTATTCTAGACATACCACATAAGTGATAATACGTGGCCTTCTGTGTCTAGCTTCTTTTACACCTTGGTAAGATTTTCAAGATTTAACCGTGTTCTACCACTTATCCACGTCATTCGTTTCTACTCCCAAATAATATTCCATTGTATGGACATCCCATTTTGTTTATCCATTCATTAGTACATAGGTATGTGGGCCCTTTTTTTGGGGGGGGGGGTACCAGGGATCAAACCCGGGACCTTGCGCTTGTGAGGCAGGTGGCAGCATCACTGAGCTAAATCCCCAGCCCTGTGGGCCTTTCTTTTTTGCACAGTACTGGGAACCGACTCCAGGGTATGCTGAGCTACATCCTCAACCCTCCTTCTGTCTTTTGAAACAGGATCTCGCTAATTTGTGCTAACCTCAAACTTACGACTATCCTGAGTCAGCTACTCAAGTAGCTGGTATTATAGGCCTATACTACCGTGCCTGGCTTAGTTTTCCACTCTGACCAGTACAAACACCTTGTGTACAGGTTTTTGTAGGAACAACTGATTTTGACAAACACATGTTTTCAGGTCAATTATCATTAAAGGTCACAGGAATTTAGTCACAAACCTGTCTGGCATGTTAGCTTCATAATCATATAACTTCTTGTTCCAGGACTTAGCCTTAAGAAAATTATCTTCCAGTGTCCCAGAAATTTCAGTCTTTGGCCTCCAGTATTCTCTCTGACTTTCTTCATCAAAACCATCGCTACGCATCCGACTACAGAAGAAAACAAAAGAACTTTTAGATTTCAAAACAATCTATGAGGTTACTTTAGAGAACTCATGCACAAAAATGATAGAACACCTTGAAGGGAGAATAAAACAAATACTTAAGAGTTTAAAAAGAAACGATAACATGTATTGGACATTACCTATTCCTCTGTGCTATAGTCTGGATCTGCTATGTCTCTCAAAGGCCCATGCAAGGCTTGGTTCCCCAAAGTGGCACTACTGGGAAGTAGTAGAACCATTAAGAGGTGATGCCTAGCAGAAGGTCTTCTTTAGGTCACAGGATGGAGGAGGGAACTATGGGACTGTGGCCCCTTCCTAGTTCTGTTTTTTGCTTTCTGGTCATGAAATGAGCAGTTTTGCTATACCATGTGTTCTTGCCACGATGTACTGCCTTGCCACAAGCCCAAAGCAATGGAGACAATCAGTGGACTGGAATCTCCAAAAGTGTGAGCCAAAATAAACCTCTTCTCTTTATAAATTAATAATCTGAGGTATTTTGTTACAGTAACAAAGAGTTGACTAACACATTATTTATAAAAGACCAATTAAAAGACAAGCATGGTGGGTAACACCTGTAATTACAGCACTCAGGAAGCTGAGGCAGGAGGACTGCCACAAGTTCAAGGCTAGCCTGGGCTACATCATTTAAGGCCAGCCTGAATTACAGAACAAGACTCTGTCTCAAAAAAAAAAAAAACAACTAACCATTACTACCTATCCTATTGTAGTGTATACAGCGGTACCTCAGTTTACAAACTTCATTTGTTTTATGATTGTGGGGAAGATGGCCGTGGTTGTTTGTCACCTGAGGGGGAGTTTGTGATTGGAAGCAAAATTTTGCTGAAGGCTTTGTTTTTGAACCGAATTGTCTGCAGATCCATTCATGAACTGAGGTATTACTGTAATTGAAATCACTCTTAGATTGTGTTATGCTGTAATTTCTCATCCCTAGGACATAATACCCGATACCCACAACCCAATACCTAGGGCCAAGCATGGTGGCATATGTCTGTAATGCCCCCTCCCCCACAATTTGACCCAGAAACCCTGTCTCAAAACCATTAAAAAAAAAAAGGTTTAATTTTGGCTCACTGTTTCAAGGGGATTCAGTACATGGGTGGCTGCTCTAAGACAGAACCATCACAGGAGGGCATGGGACAACAAAGATGCTTAGCTTATGATAGCCAGAAAACAGCACAGGGGAACAGTGCCAGAGAGGAAGGGGTGTGAGACCAGACATAGACCCCATGGCATACCCAAAGTGTGCTCTACCATTCCTGCCAGCAGATCCCAGAGCCAGTCAAGTTGACATAATCAAGCTTACACGCCACATTCATTTACTAATTCACAACTAGGAACACATGCAAAGAGAAAAATCAAAACATAATCACAGCCACTGTGCTGTCTTGCATGGTGGCCACCCTCACATTGTAGGGTATATGTCTTTTCCTACTTTTATTTGGCTCAAACTTACTCTGAACAGCCTGTTTTTTGTTTTTTTTTTTCCTACCTTTAATAAAACTCTGCTACCCTTTGTGCTTGTCTTTACCAATTCTTTGCTCAGGACAGAAAGAACCTAGAAACCACCTCTAGAAAGAGACTCCAGGACCCCAAAACCCAGTAACGTATTTGGCTTAGCCAGCCAAGAGAATAGGTAACGCCCTTTGGGCAATTTTTGTTGTTGTTGTTGTTTCTAAAAACATAATCACAGCTGGGGATGCTTTAAGCTACCCTAGAGATTCTGAAATACATATCTCCTTCCTCTGCAAACCAGCAATTTGCTGTAATGAGATCACAGTAACAGTGGGAACAAGGCTTACCCCATGGGAATGATGGAGTATATACAGTCAAGAACCACTGATCCAGCCTATTTACAATGTCCACTAATCAGGCAATAAGCCAGCTCATCAGTTGTTTAAGGGGCTCCTATATGTCAGGCACTGTTTTAGCTGGTAGGAGTACAATAGCATACAAGACTCAGAATCCTACTAAAAAGATCACGTCTTGGGGCCAGGGATTTAGCTCAGTGGTTCCAGTGCCTGCCTTGCAAGCACAAGGTACCGAGTTCAATCCCCGGTACCAAAAAAAAAAAAAAAAAGATCATGTCTTAAAAAGTTATTAGATTCTTATTTATCCATTAAGAGATTTATTCATCATGACAGACATTAGTAGAGTTTACTCTAAAAGAGCAATCATTTTGTTTGTGGAAACACTGCTTGAAATTGAAAAATTAATACAAAATAAAATCGCCATCTGTGCTAACTATACTTCTAAATTCTCAAAGGACCACCACCAGAAAGATAAAAACCTGAAAGATATATTTTTCTGCTAAGACTCTGCTATATAACCATGTAAAACCTAATTACTTCTTATATGAAG
Organism: Heterocephalus glaber; assembly: GCF_000247695.1. The sequence goes on along the minus strand of NW_004624784.1, from coordinate 7,231,458 downwards.
CAACTTTGACACACCCAGTCATACATCAAAGTACTACACACAATCTGCAGCCATACATGCTTTAAAAATCTCACTACTGGGCCGGGATTTAGCTCAGTGGTTGCGGCACCTGCCTCGAAAGTGCAAGGTCCCGAGTTCAATCCCCGATACTGTTACCAAAAAAAAAAAAAAAAATCTATTGATTTCCTTAGGTAACTTCAGAAATCAGGATTATTATTTTATTTTATTTTATTTTTTTGAGGCAGGGTCTCCCTATGTAGACAAGCTGGCTTTGCATTCACTGTGTAGCCTAGGCTGGCCTCAAACTCATGGTGATCCTCCTGCCTCAGCCTCCCAAGCACTGGGATTACATCCATGAGCCACTGTGCTCAGCTACACTCATTTTTCATTCACACACTCCTACACTTACAGCCATGAGGCCCAAAACACATTCCCTATTACTTGGACATTCCTATACCTCCACAGGTAAAAGACAACAAAGCCTGTATAATCCTTCATATTCACAAATTATTACAAAGAAAGCGTGAAAGGCTATTGACCTGACAAAGACAGTGAGTAATGGGGTAAAGAAAATGCTAAAAGAATGAAAGACTAAAACAGAAAGGAGTGATTGGTCAGTTAAGTGACCAGTTAGGTTCAAACAAAATCTTAAGCTAAAAGTTATAAGGCAAGTTTGGAATTCACAGAACCCTAAACATTTACAATTGTCCAAGACAGAATTTTTAAATTTTCCATTGTAAGTACAAAAAGTTTGGCCACAGGTATCACAGCATGATCCATAGCCATTTTCTTCACGTTTTGTGTCTAGATTTGCAAAACAGAGCCTTCTTAATAACATACAGATCTATCCTTACTATATCACAATGGTTTTGCTCATTCATTTTTACTTTTGGTTTTTTGAGACTGGGTCTATGTAGTTCAGGATGACCTTGAACTCACTATGCAGTCCAGGCTGGCCTTGAATTGATGGTGATCCTCCTGACTCAGCCTCCCTAGTGCTGGGATTACAAGTATGTGCCACCACACCCGGCAGTATATCACAATGTTTTTAAGCAAAAGTTGATGATTCTGAAAAAGATGAGAAATATTTTGGTTCTCAGAGATACAACTTCACCTTGAACTGCTGGGTAACATTTTCCTTTTGGTTTCTGGGTAAGTATCTTCCATCTGTTTCTCTATTTCTCTTATTTTCCACATATCTGATTCTTCCTGGATCTAAATTTTTTTATAACAGAAAAGAAACAAAAATAAGTCATTAAAAATTAGCATTCTACCCTACAGAACAGTAGCTAACTAATTACTCGGTTATAGCCTGGGCTATGATCAGGCACTTAGAAAATAAATTCTGGTTTCTCTAGAAAGTGGTTCAACAATCCAACCTAGGAAATCTCAAATACAGGAAATTCTTCAACAATAAAATTTTTAATCCCACATGTCTCTAAGGTGTAATATGATTTTAATTGTATCATTTTGATTGAACTTTGACCATTCTTATATGGAAAGCAAAATGGATACCATTACATTTTACTGAAAACAAAAGCTAAGAGATTTTATCAAAATTTAAAAAATTAATAAGGACAAATCTTTAAACTCACTAAGGCTAAGTCATTTTTCATGTTATAATTATTTATTTATTTATTTTTTGGTACCGGGGATTGAACTTGGGTCTCCTTGCACAGCAGGCGGAGAAACCACTAAGCTAAATCCTCAGCCCTCATGTTATAATTTTTTCATTCAATTTTTATTTTTTATTAGTACATGTTTGCAGTACATAATGATTACATTCCTCGTGGGGACTTGGTACATGATACATCTTATTCACATTATGATTACTGTCAAAAATAGTAACAGTGTAAGCCAGGTGTGGTGACACATGCCTGTAATCACAGCACCCAGGAGGCTGAGGGAGGAGGATCACTGTGAGTTCAAGGCAGCTTGGGATACACAGTGAGATTGTCTCAAAAAAAAAAAAAAACCAGTATGGTTGCTAGAGAACTTCCTAAAAATCAGACTACAATGCCCAAAGAACACAAACACATTTTATTTCTAAGTCCTCCTGAATAACTTGTAAATATGTGCTAGATTTATCTTTTTTAGCTACCACTCTCAAATCATACAACTATGAGTTGGTTAATACAACTGCTTAGGCAGCATGATAACAATCACACATTCACCCAATACTGAAAAGTCAAGTGATGTGACGGTAATATTTATGGTCAAACCACTAGTACAGTTCACTGAAGAAAACTACACATGGGGACTGGCTTTCTTTTCATTACATGTGCTCTTCTAGCTGACCTTATCTACTCTCATGACCTCCATCATCTCCCTATAAACCAATAATTCAAACTCATGTCTAGCCCCAACTTTTCTTTCTTCCAAGTTTGAATTTTAACTGTAAGCCCCTCATCATAAATATGTTCAAAACCCAACCAATTATATTTCATCTTTTGCTGTTGTTCCATATTTTAATTAATGTGATCATCATCACCTCTCCCAGGTCACACAAGGTGAATATATTTAACTCCATTCTTACCACTATCATCCAATTAGCCTCTAGGTGTTTTACCAGAGATTCTATCTCTGAAATTCCTCTTCTTCATCTCTGAAGTTCTGCCTTCACTCAAACCCTCATCATCTCTCACATGCAACATTACAATCACCTCCTAATTGGTCTCCCTATTGTTTCTCCTCACCTAATCTATTCCCTAATCACTTATCTTTTGAAAATACAAATATGAGCGTGTCACACTCCGTTTAAAACATACAATCAGTTCTTTACTGCCTAGAGGAAAAAACTGTAATCTTCAAATATCACAGACCAAAACTATACTTTGCCACTTATGTCTTATCTTCTGGCACTGTCTCCTCTATGCCCCGCCCTCACCCAGTACTGGGGATTGAAACCCAGACTCTTTGCACTAAGCTACACCCCCAGCCATTTTTTTGGTACCAGGGATAGAACTCGGGACCTTGTGCTTTCGAAGCAGGTGCTGGAACGGCTGAGCTAAATCCCCCGCCCCCTTTACTTGTTTTTTGAGACAGGGTCTCGCAAAGTCCACTAAGTCACCCAGGGTAATCTTTTTTTGTTTTATGTTTTTTGGTACCAGGGATAGAACTCAGGACCTTGTGCTTTCGAGGTGGTCGCTGGAACCACTGAGCTAAATCCCTGGCCCCTACCCGGGTGATTTTGAAATTTCAATCTTCCTGGGGCTGGGGATTCAGGAAACCACTCAGTGGTTCTGCTGCCTGCTTTGCAACTGAAAGGTCCCGAGTTCGATCTCTGGTACCAAAAAAAAGAAAAGAAAATAAACTGCCATCTTCCTATCTTGCACCCAAGAGTACTTAGGATTATAGGGTTGCACCTCCCCATTCCTAGCACATTCTCTATCCACTTTGCTGCCATGTCCTAAGTGATTCATGGTTTGTCTATTTTCTGTGATGCTGGGGATTGAACTCAGGGCTTTGCACATGCTAGGCAACCACTCTACCACTGACCTATATCTCCAACCCATGCACCTTCTCATTGTCATATATTAGTACATAATGCCAAAACAACATTTCACACAAGGTAAACCTATACCCATTCATCCAGAACCAGTTCAAGTATCAGTAGCTCATATATCACTCATTCTGTGAAATCTTTTCTGATTTTCCAAGGCAGATTTCATTATTCCTTCCTCAGAGCTTGAAAGCACTTACTAAATGTTTCTATAATATAGTATTCATCAAACAGTACCATAATTATCTATTTCTTTAAACTTGTATCTCCTAACAGCCAAAATAATACTTGGTGCAGTGTGTCCCCTCATTCAGTATAGAGGAATGACTGGATTGTACCTCTCACCTTATTGTGAGCATCTGTATGCCGAATGACATTTCTCAGGAGGACTTTCCCCAGCGGAACCCGGGACATTCTTCAATCTGAAATGAATCAATCAATAACATTCAATAATAATTTCCTTCTCTTCTAAAGAAGCATAAAGTTAAGATCATTGAACTAGAAGTCAAGGTCCTGAAAAGCAGTATTTCCTTCATCATTAAAAGGCTGAAATGCCTGACAACAATTAATATAAGGGTCAAAGGAGCTGAGGTAAATCAGAATTCTTTCAAACTGTACAAGATTGAAATTAAAGGCTTTCATGAGTACCATTTTATTTAATCCCTACAATGCTCTGTTTTAATGAAGTAAAACAGTCCCTCAGTATCCACAAGGAATTGGTTTCAGGATACCCACAGGTATCAAAATCAAAGGATGGGGCCGTGTATTTAGCTCAGTGGTTTCGCTGCCTGCTTCGCAAGCACAAGGACCCGAGTTCGATCCCCAGTACCAAAACAAAACAAAACAAAATCAAAGGATGCTCACATCTCTCATTTGCATATAGTCTATGTACTTTCCCACATACTTTAAATAATCTCTAGATTAAGTATAATACCTAAAACAATGCAAATTCTATGTAAATAGTTGCTATTCTGGACTGTTTAGGAAATAATCACAAGAGTCTGTACATGTTCAGTACAGATGCAATTTTTTTCAGAGTATTTTCAATTGGCTGTTGGTTGAACCCAAAGATGTGGAACTTTGGGTACCGGAGGGTCGACTGTATCTCCATTTCTATTTTGTAGGTGAAGTTCCCTTAAAAAGCCCTAACTTGCCCCAAGCCACAGAGTCCCAGGCAAACGATGTAGATCAAGGTCCAGATTAGAAATCAAATCTCGAATCTCAAAATTAGTTTTCGATGAAGAAAATACAGTATCTAGATTTGAGTGTCAGAAACCAAAAATGTCAACAATAACAAAAATGCAAAGATGACCTAAATTTAATGCAGGGAATTTACTATTTTACATACAAGTTTTCAAAAACTAAGTGACAAAGATATTCACATGTGTAGCTAGTAGGGACTTTGTACAACCACCCCAACGCTCACTCACCCCTCGATCCTGAGGAAATCAGGCATCTTGTTAGTGTGAGACGAGGAACCACTCCATTACAAGATCTCCTCCGACCCAGGAAGCCAATGAGTCAGGGCTCAAAGGCAGCTCTGCAGCTTCACCCGAGTCCTTCGTGAAAACGCAGGCTCCCCACCGGTTAATGCGCCCTCGCCCGTGGCCCAGGCCACGGCTGCCTTCCCCCAGCCCAGACCGACAGGCAGATTTCTCTCCCGGACTGAGGCGAGAGGGGGCGCCGGCGCGGACTCCGGACTGCCCGGCTGGCCCGCGCATTCCCCGGCTCGAGCTCGCTGGGATGGCCCCCGGGGCTTGGGTTTCACTCCCCAGAAAGGATGGGGACGCTCTGGATGGGTACGACCTTCCGTTGGGCCCCAGGAAGTGTCTAGGGTGCCTGAAGGGGGGGTTGAGTTTTCCAAGTGGAAGTCAGAGAAAATACTCCCATCTTTGTCACCGGAATTCCTGCCCCATAGCGGCCTCGGGGCTCGCAGTAACCTTCCCTCCAAACGCCCGCCCCACACAAATACACACAAACACACCCATACCGTGCGCCGCAGCCTCGAGTGGCAGGGGTGTGGGGAGGAAGCGGTCTGAGAGAAAAAGGAGGAGGCTTCCCTTACAGACCGGAAGTCGTGCTCCCGAGAAATTCTTCCTTCCGATGCGATACCTAGAGACTCCACCGTAAGAGTTTCCTGGACGCTTCTAAAGTTCACGGGTACAGAAAGAAAGCAGGCGCTTTCTAGGAAGAGAAGCGCTTCGGATTCCGCTGAAAAGCAAGCCCGATACCTGAAGAGGGAAATTCCGGAACTGGATGTAAGGAGACCTTTCCGCATGGAGCTTCTCGGACCCAATTAAATGTTGTACCCAGTCTGGTTACCCGGGTAACAGACGTCGCGGTTTGTCTGGGAACGCGAAGAGGTGGGTTCCCAAACCTTTGGAATGATTGTCCGTTAGTTTTATATTTAGTCTAATCCTAATACTGTACTTCAAGAATCTACAGCTCCTCTTTTCTCATTCCGTGGATAACGTGGGACATCTTTCCAGTGGTGGGCAGTAAGGATGAGGATGGTTATCTCAAATGTAGAAAGAATATTATCTCTCATATGTTCACCAAGTGTTCCAGCTTATTTGTATTAGCTTACTTAATCCTCACAATAATTATGATAGGTACTGTCATCTTCATTTTGAGAAAAACTGAGGCATATGCTCTTAACTACTAAATTCCACAGAGGATTAGAGAAATCTCATGTGGCCCTCACCCCATATACATAATTCTGGCAATTTAAGGACCTGGGATGCATCAGTTAGCTGATATACAGATGTTGGTATAAGATCACCAGGAAACCCAGGCTTAAAATGATTGTTCCCTCAGCATTTAAGCTCCAGGTAGAGATAGAGGACAAGGCCTTACCTGAGAGGACAACTTTAGAACTTAGGAAATGGTACTAGATAATTATAAGATAAAATGATGTTGATGCACGCTCCTTTAGACACATGTTAGAGATAGCTGATAACTTCACTAAAACAATTCTTTTTTTTTTTTTTGGTATGGGGGATTGAACTCAGGACCTTGCACTTTCTAGGCAGGCTGCGGCACCACTAAGCTAAATCCCTGGTCCTCCAAAACCATTCTTCATCCATTCCTCCTCTCCTAAAAGAAGAAACGAATCAATAGTTATTAGAAACAATAATAGAAACAATAGATATTGTTTTCCTTAAATCGTGTCTTTCCACAGGTTTCAGCAGCCTAATTCATCATCAATCATGGAGACTTCCTCAAAGGGTCTGCTCACCCAGATTACTCAGTTCTGGAACCTCCTAGATGATCTAGCTGAAAGTGACCCGGAGTGCTATAAGAACTTCATTCAGCAAGAACTGAAAGAGGGAAAAAAGCTCTGTGCTGGCCCAGAGCCACAGTTCTGTCTACAGACCAGCATTCTGGTATTTAGAATTGGTGCCAGGAGTGGGGAGGTCTTGAATGAATTTAGCCTGGATTAATCAGAGAACACCTACCCTTAGCTATTGCTACTTTAACAGAAGAAAATTTGATGGAAACTGCCTTTGTAAATAGAAACTAAAACAGTATAGAATATTGTGTTGAGGGAGAAAGAATGGTAAATACGTATCTGATAATGAGATAATGAAGTGGTGAAATAGGGTGATATGCACTAGGAACAAATGATCAGTTCCCCCTTCTTCCACCCAGTTCCTTTCAGAAGGAGCAGCAGCTGAATTCATGATGAAAATAGCCAACCACTTTAGAGAAATCAAGTAACAAAAATACAATTTATCATACACAGTTTTAATACATGGAATGAATTAGCACCTAAAAAACTCTCCCTCTTCCAATCCTGTGATAAACGAATTTTAGGACATAATCTTAACTTTTTTAAAAACTTGACTTTGAGATATCAAAATTATTCACTTTCCAGAAGCCAAAAGAAAAAATACTTTTTATCAATGTGTGTCAGTGGAAAAGGATTCCCACTCCCCAATCAACTACACATCCAGTACCTCTAAGTGTTGGCAGACCAGAAGACATCACTGAGACATCAGGTAAAAAGAAAAGAAAGAAAGCACATTTAAAAATATTTATTGGGACCCAGGTACAGGAACACATGCCTATAATCCAGCTACTTAGGAGGCTGAGGCAGGAGGGTCACAAGTTTGAGGTCAGCCTGGGCAATTTAGGGAGAACTTATGTTAAAAAAATAAAAAGGATAGCCAGGGATGGTGGCACATGCCTGTAATCCCAGCACTAGGGGAACTGAGCAGGGGGATTATGTTAAGTTTGAGGCCAGCCAGAGCTACATAGTGAGTTCAAGGCTAGTCTGAACATAGTGAGACCCTGTCTCAAAAAAGAAAACAAAAGGAAAGAAAAGAAAAGAGGGAAGGAAGATGGGGATAGGGATATAACTTAAAGTAAGGCCAGTACAACAACAACAAATATATATACATATGAATATGGACTAAATTTTACTTGGCAAAAACATTTCAAGTAAAATATTTTATTTGGCAGTAAAATTATGACAAATTAGTGTACCTGTATGCAAATTCAATACTGTAATTTTATGGGTGCTTTTAATCCATACAAAAATGCTAAACAGGGCTGGAGATTTAGCTCAGTGGTTCTGCCGCCTGCCTTGCAAGCGCAAGGTCCTGAGTTCGATCCCTGTAACAACAACAAAAAAAGCTAAACAGTGCTTAATTGGAATTTTGTGTATATAGCACCATTGTGAATTCTGAAAAATATAGGAATTTATGTTTTGTAGCTTTATCAAGAATATGGTTTAATATATAATCTAACAACATCATTAGAGAAACAAGCTATCTTTATTTCATATCCTCTGAATTACACAGATGAGTACACAGTCATCAATGTTGCCTACAATCCTGAGGTTTTCCAGGCAACAGAAAAGGACGAAGCAAAAAGAGATCAGTTAGAAAAGATGGCTATGAAATGCATTGAGGAGCAATTCCAACTCACTCTCTCACACTCTTACCATATTACCAAATTTAAAATAAAAGGAAGCATTCAAAGAATGAAACAAAATCTGATGGGAATCCAAGCTGATGTCACAGATTTAAGACAAAAAATAACAAAGGGTAAGTTGATGAATGTAAATCAAAAATTAAAATGATTTAAGTTTCTTTTTGCAATTTGTATACATTTTTCAAACTAGAAGTCTTGATTTTCAAAGATGATAAACTTTAGGGCCGGGTATTTAGCTCAGTGGTTCTGCCACCTGCCTTGCAAGCACAAGGTCCTGAGTTCGATTCCCGGTACCAAAAAAAAAAGATGAGAAACTTTAGAAGAATATTGCCTATAATCTCAGCATTCAGGAGGCTGAGGGAGGAGGATTGCTGAGAGTTCAAGCCCAGCCTAAACTACACAGCGAGGTCACCCCACCAAAAAAAAAAAAAATACACACACAGATTAGCTATTTTTAAATGTTAGCATATCCATAAAGATTTTAACTCCTACAAAATTCTCAACCAAAATTTGTGGCTTAAAATTCCTGGTTTGGGGCCAGGGATTTAGCTCAGTGGTGCCGCCACCTGCCTCGCAAGTGCAAGGTCCCAAGTTCTATACCAACTACAAAAATAAATTAATTAATTAATTAAATTCCTGGTTTTATTGTTTGTTTGTTTGTTGCAGAACTAGGGATCTAATAGAACTCAGAGCCTTAAATGCCAGGTGAGCATTCTACCACTGAACTATATCCCTGACCTCGTTAAAGATTCTTTTGGCTTAATATTTCCAAACTAATTTAACTGCAGCTTAACCTGCCATCTCAGCTTATACAACATATCTTACAGCTTACAGCCTGATAGTACTTTGTGATTTTTTATCTTGCCTTTTTTCATAAAGAACACACTCTTGAACAGTTAAGAAACAGCACTGTGAACAATTCAGAACACTTTCTTCATCTATTACTGCCAAAAGACCAAGTTTCAAGCAAAGCAAGATGTCTGATACAAGAGATTTCTAGTACTGAAACCCAAGTGGAGATGAAGATACCAGTCTATGACTTAAAAGTTTTGAAGGATCAGCATGAGAAACCTCTGAAAATTGAATTGAAAGTTGACTTACCTGGTATTAATAAAGTCTCTCTCTGTGACCTTAGTGTTTCTAAGGTAAGTTGAATAGTTAACACAGTAGTCCCTTGGTATTCATGAAGGGCTCTTTTCAGTAACTCCTGCAGATACCAAAATCCATGGATGCAGAAATCCAGTATATAAAGTGGCATAGTTATATAAAATTTGCATATAATGTCCTCCCATATACTTTAACATTCACAACGGGGCTGTAATTCATATGTCTCACAGCTGGACAGTTCTGAACCTCTGGTGGTTCATGCATGACTATCCCATTGGGCAGCAAGAGACAGACCCATCAGATGGGACAGTCATGCATGTACCACTGGTGGTTCAAGCCAATGGGAACCTGTTAAATCATCTCTAGATTAAAATATCTAATACAGTATAAATGATAAATAGCTGCAATTAAGTCAGCTTTGTTACTATAAAAAGTACCTAAAATAATCAGCTTCTAAAAACATTTTATTTTAGCCCATGTTTTAAGAAATTCCAGTCCATGATCAGCTTGCCCTATTGTTTTTAGGTCTGTGGTAAGGCAGCACATCATGGCAGGAGTTCATGGCAGAGAAAAACTGCATATTTTATGGCCAAAGAACAACAGAGAGAGGGAAATGACCAGGGTCCCATACTCTGCTTGAGGGCCATCCCCACATCCCAGTCAGCTAAAGACTTCCTACTGGTCCCCACCTCCTAAAAGTTCCACAGCCTCCTGATAGCTACCTCCCTGGGGAGCAAACCTTTGTTGCATGGACCTTTGGGGACATTAAGATCTAAACTATCTCATATTGTTACTGTATTGTTTAAGGAATAATCTGAGGGGAAAGGGTCTTTTACATGTTCAGTAAGGTGCAAACATCAGAGGGCTAACTATCGTACATTTTCATCAATCCAAGGTAGGTTGAATCCACAGATATAGAACCTTCAGATACAGAGGGCCAGATGTATGTTAAATTTGTACCAGTCAGCATTCACTGTATTATATTGTAATAGTAGCAAACTCCAACATTTCAAGGGCTTATAATAATTTGCTCAGGTTACACATCAGCTCCATGAGTCTTGCTTGCACATTCCTAGATCCAGGTGAAGGGGCAGTTCCCATCTGAGATATGTCATTTTCCTAGGAGAGGTAAAATAGAAATGGCCAACCTATGCAGTGGATCTAAAACTTCTACTTAGGCATGGCATATGTCACTTCTGCTTATATTTCATTGACCAAAGCATCTCACAAAGCCAAATCATACACCAGTAGGACTGGAAAGTATATTCTTTTCATAGGTAATCACAGGAAGTCACTTGGCATGGATGTATAATCCCCTTGTAGAAAAAGAACAAACAGTTGGGACCAGTCCTATGGTCTACCCATTTGTCCTCTTGGTCACAGATACTTGATTCTTTCTTCAAGGAAAATACCTCTAATCTCAGTACCAATATTCCAAAATACAGGATTTTGTCATTATATATAGTCTGTGGTTTGTTCCTTTAACTACAGACCAATGACATGCCAAGTTATCTACCCCCTGAATTCTATTCACCATACAATGGGGAATGGAGACAGATAACCATAATTAATAGTCTCATTTCAGAAATGGAAAAATATAAGGCACACTACAATTACTGGTGCACAAATTCTGAAATCCTAGTAGGCAAACCTTTTGAGGGCCCCTTGTGTGGAGATGGGTATTTTTGCTTTTCCTTGAAGTTTCCTTCATTATCTAGCTTCCTAGTCTTATTTTTCATGACCTTCAGCTCCATTCTTTGGGAGGTTATTTTCTTCTTCCAGTATAAACTTTGGCTACATCCAAAAGTAGTGATTATACCAGTCTTAGGTGCTGAGCAGCTTCTTCATCCTGTATTTTTCCCCCCTCATTGTTTCTTGCACATGGAATATTCAAAGGCCAAAGAATGTTTTAAATCAGTTCTTGTTATTGATTCCAGCCAGTGCCATAATCTTTCAGACATGTTTGTGTCTCAAGAGTTACCTGTCTCATTAGACTTAATTGCTGTCATTTTAGCCAAAATAAGGATTCAATGAAGTGTACCTTAATCCAAATTAAGGTTTTAATTAAGGGGATAAAGACCTGTGATTTAATATTTGTCTCCAGACTTTACTAATAAAAATAATTTCTCAATTCTATCCTTTACCCATAGAAAATATAGTTCCATTGTTTAGCCTCTAAGTCTTAGAATTTGGGGGCTCTGTATATTCCCTTTCAATGCTGTTTGCAAACTGGGCAGTTATTTCCTAGATTCACTTTTCTTATAGTATCTTGTGAAATGTAGTTAGTAGGACCAAACATGCTAACATTCCCCACATCACCTAAAGCCATGAATTAACTAGGTATTGTCTTTAAATTATTGTGATGGTTTCATTAAGAGCTTATCATTATGAAGCATAGATCACCATCTTTCAGGTCATCCCTAAGTTTCCTTGCCATTTGCTAGTTGACCCTGAGGACAATACCATATAACTTAGGAATGACAACATCCTACTTCGGGTACTGTATTAGTTAATATTTTATGTATTAAGCAGCAATCACAATCTCAAAATTTCAGGAATTTACATTGCTTATTACCAACCACATGACAATAAATGGTATCCTCCCCTTAAGGGAATGATCCATTAATACAAACATTGGCCATGAAATACTTTTATCTCTTAAAAATTTCTTTATTCTTAGGATGATTTACTGATCGAGGTCTCTGAGAAGTACAGACTACATCTGACTCTTCCAGAATCTGTTAATACAGAAATGACTACAGCAAAATTTATCAAAGAGAAATCTACATTAATCATCACAATGCCATTGGTATAAAACAAGAGCATCATATTTTGGGTTTTCAGTGCTATAAATCGTGTGAATTATAGGTCCTATTATGGATAAAGAGGTAGTACCTTATCTTAAACATTACTTCCGTGTTTTTTCTTTTCTTTTCTTTTTTTTTTTTGGTACAGGGATCAAACTCAGGACCTTGGCGCTTGCAAGGCAGGTGGCAGCACCACTGAGCTAAATCCCTGGCCCAATTCTGTGCTAAGAGTTCTTTTTTTTTTTTTTTTTGGTAATGGGGATCAAACTCAGGATCTTGTGCTTGCGAGACAGGCAGCAGAACCACTGAGTTAAATCCCCAGCCCAGGAGTTCTTTTTAATGGATCGACATTTTCCCTTCACCTGTTATATTTATTTTTAAACTGACTTTTCCTTCTCAAATAAACTTGGCATCAACCAGAAACTACTAAAACAGTGCAGAGGTGAGGTAATTATTTCAATGCTATCTATAGTGATCTTAAGTAACTTAAACATCATTTGGGGAAGTTCTAATTTTTTTCAGGTTAAGATGTGGGAACTCTTGGCCACTTGAAAAAATAAAACTCCAGTAAATTTTTCTATCAGGAAAACATCTCAGACTGTGCAAAAAAGTTATTATCAGGGTGGGCTTTGCAGTGAAAGTTCCCTCCAGCAATACAGATGTAGGCCCAAATATATTCAAACCTACGCTCTAATGTATTTCTGTACTTCAATAAAACAGCTCTGCCAGGAGTCCAGGTACCCAGCCAGACCTCTTCCTATCAGATACGGACATGTCTGTGGATGAGATACAGTGATACATAACAGCAATCAAATGTTGTTGCACATCACAAGCTAAATAAATCCATCTCTAATTTGAGAGAAAGTGGACTTTGGACAAGTATGTTTTCTCCTACAGAAATGAAGTAATAGAATTTCTAACTTCCATTTATCTCTTCTAAGCTGCCAAACACCAAAGTACCATCTGATTTATATTCCAATTTAGCAATATGCATATCAAACTTTAATCATCTTTTCTAGACAAAACTTCCTGTAATTATTAGTGTATACTTCAACATGATTATAAATCTTTACTTATTTTAAAACTTTAATGGTAACAAAGTTTTATTAAAGGTTAAGAAACAGGCTCTGAGGAGTGAGTTTGGGCCAAATGAAAGTACACCCTAGAGAGTGAGGATGGCCACCATGCAAGACTGAACACAGTGGCCTAAAACTTAACTTTAGAAACTAATGCTGTATGTATAGGAAATTATTTGTGACACTTAAAAGCAAATGTACTTTTTTTTAAACTTGACATAGATTTGATAATTTAGCTCTTGAAAACTTTCTGGAATGGCATGATGACCTAAAATTATTAACAGTTATTATACTTTTATCCTTCAAAACACTGGAAATCAGCTGGGTATGGTGGCACAAGCCTGTAATCCCATCATTCAGGAGGCTGAGGCAGGAGGATTGCCATGTGTTCAAGGCCAATCTGGGCTACATTGTGAGAACCTGTCTCAAAAACCTGAAACTTGAAATCCCTTCACATCTTTTCTTCTACAAAACAGCCACAGTGTATTCCTAGAAAATCTCCCACCTAACCGCATAGAACTAAATCTCTACTTTTGTATGCAATATGTAGGTGTTGCTTGCATTACTATTTCTGTACTTGTTAACAAAAATGCATAACATTTAATATACTTAATTTTACAATGTTAAATTCTTATTTTCTTGTTCTCACTTATTATTAATGGATTTTTACATTAGTAAAAACATCTTTCATTTTCCTCCCTACAAAAAACCAAACTGTTGCCAGGAAGGACATTAATAAAATGTGGACTTGTTTAAATTTGAACCTGTTTTTTTTTCCCCTCAAAGTTAGAAATTTAGACTAGATTTTTCTACAAACTTTGTTTTAGATCACTTACCAGTAGTGACTATGATTTCCCTGTGTATTCCAGCAAATTGTGCATTACAGGTAATGATAGCATTTCCTTGCAACATATTCCTGTCATCTCCACATGCTGATCTCCTTTTGTACACGATGCCTTGAGATAACATAACTTCATATGCACACATCTCAGAATCAGAAGTAAATTCCTCTAATAAAGCCAGACCTGAGGCACTTTCCATTTTGGTATAAGTGCCACACCCCAAGATGGAGTGCTTCATTACCTCCTTAAGTTTAGAGGGCAGTATTACATCCTCCTAAATTCAATCCTTATTTTACTGGTTACATAAAGTTTGTATGTATTGAGCACTTATAAGCACACAGCTGACACTGGATCTTAATCATTTAATGTAAAAGAAATCCCCAACAGATCAAAAATTAGACCAGACATATTGAAAACAAAGTTTAATTTTTAAGTAATCTTATTTAAACAACACTTTTTCTAATTTTCTTCCTTCAGTTCTGGTAAGAGAAATATAGTCACTCCAGATTTAGATTATAGCTGAGATAAATTCTTAACTCAAGCCATTTTTAGTAGGTGGCAACTTTATTTTTCCTTCAAGGGAACAAAGAGAGCCACAAACATTAGGAAAGAATTATTTTTGAAGATTCATCTGGTGGAACCAGATCTGGCCCAGAATGATGATGGTCCCTTGTGATAAACTTACTGTTTTTACGTAATCTTCAATTCAACCTAAAATTACTAATTATTGAAAAGTCACATTAATGTAGTGAACTGTTTTCATAATAATATAGTAAAGTAAATGTTTGTGGAAAATATGGAGTGTCACTTACGCACCATGTAATAATGAACATTGAGAAATAATTCAACACATTGAAACAAAGCAAATCTCAGATGATAGCTCCACATATTACATATACAAGGAAGCACTGGTCAGGTTTATTTTAAATAGTCATAAATAATTCCAAACATTTATTAAAACCCATCAATTCAACAGAAAGTCTGGAATTGTGGTAATGTTCCCAATTCATTTTTATTATCCTAAATATCATGTCCTCCTTCCCTCTAAAAGAAAAGCAAGGGGCTGGGGATTTAGCTCAGTGGTTTTGCTGCCTGCTGCGCAAGCACAAGGACCTGAGTTCGATCCCTGGTACCAAAAAAAGAAAAAAGAAAAAAGAAAAGCAAAGCAAAACACAATAAAATTAAAATTTAAAAAGTATTTAGGTTGATGAGGTAGCCACTGAATGAATTTTTTTCTCTCCAGCAGGATTTTAGGGCTATCTTGTTTTACATGAGACAATGTTAGGGTCAAAAAACACTTCTAAAATTACATTTATCATTTTTACTTTCTGCAGGCAGAAATCACCATTTTGGGCATCATTTGTTTTATTTTGTTTTTTGAGACATCTCACTACATTGCCCGGGCTGGCCTCAAATTCCTGGGCTCCACCAGCCTCAGCCTCTTAAACAGATGGAAATATAGGCATTGCTAGCTACGGCATCATTGTTTTTAGCATTCTAAACCATTCACAAATATACCCCTTCTCTTTTTTTCAGACAGGACTTGGTGATAGACTTTGGCACATATCCAACTCTAGTAACCATATTTTACATATATACATGTATTTCGTATTTATTTCATAGAGCTTTCCAGTTATTTGAGTAATAAATTCTGATAACTAAGTTCATTTATAATTAGCTATCTTAAAGGAAAATTCTACTTCCACAACTTAAATTCTGTTAAATTTTATATGCATGCTCATTTATTTAAACAAATGCGTAATTCTGAGAGGATTTGTTTAAATAAACACATTTGTTTAAATAAATACCCACATAAATCCTTGTGTATACCAAGAAACTGGCTTATATTTTTATCTTTAGAGGGGAAAGCAACCATTTCATTTAAACATTTATAGAAAAATAAATGTTTGAAGATATCTAAGAAAATTTTGACCATTTAAAATTTCATCTATTTCTCTTGAAGTCCTCTATCCTTTCCATATATGTTAAACCAAAACCCAGATCATGTAACAGAAAAATTTAAACCATGGTTCATATAAAAGTAAGAAAAGTAATTTTCCTTTACATCTAAGAAATTTTAGGCAATTTAATTTTGAACAGCAAAGTGTCATTGAGGTTACTTTTAGTACTTGTCTCTAGGGAAGCACAATTCTGCCTGTCCTGCATCTCCTAGTGGAAATACTTATCACCAGGCTAGCAAATGTCCTTTGCCTAAAAGTATACAGCTTAAAATCTGGTGTTTACGAACAATATCTGGGTATAACTGGCATTAAAAAATTCAGTAAAGCCATTATAAATTTATCTGGAAAGACTCCATAATAAAAATAACTGGTGAACTTTAAGAGAACCATGTTTAATAACATAGACATATCCTAATAAGAATGAACCAATGTGACCTGATGTGACCAATGTGAGTCTGAAAATTTTTAGGTCAATTATAACAACATAGTAATAGGTTTTTCAAGGTACTTTCTAAACTCAGCAAGCCACTGGGCTCCAACTGCTCCATCCACAACTCGATGATCACAACTGAGTGTCACAGACATCATGCTAGCCACATCAAATCTAGAAAAAGTAAAAACATTATTAGGATTATGAAGGCAATCAATAAATTTTAGTCGGTATCCACCCATATGCTGATTCCTGTGCTCAATCCTACCCAGATAATACTATTTTCCACCTATTACTCATGTCCCCCATATAGTTACCTCAAATTAACAGCTTGAAGAAAAAGACCAGACACATGGAAACATGGGTAGGCAAACTACGCCATATATCCCTAATCCTATACTCTGCTGTGCATTTCTTAAAAAATTATTTTATGTATTGTTTATGTCTGCTTTTATATTAGAATGGCGGGGCCAGGGATTGAGCTCAGTGGCACTGTGCCTGCCTTGCAAACACAAGGTCCTGAGTTCGATCCCTGGTGCAAAAAAAAAAAAAGAAAAATATATTAGAATGGCAGGGTAAATACCCAACAGTCTGTATGGCCCAGAAAGCCTCAAGTATTTACTATCTGACTCTTTAAGAAGTGTGCTGACTTCTCACCTAGAGTAAATCTATTCAAAAGGATCCCATCTCAAACATGATTAATTGCATTTAATAAAAATTGGTGCCCTAAGGAATTTCATTCCACGTTTTCATTCTATTGAAGAGCCAATATACCATCCAAATAACTGTCAGTAAAACTGAATCTCAAAAAAAAAGTACAAAGTAATGAAAATGAACTTGTAAGTTCCTCTCCACTTTGACACTTACCCTTTTTCATTATCTGCTGGAACCAATCTATCCTCTGAAGCACCAATTGCTAAAATACAAGCCTGAGGTGGATTAATAATAGCAGAGAAATTCTTAATTCCAAACATTCCTAAATTAGAGATTGTAAAAGTACCACCCTAAAGAAAAAAAGAATAAAAATAGATCATATTAATTGCTTGCCAACATAAATCAGAAAAAAGTACAAATAGTCTGTGAAAAAGCTTTGAGATAATCTTTGTTTTCAGAAAGGCCTAAAGAAAATACACATTAATGAAAACTACAACCATTATAATATAGACAAAAGTCAGTTGTGGTGGGTTGTGCATATAGTAAGTTGGAAAATGTCTTATTTTCAGCTTTTGACCTGTGACTTAATTTTTCTTTATTTTCAGGATCTTATTTCAATAAGAGTATGTGGCAGAATCGGAAGGTAGAAAAGGCAACAAAAGCATCAGGCTCACCTTAAAAATTATATAATCCTTGAAAGTTAACAATTAGTATGTTACCTGGAATTCCTGTGGTTGTAGTTTACCCTCTCTGGCTTTGGTTGCTAAAGAAACAACATCATTAGCAATGGTTTCCAGTCCTTTTATATGTGCATTAAAGACAATAGGTGTGATGAGTCCTACAGGAGTACTGACAGCAACACTGACATCAACAACATGATTTCTGTTTAAAAAGAAAAAAGGATTCAATCCTCAGTACCTCCAAAAAGCAAACAAACAAAAAAGATCAACACCAACATTTATCAAAAGCCTAAGGCTAGAGTATAGCTTAGTGGTAGAGCACTCACGTAGCATCCATAAGGCCCTAGGCAAAAAAAAAAAAAAGAAAGAAAGAAAACAACAACAACCAAGAACAACAAAAACCAAACCTATATGCCAGGTTAAGTAAGAATGGGTATTTATCTCAAAAAAAAAAAAAAGAACTAAACACCAAGGCAGGTATGCTAGTGCACAACTGCATTCTCAGCACAACGGGAAGCTGAGACAAAAGGATTAGAATTTTGAGCTGGAAAATTTAGCTTAGTGAGACCGTCTGAAAATAAGAAATTATAAAAGGGCTGGGAATGTAGATCAGTGTAAAGGCCCTGGGTTCAATCCCCAGTGCTCCTCACACACAAAATTAGGATCTGTTTGTGCTACTATTCAGATGTCTGCTTCATAATTTTTACCTTTTGCTGTGCTTTTTCCTTGATTTGCACTTTTTTTTTTTTTTCTTGGTACTGGGATCGAACTTGGGTCCTTGTGCTTGCCCAGCAGGCGGCGAAACCACTGAGCTAAATCCTCAGCCCTGATTTGCACTTTTGAAAAATGAACAAGTCGGGTAGACTGGAGCATACCTGTAATCCCCACTATTCTAGAGGCCGAGGCAGGAAGATCATTAAGTTGGAGGCAATTTAGTAAAGTCGTATTCCTAAATTTAAAAAGTTAAGCAGTGGAGAGCTCAGGCTGTGCGGGATTCAGTGGATGGCGGGACCCCTCCTTTAGCCAGGTTTTGCAGGTGTGGTTTTTAGAGGGATGGGTCTGAAAGTACTAGGACTAAGTCTAGGGTTCTGCTTGGTTCCCCTTGCTGCCTACTTCCAGCACAGAACTCAATGGTCTGTTTGCTGTCCCCAGGCAACAACATGATCACCACAGTGATGAGGGACTGGCAGGACTCAACATTCCCACAGCAAAAAGATGTGGAAACACAACTGGCTCGAGTTGTGACTCACTATCCTTTCCCCTTATCTGGTGGATTCCAATAGTACAGGTTCTAGAAAGAAACTACCCATCAAACAGGGATGTAGAGTAATTTCTTTGATTGTTTCTTTTTTTGTTGTTGTTCTTAGGTTTATATGTCACAGCCACAAATTAGAAACAACCTAATGTCTAGTTCTATATCCATACAATAGAACACTACTCAGTAATTACAAAGAATGATTAAATATATATAACAACATGAATACATCTCAAAATAATTCATGCTGTATTATTACATTCATTTAAAGTTTACATACTGTACTGTATGCTGATTACATGTCAATAAACTGTTACATATACATCAAAAATCTCTAAAATTGGGCCGGGGATTTAACTCAGTCGTTTCGCCGCCTGCTGCACAAGCGCAAGGACCCAAGTTCGATCCTGGTACCAAGAAAAAAAAAAAAAAAAAAATCTCTAAAATTATTATATATTGCTCCTAGAATATTATTCTATAAAAATGTTTTCAAAGAACTTTTGGTAACATGAGAAAATGTTTATGGAATATAATTATGAAACTGGCCAAGTATAAAATTATACAGGCCAATCTCAACCACATAAAAACTTATGTAATATATACATATAGACAAATTTCTGGTCGGAAACAGTTCTATATTATTGTTTTCCTCTGGGAATTGGAATTAAGAATGATTTAAATTTCCTTCATGATTTTCTCAATTTTCAAAGGTTTTTTTGGTTACTATTGTCTTGCTTTATTATTACCTTCATTTTACCTGATCTTCCAATATTCTTATAAGCAGTAAAAATTTTTTAAAGTGAAGGGAAAGAATGTAAATAATTATCCATCCTGACAAGTGATTACAACCTGTGCAGCACAGGTCCTGTAATGATCAAGGAGAGACAGAATTTGTACAGGCATCAAACATTATCTGTAGACAAAGTAACAGATTTCACTCAGATGAACTACTATTTTTCAGACACACATGGTGGTGCATGCCTGTAATCCCAGTACTCTGGGAGGCTGAGGAAGGAGGACTGCAAGTTTGAACCCAGCCTGGACAAGTTAGTGAGACCCTGACTCAAAATAAAAAATTTAAAAGGGCTGGGAATGTGAATCAGCATGAGAACCAGGGTTCAATCTCCAATACCACAAAAACAAAACAAAAACAATATGAATGCTATTTTTCAAATGTTCACTTATCCATTTAAATTCAACCTTACTGAATTTATAGAACCTCTACTGCTCATATCAACAGATTCTAAAAGTTAAATGACAAACACAGAAATTGTTTGAGAATGTATTCTCACATATATAGTGCCTATAGGCTGTTTTAATTGATATTTCTTCTGCTTCCATACTAGTATATAGGAAGAGTTAAACAACATACTTAGCATTCAATTGATGGAAATTCCATTACATGCTCCTGTTTCTCTACTGACTTTTAATTATGCTCTAAACTACCTTTTTCTAAGCTATTGTCAGACCTGTGCTTCCTTATATTGTTAACATCCCAGAACAGAATTTAAGGTTATAAAAGTAAATTAAACAAAGTCAAATATGCTCAGTACTCATAAGGGCCCTGTAAAAGCTGTTTCAGGTAAACCTGAAGAAGTCTACAAATGTACGATTAAGATTACTAGAAGTGGGGCCAGCGATTTAGCTCAGTGGTTTCGGCGCCTGCTGCCAAAGCGCAAGGACCCGAGTTCAATCCCTAGTACCAAAAAAAAAGATTACTAG